>JARFJB010000534.1:6240000-6717500 GCA_036346205.1 Vesta saturnalis
TGTGCCATTCAAGATATGTGCAGCATATATGGTTGTTTAATAACCGCGCTTCTCAGACTTGTAGTTCAATGCAGCAAGCGTCTGCGTGTGCGTGTGCGTCTGCGACTGCGTGTGCGTGTGCGATTGGGTGTGCATGTGCGTGTGCGTGTGCGTGTGCGTGTGCGTGTGTGTGTGCGTGTGCGTGCGTGTACATGCGTGCATACATGCGTGCGTGCGTGTGTGTGTACCATTCAAGATATGTGCAGCATATATGGTTGTTTAATAAGCGCGCTTCCCAGACTTGTAGTTCAATGCAGCAAACTCTGTTAAGCAATTAAGTCTTAGAGGTAATTGTTTTTATAACCGTACTACAAATAATCTAATCACTTCGAACTATACGAAAATCGAAACATTTTAGTCACAAAATAGTTTTCCAACCTACATAAGGCAAGTAAAACGTTTGATTTAAAAAAAAAAAACGGAAAGGGTATCTACGAATTCACTCGAATATCTTGTATACGTAATGTTACAAAACTTGTCCTACAATTTTGATGCAAACGAAGAGGTTTTGCTGCACAGACTCCAAAAAGTGCTTTCGAATATCTGAAAATGCATTTTAGTAATCAAGAATTCATGCAAATGCAATCTAAAACCGGCATAAGCAAGTTGTAAACAGTTTCAACTGAAACTGAAGGCAGGCAACTGGAAGCTTTCAGTATGGTATTTGTCTCATTACAAAATCAAACAACGTTCCGGATTTATAGATCCCTGCTAATTCTACAAGTTACTGATTTGAAGAGTACTTTGAAACATGCACATTTTACTGCTCAGACTAATTTTAGTTTTCATTTCAATTCGCTTTGGTATAAACATTAAAGTAGATACCGTAACATTTAGGTTAATGTTTTACCTTATACTCTCGCATTAAACACGAAAAGCACCGTCTCTGCTTTCTGTAGATATCGTACATACGCTTATACATATCCATGCCTAAAATTTAGCCTATGTGCATCGTCAGGTAGAAGATGCATCTACAACAAACGATTAGTGAAATTTGTGGAAAGCTATTTGCAAGATAATTAGCGGATAATAAACTGTTACGTAAATATGAAAATTAGGTACGTGTTATTTTTGTAATTTGCGTTTAGATACTACAGAAGCAAAATTGGCTGATAAAATTTAAGATAAAATGACATATGCTTCAGTTGGTTAATGTTCTTTAACAAACCTCTCACGTTCACTTTTACCTTGTATAACAGTAACTGGGTTACCCACGTATATGTAAATTGAAGGTAGTGACAAAATTCCAAACTTTACACCACTTTGTAAATTGTTACCAACATACAAAACCAAATTACCTCAGTGTTAACTATTCTATTTACACTAAAACAAAGTTGATCATTTAACTTGAAACCACTTCAATTCACTAACGATTGTATTACATTTGTATAGTATTGGCATCGAACAAATAATATTGATTACAATTAGAATGTCAAAACGTTCATTATAAATAATGTTTACCTACCAATTGATTAGGTCTAACGGAACCGAACAGTTTATTTATACATAGAAGATTTATTTATAATTATCTCTCCGACAACGGTTCTTTGTTTTTATACATATGCCTCCGCTTGAAAGCTGAATATTCGGTTTCACCCTGGAAATTCTTGTAGAACATGAATTATCTGGAAAAGTTAGGGCGCTTCGATGTAACTAATCTAAACAAATTTATAATATTTTTGTTAAACAAGGATTTCTGTCTCCTTTATAGGTCTACTTACAAATCCGATAAATTTAATTTCTGTTAGTACAGTACCTGTAAATCCGAATAAAACCCGACCGCTTTTTTTCATCCATCCTCTTATGCTGTCACTATAATCATAACAATGATCAAAAACAGATAATTCTAGTCTTCATCACTCTCACCACAAATGGCACGCGCATTAATCGCAATAGACAAAAGACACAGGTAGCCTGTTTTCCCATTAAACTTTTTTAATTATAGTACCAAATTAAGCCTTCCATGCTCAAAATTTTACTACCAGACTCTACCATTTATTTGCCTCACTAAACCTGCCCAGAATTCTGATCCCGTTTACTTTATCCTACAACCATACTGGTAAAGCTGTATACGTTGCGATTTTAGCTGGACTGCACTAAAGGGATACAGGCATTAGTACCTGAACCTTTGTAGATTAAACCTCGAATTGATATCAATCAGCTTCAACATACACTTATTATACATCCTGGAACAACTCTTTCAAGTTAGCGTGGTAAACAGACTACTCCAAAGCGTTACGGTTTGATATTACTATTCGCAGTTTTGAATTGATATGAAAATTAACTCCAGTTAGCTACAATTAAATTCCGCTAGTGTTTATCTCTCGTCCAGATAATAATTTAACTTAAATTGCGATCATATATCGCCCGAAAAAATCTCCTAAGGTGGTCATTGTACTTTCCTTGAAGAAACGGAAACGATTGGTTAAACCTCCTTAATTCTGAGTGAATCACATATCACTTTATAATCGTTAAAATAACATTTTCAGACAGAAAGAGTACAAATCTAGTTAAATAAGCAACACCAATGCTCTATAATTTACAACCTCCCGTGAAATCTAGATATAAATTTTTTATACCACCTGCCGTAGAATTATTTGGGAATGAACATTAATTAGTAATTGCTTCTGATTCATAACAAGCAAGACTCTAAAAGGGAAATGATAGGAGTGGCAATTAATTAGTAATTATTTTTGCAAAATGGAAAAAAGACCAAATAGGAAAATAAAGAAAACAAGAATTGTTTTCCATGGCAAAATATGCATTCCTCGACGTATTCAGCTAATGAAACTTCTAGTTACGGTATTTTCTTGACTACCACAAGCAAAATAAATCTGAAAAATGCGTCCATGTGCCTTGAAAATAATTGGAAACAGAGTTAAGCAATAGATTGGCTTATAAAATAAAAATTTTCCGTTAACAGATCTTTAGACAATTTCTATAAATTGCTTTTAGTTTCACCTAAAGCTGTAAACTATCCAACCGTCTTCAATAACCATAAAACTTGTAAGCTTATTGCACATACTTCGTAAAGTGCACATTAATAATTTCTAACGTTAAATTAAATTACTAAAGTGTACTCGTATAACTAAGAAAGAATCAATTTTATGCCCTTTTTCGTAAACTAAAATTGTTAAAAGATTTTCTCCGTCAAATCACACGATAAACTGATGAGCAACGCCGACGCCATTATCAGGAACCGTAGCTGACTGCGCTCTAATTAATGACAGCACGCATGGCGGAGTTTGCTCCATTGACTTTACGCCTACCATCCGATCTACCCTGTCCAGCTCCAGACTTGTTACGTACACAACGTCTGCACGTAAATTACATAAATTACCTATTCTTGCATCATACGGAAGCACAATCACTGACTCGTTTGCACAGCATTGTTTTCTTTGATCGTTATTCAGGCAAGCGGAATACCCTCCACCAATGAGCCTAGTCACCGCTGCTGGTGATTTGCCTTCTCCACTAGGGATCTTAATTACAAACACACACGCCCACACCTACACCCGCACGAACACGCACACCTACACACACGCACACACACACACACACACACACACACACACACACACACACACACCGCACACAGCACTGCATCACACACACACACACACACACACACACACACACACACCACACACACACCACACACACCACCACACACACAACGCAACGCACGCCACGCACGCACGCACGCACGCACCACACCACACACACACACACACACACACACACACACACACACCGCGCACACAAACACACGTTTACATGTCATCCTAGGCAAATTAATCGTCTAGAGAGCAGACTTAATTGAAACTCGCAGCCTTCAATAAGCAGTTTTGTCTTATAGATCCAGGAAAAAAACTGCGTTATGAAAGTATAGGTGACATACATTCCCGTAACGTAATTTTCTTCTTTGAAGTAAACACTTACATTAAAGGTGCAGATCCAGGATTCAGTTTACTCAAATCACTGTCTAGAAGGGAATATCGAAAGTATTTATGTACAAGTATGTTTTTATAACAACTGAGTAGATTGAAAACCAATATTTTACCAATCTAAAAAACCTAACAGCTAAAAAGTTCTAGATATCAGAAATGGTGAGCATGTGCTCTTTCGTTTTCAAATACATAGCGTCAACCATAGCAATATTTACGTTGGGTAAATACCATTGAAAGTACGAGGGTTTTGGTGGAATTTGGTAGTAGTAAGCCATGCGTAGTTATGAGAAGGACAAAACCACCATGTTAATTTCAAATTTTTTGACAGCTCATATTCCTACGACCTAATATTTGGGAGTCGCTATTGGTGATAATTACCCATATTATCCCCTTTTCTACTGGCTCTCTAAATTTAAACGAAGCCGATATCCCTTGCGATGAGAAACCTGTATCAGCTGTGTTTTGAAAATGCTTTCAGAACACTACTTCAGGAAAATCCAGCATCATTTGTAGGGAGACTCAGAATGAAACTCATATTGGATCATCAGCAAAAACAGGCAGGGTAGATTAGTGCAGGTTTATTTTGTAAAAGTTCCATGGAAGATCATCAAAACAGGTGCTCAGTATTTTTTCATGTGACGAATAATATGCAATTGCAAATTGCAATATGATCGCGAAACCAAGCAGAAATCAACAGTTTAGGTCCGCAAAAGAAGTTCGAACGAAAAGTTCAAACAAAACAATTATTACTATCCACTTTATTTAGCAATATTAGGCTTGCAGCAGTATTTCTCCTACGGCAATTGATATACTGAAGTTTGAATTCCTCAACCTTTCGACAAAATTATTGCGTAAAGAAATGCGGGATATGCTCTTGCATCACAATAATACAAGGCTCCATACAGCTGTTAGTCAATTGTATTTTTTAAACGATATTGCTGCTAACTCATACTCCCTTAATAGTCTGGATATTGTACCAAATGATCCTTTCATTTCCCAAGGTTCCAAAATTCATATGAGGTATTACGTAACGCAAATGCAACGGTAGAACAATTTCGTCGTTCGTTTGAGGAATTTCTAAAAGTTCTTTGGGTTTTCATAAATGGTTTGAAAGAATTAGCAAACGTACCGACGACGCTAAGGTTAGTTTTCTAAAAATTACTGTGCTTGGTTCTTTATTTAAAACTTGCAGATCAGTCCACGCACTCATAAGAACTCCATCCCTAATAATCTTTTTCACAATATTAAATTTACAAGTTTCCGACACTGCACAGTGCCTACCCACTGGGCTGCTAGAAGTGTGATGGCTGGAGATTGACCGTCCCTGTAGGGTATTTCCACTTATCCATAATTAGTTACCGAGCTGCTATCACAAACTTTAAATCTATACCGTAGCAAATGTTGAGAAGTTTCAAAGTTTAAACTTTGCGATTAAATTAATTATTGCAGAAGTTTTAAGAAAATACTGAAGTGTAAAAAGGAGTGCTATAAGAATAATTTAATGTGAAATGTGCTAGATCTGGTACAAAAGGAGTAAAACGAAAACGCTGACCAGACTCTCCACACAGGTTAGCTAAATAAAAGAGATTCTCCCACTAGTTTTCTCTGTAACACATGTAACATTTCATTCTAACTTGAAAAATCCAGTTTGGTTTCGTCAGTAGAAAAATATATTAAGACTAGCACTGCCTCGGCGGTCAATTTGACCGCGTACCTTCTTTAAAATGTTGTTTCTCCGTTGTGCTTGGAGTTACGGTGTTGAGGTATTATGACTTGTTCTAGACTTTTATGCACTTTTAGAATATAAAGAAATATATTAAAAAAATTAAACCGTTTTAGAGTTTTTTCTGCAGTATTTGTATAACTGCAGGAACCGTGATTTTGACCGTTCATATATTCATAATCAGTTTCGAAGTTGTATAACAATAACAATTACAACGTTGAGATAAAACAATGTATTTTACTATTATTGTGGTAATTTTTAGGAATTTACTGCAAGTCAGAACTTGTTTAATCGTTCTGTATTATAAGTATTTTGTCGCGCTCAAAAAGCATAAACTGTGGAAATAGGCCGATCAACTCCACTAATAGGAAACCACAGTTACAAAACACTTATAATACAGAATTAGTAACTCGGTACGGTCCCGAAGTCAAACAACTTTTTAGAAAGCTTGAAACCGTGATGACGTAAGCAGAGTCCGCTTCCGAAACGTCGCGCTCAAAAAGCATAAACTGTGGAAATGAGCCGATCAACTCCACTAATTGTTTAATCGTGTCCGAAATTATGAATAATCTTCGCTATTTTTACCTACGTGTCCGAGATATGAAAAATGTAAGTTATAGGTTGCTTCTATATATATATATATATATATATATATATATATATATATATATATATATATATATATATATATATATATATATATATATATATATAATATCACACACACACACATACTCAAGTACTTTGAGATTTCAAATTAGTTACAAGTGAATGTTCTTGTGAGATACTTCTGTACCTATAACGGGGTTAATTTCGTAGTAAAAAAAATGTCTCACAGTTATACACAACCGTAGGCTATAGATTATCTTGCGGAGTTGGAAAACTTATCTGAATGCGAATCCGAAAAAGCAGAGAACCACTCCGAAGGTGGTGAAAGTGATGAAGCTGTTCCGTTTGATGACAAAAATAGTGAACAAAGTAAAGAATCTGATGTCAGCGATGATAATGTCACTTCTGATCCTTGTATATCTAATCAAATTAATGATGACATTGAACACCATCAAAAACGAAAAAATTATATGCATTTACCTGTGGGGAGTAAACAATCATCCAAATCTAATGATATTTGAGATATTGTGGAATCAAGTGGACCTTATGTTGGCCGTATAGTTCCAAGAAATGTTATGCGAAATACTTCTGGACCAACTCCTTATGCAAAAAGAAATGTGTTTGCTAACTCTGTTCTAAGTGCATTTCGATTGCTTATAGATAACACAACGCTAAAACACATTCAGAGTTGTACTGAAATTGAAGCTAAATGACAACTGTAGAGGACAACTAGGAGATGATAGAAACTGGTCATTGTCTCTTCAAGAACATGACGATTTTCTTGCAATATTGCTAGCTCGTGGTGTTTACAGCGCAAGAACATTACAGCTTGACAGTTTATGATCTGTTACTTGGGGACCGCAATTTTTTTCGTGAGACCATATCACGCAATAGATTTCGTGAGATCGTGACATTTTTAAGGTTTGATATTCGATCAACACGAAAAGAACATCTAGTTAGTTATATGTTTGCTTTGCCGTCCGAAATATGGGATAAATTTCTTAGTAACTGTAAAGCTTGCTATCTTCCAGGAGAAAACAGTACAGTAGACGAACAACTGTTCCCTACTAAAGCTAGACGCAGATATGACGAATAAGCCTGATAAATGTAAAATTTTGGCTAGCCGTTGATACAAATTCTAAATATCTCCTGAATGGTTTTTCTTATTTACGAAAAGATGATATGCTCCTAACAACCAACCCCTTCCAGAATATGTTGTTTTAAAATGAATGGAACCTTTCCTAAATATGGGTAGAAATGTTACTACCGACAACTTTTTTACCAGCCAAAAGTTAGAAACAATACTGGCAAAAAAGAACACAACAATAGTAGGAACAATTAATCGAGCAAGAAGGGAATTACCAATTTGTATCAAGAATAAAAGGGCAGAGTTATATTATACCACAGTAATGAAAAATGATAAAAGACCTTGTCAATTTATCAGGGTAAAGGCAACAAAAATGTCACATTGCTAAGTACGCTACATAAAACTATGGCTATAGATGATGGCAAAAAGATGAAACCTGATACAGTGTTGTATTACAATGAAACAGAGTTTTGGGTAGACGTGTTGAACCAAATAGCTAGAAAATATTCTACGAAAGCTGCTTCACGTAGAAGGCCAATTCATTTGTTTTACAATGTTGCCACAATCAACGCCTGGATAGTTTATAAGGAAGTCGTAGGCAGTAAAATAAAATGACGATACTTTATTTTCACTCTAGCTGAGGAACTAAGAAAAAGAGTATTTCGATTCGAAACAAGATTCTGGTGCAAGTACCAGCACATCTGATACAACCAAACCTAAAAAAAACGTCATCAGTGCCAAATTAAAAAATGTGACAAAAATAAAACTGCTGACGTTTGTTCAATGTGTAACAAATATGTTTGTGGAAAAGGTGGAAGTGTAACAAAGACCGTTATTTGTTTAAACTGTAGAGCGTAATACAGCATGTAAAACTGTACCGAATTCTAAATGTATTAGAATCAACTTGATTTTTATTTAATTAAAATAAATGTTTACCTAAAATGTGTTGTTTTATGTTTCTTTGACAATTAAGTGTAAAATATATAAATAATACATCTCAAAATTACCTTTCTTGTCCAGAGGTCAAAATGACCGGCCATGGCAGTTTTAGGTATTTTCAATAGCTGGATTCAAATTTCCTAAACCTTACTTAACCTAGCCTTACTTTAATGTTTGTGAAACAATCTAATTTGTCCATTTCATAAATAGTTTACACAAAAAAGGATATATAATCACTTTTTGCATACTCCACTTATAAAGTAACATGTTATATTGAGTTAGTCTTACCATAGAATATGGAAGCTAAGCTATCCAGAAGTTCGTCTTGGTAGCGGCACCTTTGATGTTGGTGGTCCCGACATGAACCCGCGCAACGTCCAGGCACATAATAAGTTTCACAATTGCAAGTAAGCGGGCAACACACGTAATATGTCTAATAGACAAATTCAAATAAGCGGAATATTCTCGCGCAAAAGTTATCACAAGGGTGGTTTAAGAGCACTTTTTCTAATTCTAATTTTAGTTTAGTTCCTACATTATTCTGAATAGATAAAAAAAAAATAGGGAAAGATTTTCAGAGTACAGCATCCAACTCGTAAATGTAAAGGGCACTAGGTGGCATTCTCAAGTTTCCAAAAGTATCCCTAGCAGCATTTTCATATGCTCTATAAAAACATAGTAACGTTAAAAATCTCAAACAAACGTAATTCACACAAGTAAACAAACCATTAATCGGCCATATTGAAGGTATGCGCGTGGACGTGCCCCAACAAACACCTAATCCCATAAGAATCGCCGAAACGAACTCCTGGTTAGCGTAGCTTCCATATTCTGTGGTCTTACTACAGAACAATACCAGATACAAGCAGCAACGGCAACGTTTTGTTATTAAAGTACAGTAATATTAACATATATAAAAGGTAATTTCGCACCATAGGTTAACTCATTGGATACACATACATACTGTAAATTGGGAGCTTTTTACTTTATCACCAGGTACTATGGAATTTCAGAAATATATCTATAGCTACAAAACGTACAGGCATAGGTTAGGCGCCTTTCGTTCCTGGTAAATAATTAAAATCCAACAAAATGGGGGAATTGTACTTTAGTATCATATCTAAACTAACTAAATGGAACAGCTATGTACATTCGTATATTCAATAAAACCACATATTTGCTGTTAAACTTCAGCCTAAATGCAATTAAAGTTGTACTTAAACGTTTCGCAAACCTTTATGATAGTAAATGCAATTCTTAGTAGATTCTTAAACTATAGATAGCATATAACCTATCTTTACGTAGAATTATTTCAAGCTGAAAGTTGAGGTTGAAACTGAACAAGTTCAATGTAAGAACTAAAATATGTGAACAATGGCAACAGAATAACAATGATGCAGGACATACACTCCTGTTTTTCTATTATGAAACACTAATGCCCGTATTAATAGTCGAGAATTAATCTCAATCCGAGAATTAATTCTCGAATTAAAAAAAATGCTAATAATATACACAATAACCTGAGATTTGTGGGTTAGACACGCCTTCTCAAATAATCCTACTTACACCCTGTTTTAATTCGAGTTTCATACCAGACGGAAGTCTGTGTTGAGCTCTCGAACAGAACACACGTGTTTTGGGAGAGAGTTTTTCTCTGACTTTTCGATAGACCTATTGGCGATATCATATAAAAAGAACATACGACGTATGAGAATCGAGTACTAATCTTTTTATTTCAGTGGCCGCAATATTCGCACCGGAAGTGTGTGTTTAAACCACTCAGATCCGGTACCGAAGAACCACCAACCAAGATGTCGGACGAGAGCGTGTAACAACCTTTTTTTTGTGGTTGTATTAAAAAATACATTGGTTTGGGACCGTTCATTTATTTGGCGTAATAGTAGAAAAGTTTTTAATTATTAAAATGTAGAGTTGAGAATGGCAACTTAATTTGCATTTCCTAGAACATATCTTTTGGGTGTAATATTACATAAATAGTTATAGTTCCCTTTCTTAAAAAAATTGGATTTATATTATTGTATCCGCGCAACGCGTGAAAACTTTTAGGGGGAAATACTCATTTGAGTTATTCTGAAAGCTTTATTTTTAATTTACTTAATGCTGAATGTTACAGCAGTAAGCATGGTTTTTACCTAATGTTATATTTTGTGCCATCAGATTGTGATGGCACTTAGTTTGCACTTATTTGCACTCCTATTTCATTTATTTGCACTCATATTTGACTTATATTTTACTTATATTTTACTCATATTATTAAATGGAAATTTTTACTTGAATTACATTTTACAACGCAAGGTCTACATACTTTTATAAATAAATTTGGCGAATTAAACTTCAAAGAAATTCAATAAATTTATGGACACAATATATTAAGGATAAATAAGCAAGACATTGACCTCACCAAGTTCACCATTCTGCTTCATAGTTACCAGTTACAGTTTATGTACCGAACGTTCAAAGGTAATGTTTTTATATAATTTTAGAATAGTATAAGACTTCTGATTTTTAAGCTTTTAATCAGATATTGAATAAACTTAAGTATATCATGTTATTTTATTTTCATTTTGATTAATGTTGTATTATTATTAACAAACTTGGTTTAGCTGTTCCAATAACGTAACGTATATTTAAAAATAGCTTGGCGCCCGAGGTATCATTTTATTGTTTTTATTTAAATTACATACTTTTCTTATTAATTAAGTATAAGTGAAAATAATTAAGCAGATGAGAAGCATGCAGTATTTCAGGTGTGTTAATTAAACTCTAAATTAGAACTCTCCCTATTTCATCTTCCGATTGAGCCGACGGCAGTAGCGATTAATATTTGGTAATTTTTTATATTAATAAAAATTATTCGATCAATTACAAATTGTTTATTACATCATCGCTTTTGTTTAATGTTATAAGTTGGCCCAGTTTTAGTGTCTATACACTTGGAGCCGCTTATAATGTTACAAGCGAAGTAAAAGAAGAATGCATCTCCGAAGAATACACCCCCGGTAGTTGCGGCGATCCTTTAGTAGATTACTACAGAGAACAGTATCAAATGATGCGAAACCTCAACATAGAAAACATGCAGGTCACGGTGTAACAAAATCAGAAAATCTTCGAGCTACAAAATGAATGAAGATCAACAGGGAATACGCTGATCTCCTAAAGAAATTTGGCGAAAGAACAGATGTAATCCTCAACGAGACATTCATCAACGAGACAATCCTCAACAAGACAACAGAAGATCGCGTAGAAGAACAACGCGCAGTCGAAAAGCCCCCGCGTCCTAAGAAGAAGAAACACAACGGAAATAACAGAGGGAACGATAGAACTCCCGAAGCCAACGAAAATGACAAGAACAACCGAAAAACTCCACGGGAAGATGGAAGTCTGCACATCATCTTCACAACAAGGAATAGAAGAAGACGTCATCTCCGAAGAGGACGGTCACAAAGAGTGGCGGTGTCAAATGGCAAAGGGTGGACGCCGAAGTATAAAACCAAGAAATGGCCGCCCGAAAAGAAAGGACCCCGCCACTAATCCTCCACCGACAGGAGGATTACTCCAGGACAATGAAGAAGCTAGCCTCAGTCGGGATTACTTCAAAGGCTACAAGAGGGGATCAGAGTGATTCTAAGCACCCCTGAAGAATACAGGGCGGCAACAACTGCACTGGACACCATCTGAAAGTAGTTCAACGTCTACCTTTTGTGTCATCAAGGACATCCCGCAAGACGACGAGATGCTAGAAACGGTACAGAACGATCTCAAATCCATGGGGTTTGAGGTCCAGAAGGTTAGCCGGATGTTCGTAGGACGCGAGCACCGGAAAACCGTCATGGCACTGGTCCACCTCGAGAGAAGCGAATGGGCTAAGGGGATTTTCAGCATCACAAGAAGAACGGGTGAGGTCAGTGCTACAACTGCCAACGCTACGGACATACTACCAGCGGATGTCACGCATAGCCCCGATGTGTGAAGTGTGCGGGGACGCATCACACCAGGGAATGCAAGAAGACCCGAGAGACGGGAAAGCGAAAGTGCTGCAACTGCACCGGGTTGCACACGGATGATGCCCCGCCCATCCAAGAAATATGAAGAGAGGGAACGCCCCCAGACCAGCAGAAGTAAGAAAACCGGTAAGGATGACTGAAGCAGGGATAAGCTACGCGCAGATGGCAGTGGGCAACAAGAAGCAGGCACCTGAAGAATCAGGAGACGAGGACTTCGCGCTCATCATGAAGATCGTGAAGGCACTCAGGGCAACGAAACAGATCAAAGGATAAACTCTCAGATGAGAAGACACAAACCGTAGCACCATTTAAGCGGCCGACCCAACCACAGACAGGGAACAAGGGTACCGAGGTGACCGGAAGCATAAACGCCGAAGTTCATCTCAGGAAACAACAACAGAGGTATATGTATATTTAATGTATTTATTTCAGGTACCGAAAATCTACAGATACCATCCGAAAAGCCAATAAGACGGAGGCATAAAGGACTAGTGCCCGTAATACCGAAAACAAATAACAATGACCAATGACCGGAGTTTCCTAACTCAAACTGCCTTTGTTTACGTATTTGTACATTTAGTAAACATGGATGAAGCAGCGTTTAGAGACGATTTTTTTTATTATCTCGAGTATGTAGAAGAAATAGGTGACTACGAAGAAATGAGAGCTGAACAGTTTCCGAAAAGGTATGTAATTCGTAATTTATTGCGCATATTATATCAATGCTTTGTTAATTTACTCTGTCTTTAGATACATTATGGATTCAGAAAATCGATTAGAGTTTTTTGAAGCAAATGAGTTTTGAAGAAGGTATCGATGTAAAAAAGAGGTTACTGTTCATATATTATTCCCATTACTAGATGCAGGATTAAGAAAACCAAATAGTCGGGGATTACCATTTTCACAGATGTTGCAGTTGCTAACATGTTTGCGTTATTATGGCACATGTAGTTTTCAAGTAATGGATGAGATTCACGGTAGTAGTACAAAATTTAATCAATTTATCGTTTTAGACTGTATGTGGTGATTTGAGGGGAGCTAGCCAACCGAGTGTCAGCAACGCTGCTTCATATTGTTGGCTGAAAAATGTCGAGAATATGTTAAATTTCCAGAGGACAATATCGGACAACGCTCAAATATTAATAAATTTTATAATTATGCTAATTTTCCAACAGTCAGTGGATGTATTAAGTGCACACATCTTAAAATTTGTAGCCAGGGAGGTGATGATGCGGAACTGTACCGCAACAGAAAAGGGTATTTCTTGTTAAATGTCCAGGTTGTTGCTGGTCCACCAATGGAAATTTTAGACATTGTGGCTCGACACTCAGGCTCTAAGTACGATAGTATTATATTTCTTAGAAGTAGCGTTCGAGTTCGGTTTGAAAGAGACAATTTTATTGGAGTTTTACTAGGAAATAGTGGATACCCATGTAGATCGTATCTGCGTACTCCAGTTTTGCGTCCAGGTAAGTATTCGTCTATTACATGATATATTGTTATATTAACAACTGTTGTTTAGATAATGAACAAGAGGTTCCATATAATACAGCCCACGTACGTACTCTTAATGTAGTGGAAAGGGTTTTTGGGGTATGGAAACGGAAATGTCTATTCTTACAAAAAGGTTTGACAATGAAACTGGAAACTTCTGTAGCTATTATATGTGCTACTGCTATATTGTATAATATTAGTATTGCCCAATATTTAATTGAAGAGGATGAGCGACATGTTGAAGTAGGAATTGAAAATATTGCTGAAGCAAATATTCCTGTTAACAATATTGGCTTAGCTTTACGCCATGAATTTATTGCACGTCATTTTTAACTTTATGTAAAAAATAGATTACACAAATAAATTTCAATAAAAACACAAAACATTGGTTATAATAAATTATTTTGTTCTTTAAGTAATTGAAAGGCTTGGGGGAAAAGGGTAATAAGCCACACTTTTATAAAAACTCACATAATAACGCAACGCGCTCTATAATAAAGGTAACAAGCCCCTAAACAAATATTGAATCTACTGAGTAATAGATGTCGCCAGTATGAACGACTTTCGTTTTTATCTACAGAGAAATAGAAAATATTTTGTTGGCAAAAAGGTTATAAGCCACATAATATTTAACATGGCTGCTACTAGTGAAATGTCGTTGAAAAGGAAACTAGTGTTTCAAGAGGAAGAATCATTCGACGAGGATGATCCTTTTGGCTCAGACGACAGTGTAAAAGATAAGGACTATGAAACTTCAGAAGAAAGTGGATCATCAGATAGTAGTACAGAAAAATTATGTAAATTACAATTAATTATTAATTATTAATTAATTATTAAGTAAACATTTGTGTGGCTTATCCCCTTCTTACCAAAATTCATGTGGCATATATTTTGTTTCAATTATTATACTGGTTTTAATAACTAAACACTTTTCTCATGCATGTTTTCGTTATTAAAATAACACAATAATCAAATTATATGGTTGATAGTTTTATTTTCAGAAAATAGTTCATTATAATGTCACTAACCACAGTTTAGGAGCCAATTTCTCTATAATGTGGCTTATTCCCTTTTTGTGTCAACGCATGTTTTGTATTACAGGATCCTACAGACAATAAAGAAAATACAGACCGGGGATACGTCAAAACCCCTGAAAAGAAGCCACCATCTAGATGGAGAGTTAAGAATCTAGACATCAGGAAGAAAGAAAAAGTTAAAAAAAGGCGCGATTTGGGGCATGGTTATGAAACACCAAAAGGCATTCAGAAGCCACCAAAAATGTTAGGTCCCCACTGTGATTGCAAAAACAAATGCTGGGAGTTGCTGATTGGGAAAGAAAATGAAATTTTCAATTCGTTTTGGAATTTAGAAAATTACGACAAGCAAAATGCTTACTTGTTTGGCACAATCCAACGTGCTCCTAAAAAACGTACCTATCTCAAAAAAGTTAAGCGTCAGCATTCTTCTAGATCCGTTACTTTTAAATATTTTATAAAAATCGACGGAATAGACAAATCTGTATGTAAACAGCAATTTTTGTCCGTCCACGGGTTGCAAAACTCAGTCAAGCATATAAACAATATTTGCAAACAAATAAAAGAAGGAAGATCGACGTCTAAAAGTGATGGTCGGGGTAAGCACCTGAAACGAAAGAATCGTGTTTCAGAGGAGACTGTAAAATCGGTTCATGATCATATAAAATGCATCCCGAAATATACAAGTCACTATAGTAGACAGAGTAACCCAAACAAAGTTTATATTGATCATTATTTGTCTATATCTACTCTTTATAAAAAATAATACATTCCATGGTGCAAAGAAAGGAACATTAACCCCGCTAAAGAGGACCGCTACAGAAGAATATTCTGTACAGATTATAATATAGGATTTAAACTTCCGCGTAGTGACACCTGTTCCGCTTGCGACGAATATCATTTTTTTTTTTTTTTTTTTTTTATGATTGTGGACCTGAACAGGCTAAATAAGGCCTATCATGCTAAAGCACTCAGGAACACTTAGGAGGATGGATAGAGGGATAATGAATTGCAAATAGATGCCTATGAACAGCTACCTTAAATTTTCTCATATCATAAGTGAGAGGAAAACAGGAACTAGGGAGATCATTCCAGAGTTTAGAAGCCGTGTAGAAAAATGTGGATTGCGCCCGTTTGGTACGACAAGTGGAGATTTGTACTGCATACTGATGATGTGAATGAGCGAACCGAGTGTTTCTCGCAAAGATAGCCGGAGATGGTATCAAAGAATGTAATTCACCAGCACAATAGCCGTTGTAATAACGATAATACAAAGAAAGAACTGAAACCATCCTTCTATGCTCAAGGGACTGTATGTGAGAAGTTAAGGACGGGTCATTTATAAGCCTAATCGCTCTCTTTTGAATACGATCAACGATATCGAGAGCGTATTGGGGAGCACTAACCCAAAGGTGAGAATTATATTCCAGATGAGGCCGAATTTGGGCCTTATACAGCAGAAGGAGTTGTCGAGAGGTAAAGTACTGCTTAGATCTGTACAAAAAGCCTATTTTACGAGCAGCTGTTTTGGTAGCTGACAGAAGATGGTCAACCCATGAGATATTTGAAGATACAGTCATACCTAACAGAGTAATATAGTCCGAAAACTTAAGAACTGAGCCATTCATACTTACAACAGAAAATGATCGATCTTTTTTGGTGGACATAAGGCAACACTGAGTTTTGTTAGAATTAAATTTAACTAGATTATTGCTTCCCCATTCGAGAATACGTTGAATGTCTTTGTAGATTGAATTTGCCATTTCAGCTTTAATTGAGTAGACTGAGATGAACTACAGTGAAGAGTGCTATCTTCAGCAAAGCAATGGATGGGGTTAGTTGTTGAAGAAATAAGGTCGTTTATGTACAGCAGAAAAAGTGTAGGCGCTATAACGGATCCCTGTGGTACGCCCGCGTTAATGCTAACTTCTTTTGAAAAAAAGTCATCAACTACGACACGTATCCGTCTTTTATCAAGGAAACTAGAAACCCAGTTGATGAGCGTATCATTTAACCCAAACGAGGTGAGTTTGGCAAGTAAACACTTATGCCAAACTTGGTCAAATGCCTTTGAGATATCTAAAGCGACTACAACTGTTTCACCGGACTGCTCTACTGTATTGTTCCAAACTTGGGTCACATATGAAAGAAGATCGCCTGTTGAACGACTTTGTATAAAACCATATTGGTGGTCACTAAGGAGTTTGTTAGTTTCAAGGAACGTGAGCAGTTGCTGATTGATGGCTTTTTCCATGATTTTAGACAAAATGGAAGTGATGGCAATTGGTCTGTAATTTGAGGGATCGGTCTTATCACCTTTTTTGGGAATAGGTTGAACATTTGCCAACTTCCATGATGAAGGGAATTCCCCAGAAGATATAGAGATCGTATAGAGCTTAGACAGGACTGGTACTAGTTCGGGAGAACATTTCTTTAATACAATAGCTGGGATACCGTCTTGGCCAATCGCCTTATTGAGATCAAGCCTACTGATGATCGATTCCAAGAGCTTGTACCGAAAATGAATTGGTTTCATAACGTATGAAGAAGAGTTGACTAGGAGCACATCTTTTCCAGAATCATTGAGACACGAGTTTGATGCAAACAAATCCAGAAAAACGTTGGCTTTGTCTACAGAATCAGCAACTACAGATCCATCAATAGATGTCAAGGGGAGAAATGAAGATGTTCGAAAGTTTTTACTAATGGCTTTTGCTAAAGACCAAAATTTACGACTGCCTAAAGGAGATGTAGCTAGTTCATTGCATTTTCGTTGTTCGAACAACTTTTTAGTTTTAGTGATGACACTTTTGCAGATATTTCTAGCACCAACGTATTCTACATGACTGTCAACCGATTTATCATATTTCCATTTAATGTAAAATTTATTTTTTAAAGATATTGCATCAGAACAAGCCTTATTGAACCAGGGTTGGGAACGTGAATGACCTACACGGTACTGTTTTTTCGGAATGTATAACTCCATTCCCATGAGGATGACTTCAAATACTGAAAGAGCGATGTCCGAAGAAGAGGACGACTTAAAACAATATTCACGCCATGGAAAGGTTGCAAAGAAATCCCGTAAATCACTCCATCGAGCTGACTTAAAACACCACAAGGTTCTATCGGTTTTGCGAACAACAGTGGAATTAGGCACAGTAGAAATGATTTTTATTAGACAATGGTCGGGAAGACCTAAAGGCGAAAGAACGGAAGTTTTATAAACAAGAGGGTTTGATGTAAGAAAGAGATCTAGAAGATGTGGAGTATGGTTATGGTTATCAGGCATTCTTGTGGGTTCAGAAATCATTTGTGTGAGATCACATGAAATAGCAAATGTTTCTGCACTATGACCAGCGGGATTTGTAGTAGATGAAAATTGAAGCCAACTAGAGTTATGAACATTGAAATCGCCTACAAATGAGATATCGCAAGATGGAAACTGAGACAGGAGATAGTCAACTTTCATACTAAGGTAATCGAAGAAGTCTTGAAAGTTGCTGTCATTAGAAGACCTATAAATGCAACAGTAGAGTTTCACAAAATTAGGACCAGAATGTTTAAACCAAATCACGTCAAAATTTTTATTTTCTAAGGAAGAAACCCTTTTGCAAGCAATTCTGTCCTTGATGTACGCACATACGCCTCCTTCATATCGAAAGTTAGAGTGAAGATGGTATTGAGGAAATTGCAAGTCGGGTGACTCGGAGCTTTCAGAGGAGACTTGTGTTTCAGATAGAAACAATATATCAGGTTGTAATTGTTCAAGATGTTGATGAATAGCAATAAGATTAGACCTGATGTTTTAATGGAGAAGTATAAAGATAATAAACCTCAAAGAAGAGAAATTGCTCTACAACTTGAACTTCACCAAAGACGAGCAGAAGCTATGCAATGTAACTTGAAGTTGGAAACCGAAAAGGCAAAAAAACTTGAAGTAGAAGTTATATCTTTTGACCTACAACAAGCCCTGCCAGTTCCTCAACTTACAGTAGGAAAAGCTTTTCACCTCAGAAAGGCCTGGATGTACAACCTTGGGGTTCATAACTGCGGAACAGGTGAGGGTTTCATGTACATGTGGACAGAGAACATTGCCAAACGAGGCAGCGATGAAATTGCCAGCATCCTACATAAATATTTTAGAGACAGTCCCCCTAAATCTGACAAACTGGTTGTATTTACAGATAATTGCGGAGGGCAGAACAAAAATTGGACGATAATGTCCCTTTGGTTACAGTTTGTCAGAGAAAAGAAATTTAAAACCATAGAGCATCGCTTCCTACTGGCGGGGCACACTCATCTACCTTCAGATCGCGGCTTTGCCCACATAGAAAAGTACAAAAAGTTTTTAACGCAATTATATACACCTGACGAATGGGTAGTAGCAGTAATAGAATCACTGGTAAAAAATCCATTCCATGTCAGTGTTTTATCACAAAAGGATTTCCTTTCCTTTGAAAAAATTACCAAGAATATGTCAAAAAAAAATATTACTGAAACGAACGACCCCATCACATTTTCAAAGATAAGGTGCTTTAAATTTGATGCGGAATATCCTAACAAAATGTTTATTAGATACCTCTTGAACGAAGATTTCAAGGGGTTAATATAGGAAAAAGAGGCGTGAAACTCACATCAACTACCACAGTTAGTGAATTATTATTAGAAACAAAATATAAGGAACCGATCAAATTGAATATTAAAAAAGTGAAAAACTTAAAGGCACTCCTTCCTTATATTCCACCAATTCACCATAAATTTTACATGGACCTGGGTTTGAAAAATGTAGTAGCGGAGGAGCAATGCAATGAGGAAGTACAAGTCGAAAATATCGATGGACCCGGAATTATGGACACTATAGACGAGTTTAATGTGTGACTTTTTTTGTTTTATTATTATTTTCATTTAAATATAGAACAATGATCCTAATTTTGTATTATTATTCCTTGATTTTTTTCTCAGTTTCTCTATTGTAAGAATTCAATATGATATCCTAAGTCTCTCTAGATTTGAATTCTCCTCCATTACCATAGATTTATTAGTAATTCGATTATCATTAATACCATTATAATTTGAAAATTAAGTTAAATTTTTATTAAGCAAAAAGGTCATAAGCCACAAATTATTGCGTTTTAATCTCATTCGTAACTAATTTTTCTTTGTTTCCTATAAAAAAAATAGAAATTATAAACATTTGCTTTCAATACAATAAGAATAAAAACATGTTCACTCTTTTAGTGCGTATTTATGATTTCTGGATTTGAATGAACATTTTAACCATGAGTTTCTCAAAATAATGTAAATGTGGCTTGTTACCCTTTTCCCCCAAGCCTTTCAATTGTAATTTTAATTTCGATAACTCTAGATCTACTGTAGCTTTTCTTTTTCTATATTTATGAGTTCTACTTGATGTAACTGTATGTCATTTTGCATCATTGTTTTAATTCTATCGGATCGCAATATGTAATCACGTTTTGCATACTCAACTTATAAAGTAACATGTTATAAAATCCTACTATGGAAGTTTGGAGTTTCTGATATCTGATTTTCAATAAAATTAGAAAACGTTAAGCGGGATTATGGATCAATAGGTAATAAGTCTTGAATATCTTCAACATGGTATGGGCGTATAACTTGTATTTTAATACCTCATTAACAACTGATTTTGGAACCGCTAATTAAAACCGCAGGTGTGTAGTACTTACTTTTGGGTTTGCTCAATTCTGTCTAAAATTTGTTCCCCCATATCTACTGTTCTCGTAGTACGCTGACGTCCATAATCAAAAGTTCGTGACTTAGAACTACCATTCTCTCGAAGACGTCTAACAATGTTTCAAAGGTTTGGTGATGTGGCACTGTACGGTTAGGAAACCTTTCCCTGTAAACTCTAACACTCTCGGGACCATTACATTCACAAAACCCATAAATTAACAACATATCTACTTGTTTGCCATATGATTAACAGAACTCACGACGACTCCGGGTTAAACCGTAAGAACAAAAATACTAAATGCTAAACAGAGTTCAATTTAAATGACATTTAAGTAATAAACTATTTTTTTTACTCGTCAAATTAATCATAACCAATTTTTAATAAAAACATTAATAGTGTTAGGTTATTATTACTGATTCAGACTTGTAGGAATATAGAAAATATTTAGAAAATATTTTATTTGGCTACAGTCTTGATTTGCAAAACATTTCTTTTCTAGCCAACGTTACGTTATCTAAATTGAAAATCTGTAAAGAACTTTCTAAAAACTTAAGATGAAAAGACAAGAATGACGAAAGTAAGTTTAAAAGTAGTACTAACTACTAATAAATGTAAGTGGTTACTTACAGTTTCCGTATTGAAAAGCTAAATTAATTCATTCAAAAAAACGGAGAACGTTTTGAGCAATCATCATAATAATTTATTGCGTTAAACATCCATAATTGTGACTGAAAATTAAAATTTCGTGAGGCTCCTTTCTGTTGCTAAAATTTTTGGATTATCAAAGCCGAAATGGTGGTTATTCTCTGCAGAATGAGCTGCTAATTGGTATCCCAACGTTTTATACTTTATGTCAGCATATCCTACCTTTTAGAAATTGAGAAGTTTGTCCGATGTGCGTACCGGAGCATTCAGTACAATTTAGCGCATATGCAATGTTAAAAAATTGTAACAGGTGCATTCTGTCCTTAAAAGGAGAGAACAGGGAACTAACGGTAACAAGTGACTTGTGAGCAATCACTATCGGAAACGGTTTTAATATGTGTTTTATTTGTGGGATAACATTCTCTAAATATGTAAGACGAGTGTATATTTTGTATGTTTTGAGACGATTGTGGTGGGACGATAATGGTTGTAGGTGGTGTATTATTGTGAACTCACATAGCACGATCTTCCTGAGAGAAAAGACTTTATTGACCATAGTTTTGGGATAAGAGTTCTCGATGAACAGTCACGATAACTTTTTCAGATTACTCGTGATCAAAGTGGCATCAGAGATACCGGAAACTCCGTATTTCATAGCTTTTAGCAAGTTTAT
This sequence comes from Vesta saturnalis, assembly GCA_036346205.1. Taxonomy (NCBI): domain Eukaryota; kingdom Metazoa; phylum Arthropoda; class Insecta; order Coleoptera; family Lampyridae; genus Vesta; species Vesta saturnalis. The sequence continues at coordinate 6,261,935 of JARFJB010000534.1, forward strand.
TCTATATTTGAGAGGGTTGTTAATATAATTATATAATAATTCAAGTAACGACAAGAGTGTGTACTTTTTTGGTACCAATCGAATCTAATAATGTTTAACCTATCCCTAACAAGTAAGGTATCTATAAAGGGCACCGCTCTTCTAGCGTTCTCTAACTCAGTTGTAAACTGTATATTCGGGTCGTAACTATTAAACATATTCAAAGTTTTATGTCTGTTCAATCGGGATGGTGCATATTATGTCACCTACATACTTTTTGATGAAGGGAGGTATGAACGGAAGATGTGGTAAGATCCCATTCAAGAGGGTGTCCATAACAAATTGACTGAGGATTGGACTAATGATAGCCCCCATAGGAACGCCAAACAATTTCCTGTAGAAGTTACCATCATGTGTGTAGGTGGAATCACATGTACCTTATTTATTTATCTTACCGCATCCGAGCCCAAGAAATATTATCAAAGAGACTAACAATATCCAAACTTATAAGAACTATATATATATATATATATATATATATATATATATATATATATATATATATATATATTTGAGATGGTTAGATTAAGATTAAGACAGGGATTTAAGAGTTTAAGCTTGTAACTTCTATTTAGAACAATTTGAGATCAATTATGGTATATTTACACTGAATTTATTTGAAGTATTTTGGTAAACGATTGAAAGAAAGTGATTTGTTTTGATGAAACGGGTTTAATAAGATTTGCACAATTTGATTCAGTCATAAAAAGCATTGTGCTACATAAAAGACATGTCAGGAAGGTTAAATGAAGTTATATTTGTTAGTACGATTAATTTCGTAGAAATTATTTCATTAAATTTACAGTTCACTTAAAGTATTTTGGCATTTGGGTATTTTACAGATGTTTAACACAGTTTAGAATTATGTTTATATTAGGGACATAATTTAAGTAAGGTAAAATGCAGGAAAGTTGTGAAAATTTGAGAAAGGGTTACAGTACGGACATGATTTAATTATTACTCACATTGGTAGTGAAAATATAAGTGCGAAAGACAAAGTAATGCATAGTAAACATTAAGCACAATTTACACAACGATTTAATATATGGATATTTACATGCAGATACATTTTTGTGTTAGATTTTTTTAGAAATGTGTTTAACAATATGGATCGTTAAAGTGACTAAAATTTAAACACTACATGAAAAGTGAACATTGAGAAAATTAAAGACGGATTTTATAAGTTATGTGAGTAAGATTTTGACTAGTTTGGACGTTACATACGCAAATTATATGAACATTTAATTTAAGTTAGGTTAAGTTTTAACTTTAAGGTTTTTTGCAAATTTACAGTTTTACAGAGTAAGTTGAGCTTAGAATAAGTTGTTAATATAATTAATAGGAGGTTTTCCTCATTTCCATGCAATAATTCATTTTGTACAACTCATTTGAACATAAAGTTAATCAAATGGAGTTAACTATACAAATTTTCTATGTAAAAAAGACTTTTCCTTTAAATTTAAGATTTTGGAGATGAAATAAATGTTTTTTAATTCAAATGTTCGTGCAGATCACGAATATGTATTTAGTTTAAGTGTAGAAAGTAAGATTTTTTAGATATAAGCAAATTTAACTTAGGATAAGTCAAATCGTACATTTTTTTACAGAACTATATCAAGTGAGGTATCATTTTGTGCGGAATCTTGCACAGATTTCATTTCTGTTTTCAAAAATTTAAATCAGTAGCTTATTAAGAAAGTTATGTCATAATTTATATTTTAGATGGATTTTCAATTTTATATTAACCAATCACAGACTTGGTTACCTTGTTTATATTCTTAAAAAAAATTGAAATTTCTGTAGCTAACAGGAGAGTATATAAGGAATTGTTCCAGAACAGATTCTCTCTCTTCTTTTTGTTTCTCAAAGTTTAAATTTTTATGACAAAGGTCATAGTGTTGTGTTTTGTGTTAACACGTAAGTTTAAAACCACGTTTATTATCGGAAAATTTAATACGAGTTTGTTGAAGAGACGAAAGTTCAGAAACAATTGTTTTAACCTACAATATAAAATAAAATTAGGTTACCGATAAATTTCCATTATCGTAAAGTGTATTACGATTTAAATTTAACAAGTTGTTACGATTTATGTTTGACGTTTTGAAAAGTTCGGTTGTTGTAATTCGTTTATGGTTATGTTATCGTAAAATAAAATTTATTCAATTTTTCCAATTGATGTTTATTTCCTGCTGCGATATATTAATAAATGATATTCCATTTCGGATGCTAAAAAGAAAAGTGAATTTACTTTAAAATTTTTACAACATTAAAACAATATTTAAACCGAAAATAATTGAAGCATTTTAATACAACAATTAAATAAATATTATAATTAATAATTAAGTGCTTGAGTGAAAACATTTAAGCAATTATATGCACATTTACCACAAGAAAGGCAACCATTTATCCGAGGGACATTGTTGAATTATTGGAAGTACTGCAGCAGCAAGTGGACCGGTTCAATACATCGATCACAGATTGGAACCAGCTATATGAACACATCTTTTTGAAGTTATCCCGATGCACATGTGAGTCAATTTTTAATCATAACCCTTCAACTTGTATTCATTATTTGTGTGATTTCCTGCATTTATATTTTATGTATAGGTGTAAATGTTTATGCAATAGCTGTGTAAACATCTGCAAAACAATTAAAATCTTAGTTTTCTTGTCAAATTTCAATTTCAATTACATTATTAAGATCACATTTGTAGGAAGTTACCATTTAACAAATTTGACAGTTTGGTATTTGATTTCATTTAATACGCAACGCATGCGTCCTTGTGCAAACTTTAGTAAGTCTCGTTTCATATACAAAATCTTTGATATAACGTGGAATCCACATAATAAAGAACCAGTTAATAATTCCAGTAGTACTTCTGAATGCAATTCAATTCATATAATAAAAACATTTAAATACAATTTATTATATTTTCCAACAAATCAAATTGAACTCTATCCCCATTTGAGATTTGAGCTAGTACGGTGCATAATAAAAATTAAATACATAGCAAAGAGTAAATTATATTTATGTATATTTTCCAACTAACTGAACCCTATCCCCGATATAAGATTTACTAATTTTACGATTACTATAGAGATATATTTTACAATATTTAACCATTATATGTGTGTATCTATATATACGGATATAAGAATAAACAGCATGGTGGTTTTGAAAACGGTAAGAGATACGAAGGTGGTTAAATTAGAGAAAAGTTGTATAATTTAGGGCATGTTCACATTTAGTTTGCAAAAGTTCATTATTGTTTATCGTTTCTCAGATTTAAAACAAAATGTTATTTTGGGTTTTTTTTTTTCATAATTCCTTCACTTATTTTAAAAGGTTTTTGAAAACCAAAGGTTCTTCTTCATTGCACTCTTTCAATTCTTTTAGATGGCGATTTCAATTTTTTTATTCGACGTTTCGTCTCCGAGAAACCATCATCAACTTTAATTTTTTATATCGCCGAAATCAACGAAACACCCTGTATTGGACAGTATTTTTTATTAGAAATTTAACCATGTATTAGGTACACATTATGGTTTTGACGCTGAAAAACTCGGATATTCATTTTCATATTTTTCATATGATATCAGAAGGCTTTCATAAAATAACACTTGATTAACATATTGTTGAAAATCGTTTAACTTAATTGTTGTTGTTGTTGTTATTTGAATTTTACGTACTTTAAGTTGCTTTTATTACCATTACTTCGTGGGTTGTTTTTTTTTTTTGGTTTTGTTTAGTTAATTTAAAATTATAATTAATCAATAAGTGTATCGATGGAAAGACGAAATTGTACAAACGAAGAAAAGTTTGATTTGTTTACATGCTACATCTTCTCCTACAGAAATTGTGTAGTAACTGAGGTGTAGTATTTGGATAAATATCCTGAACGAAGGCAACCTGTTAAATCTATTTTCAGATGTTTGGAATCCAATTTAAAAGAATTTGGTGCATTTACAAAATCTGCAAAAAGAATCTGATGGCGAAAAAGCTAATATCGTTTTACAAGCCGTTGCTGAAAACCTTAAAATATCGAGATAAAGATAAAATGAACGCCGTATAGCTAATTCCACAGCACAATTCATTTTAAATAAGAATAAGTTTCATCCATATAAATTTTAAGTTTGTCAGGGTCATAGACCAGCTGATCAGGAGAGGCGAGCAGGTTTTTGCAAGTGGCATACTAGAAAATGTGACGAAGATGAAAACATGATAACCAACTATGGAATTTTCAACCGACGTAACAAACATTATTGGGCAAAACAAAATCCTTATTTAAAAAAAGAATCAAGACATCAATATAGATTTGGATTTAATATCTGGATGGGCATTTTGTGACGAAGAATAATATGATCTTTTATTTACCACAACAGTTTAAATCCCGAACCACATCTGAACTTGCTAAGGACTGATTTGGAAAATGCCTTCGATGAATTACCTTTAGCACTATTGGTTTGAACAAGATGATGCCCCAGCACATAACTCAAGAAATATACGGGACTATCTGTGATTGCGGTTTACAGTAAAATTGATTGGAACTTACCGTGCAGTAGCTTGGCCAGATTTAAGTCCGTTGGACTTTTTCTGTGGGGTTACCTGAAAAACCAAGTGCATGATGGGAGTTTTAAAAATGAAGAGCAGTTGTTAGTATCGGTTATGGCAGTAGTTAATACAATTTCGCCAGAAATTATTCATTAAATGGAGCTTACCTACGTCTAGAAAATAACAGCAACCTATTCGCACAGTTATTGTAATTATTTAACTTTAATTAACCCTAGTCTGCCGGGGGAATCTTCTATCATATTTAGACGAACGAGGTACACGTGTACCACTGCTTAATATACGTTTGTATGTGCTTTTTATCAAGTGAAGATGTTATTTGCTGCTGTATACGTTTTAGTTATCGTTATCGCTGAGTAAGACTTTTGTCTTCGGACGTTTTCGTTACTTTAGTTAAGTAGGTACTTTATTACAGTTATAGTTACAGTTACAATTTACCTGCTTACATTGTCATTTCAGTGTACCGACGACTTGTTGGCGCGTTTAGTTCTAACAAAGTTTTGTGTTGTGTGTAGTGGCACTTGTATAAAAAATGCATAGACCGCTATCAAATTTAGATAAGCTGCCGTGGGACCGAAAGGGAAATTTGAATTTAGAAACGTACGTATTTTATATAATGCTCTCCTTTCTGTCTTTTTCCGAGTCTAGTTTTACTAATTTGAACCCGGTTTTATTAGTATAACGCAAAAGGAGTTCGATATTTTGTTCGAAAGTGATGATGAGATTTTTCATTTGGAAGCCGATGAAGATTGGGTTCCAGATAATGAAGTAGCGTCCGATGCTGAACAGGAAGACCACGAAATTGAAGTGGCTGAACCCGAGGAGCATAATTACGAAGAAGACGATGTGCAACGTGAACCGACACAAACTCGAAATAAGTTTATTGCTCCCGATGGCACGGAATGGTTTTCTGTTCCACCAGTGCTATCACAAAGGCGTCGTTTGAACGTCATACACCGCAAAGGTAAACACAATAAATAATAAATGAAATAAAATTGAATCTAAAAATCTGAATCTTGGGTCTTTTCAGGTGGTGTAAATGGGAGACTGGTTAATAGTTGTATGTCAAAAAGGAAATTTTAATCTATTGTTCAGTGATTATATAAAGACCCAAATAGTAATGCACACAAATCGTAAAGGTCTCGAAATGGTACGCAAATACAATGAGAAAAACCCTAATAATAACCAGCTATGGAAACAATTTAGCCATATAGAGTTAGATGCATTTATTGGTATGCTGTATTCAATGGGTGTCAACAAATGGAACGATTTAACACTGCATGATCTGTGGGGCAGTCGTTCATTACCTCTGTTTCGTGCAACAATGTCGCGTGATAGATTCAAGCAAGTATTATCAGCTATATGATTCGACAACGTACACACGCGTGCCGAGAGACGTGTGAATGACAAGGCTGCGCCAATTTCAGAGCTGTGGGCTATGATGAATACGAGGTTGGAAGAATTATACTATCCTAATGAAACAATTACAGTAGATGAACAATTGTTTCCCTATCGTGGTAGAGCACCGTTTATTCTGTATATTCCTGATAAACCTAAATCTTATGGCCTGAAATATTTTGTCGCCTGCGATGCTTTGACATATTATCCGCTTAGATCAGTACTTTACCAAGGAAAGCCAGTTGGCCAACCAAGACAAGTAAATGTGGGCGAAAATACAGTAATGTCTCTAGTATCTAAATATTACAATTCTGGTAGAAACGTAACCTGTGATAATTTTTATACATCATTACAACTTTTAAAAATGCTGGCTTTGAAAAATTTGTCTTTGGTTGGAACTTTGCGAAAAAATAAACGGTATATTCCGAATGAATTGAAGTCCCAACCAAACGATAAAATTGGTACGACCCGTTATGCTTTTCAAGACGATTGTACATTGCTCTCCATTACGGTAAAGAGAAATAAGGCCGTTTATTTATTGAGCAGTATGCACTGCGGTCAGCCAGGAGAAAAAATTAACAACAAGGAAGAAATCAACCACTTCTACAACCAAACAAAGGGTGGGGTTGTTGTGTATGACAGAATGGTTGGCAACTACACCACAAAAAGGAAAACGAACAGGTGGCCATTAGCAGCATTTTTCAACATGCTCGATACAATTGGTCTCGCTGCATACATTATTTATCAAGCGCTACACCCAGATGAAAATGCCAAAGATTCTCGTAGACGCTTCTTGGATTGTTTGGCACACGAACTATGTATAGAACAAGTGAAAGCAAGATCTAAAGTACCTTTTATTTCTAGCCATTTCTTGATCAAGAACTCAATGGAAATTGTTTTGGGAGAAAAAATAGTCTCTACCATTTCCCCTAGATCTGGTGCTGTTTTGTCAGAACAAAAAGATGTACATGGGCATCGGAAGGTGAAGGGAATTTGTTATAAATGCTACCAAGTTGACAAGAAGAAGAGGAAGACAAGGAACGCTTGTGTTCGTTGCAACGGTCCAATTTTTGCCATCCATTCCACCCAAACATACAAATGCAATGACCCCTGTAGACAGCCAGAATCTACCTAAGTTTTTAATTTTATTTTATTCTTATTTTTTACTAGTATGTAGTATTACTTTTATATTTTTCTTATATTGAAAAAAATTAATAGGAATAATTACAAACTGCATTTTTTGTAAAAAACTCAATGAAAATACATGGTGGTACAAATGTACCACTGTCCGACTACAACTAAAGCCTGTCCGGTAGAACTGAACGGGTATCGGATTAACAAGGAGGATTGTCAATATATGGTTCTATTGTGCTTGAAACCGCCTTAATGCTTTGCTGTCTCGTACTTATTGTACGTGACAAAGAAAGATGGATATATTATGAATAATGCCTCTATTTCTGCCGAACAAAAGCGTTTGCAACTTTCACACATAATGACAAGGCAATAAGAATCAGATGCAGGTAGAATAGAAATTCAATAGGTATAATAAAATGCCAGTGGTTCTCAACACTGCTTTAACATTATATAATTTGTGAAGAAATGCAACTTTTGTATAATAAAATAATAATCGATTACTAATTACCTATAAGTAATTTCAATTGACACCTTTCACTTATACTTATAACAACAATAACAAATACATTTTATTATAGTTAGTAAATATTAATTAAATTACAAAGATATACTTTTATAATTAAATGTAAAAATTATAATTGTCATTCGGCTTCAGATTCATCACTTCCTGAGTCATCCAAATCTTGGAAAAGATCATCGTCATCACTTTCTTCAGTGTTAACTGTGAAAATAAGAGGTCTTACTTCATCCACAATCTCTTCATTAACAAAAGTATCTTTAATTATTTTATCCATATGATCAATACATTTTTGCCATATTTTTTTTAAAGCACAGATTTTCCCCACCGTCGAAACCGAAAGTTTTAACGCGTTTGCTGTTCTTTGTTGAACAGAAAATGTAGATAATAGTGGACCACCATTTTCTTTTCTTCTTTAAAATAATCGACTGTATTTAAAACTAATTCGCGAATTTCTTTACTCAACTTTTCGGCATTATATTAATGGTTAGTTTATATAAACGCTTACTCAAAGAATAATGATAAGATAGATATTGCAGTTGTTTTATTTAGACCTATATGTACCTACTAAATGGTATAATAATCTATTATTAATTACTTATTGTTACAGTATTGCATATTTATTTGGATTCTTTTGTAATTGGAGTACACTAAAACGTCATTACCATACTTAGGTATACAATGAACTTTCTAAATGTAAATTGAAATACCTATACTTAATCGAATATTCATTATTATGAATGGCTTTTATAAATGTTTATTATAAAACTTGCATTCTTCCATAAATTTTAAATGTAATGTTAAAGCAGTGTTGAGAACCACTGGCATTTTATTATACCTATTGAATTTCTATTCTACCTGCATCTGATTCTTATTGCCTTGTCATTATGTGTGAAAGTTGCAAACGCTTTTGTTCGGCAGAAATAGAGGCATTATTCATAATATATCCATCTTTCTTTGTCACGTACAATAAGTACGAGACAGCAAAGCATTAAGGCGGTTTCAAGCACAATAGAACCATATATTGACAATCCTCCTTGTTAATCCGATACCCGTTCAGTTCTACCGGACAGGCTATAGGTAGGTTCAAAGGAATTACTCTACGCCCGAATTTTTGCGTAATAATAGAGTTTCAAGAGCTCACAATAAGTTAGAAATAAGTACTTGGAGATGTCAAGAAAACTCTCAAGGCCTTGTAATTTCTGAAATATTTCAGTTTAAAATCAAAAAAGTACAGGTGTACCACTGTCCGGCCGACTAGGGTTAAATAGGTTTAAAAGATTGGAGTTGTTAAATTTGTACATAAAAAGTATTATCAAGTACAAAAATTGATCCGATTCTTTCTTAAAAATTAGCTTCAAAACCATAATGTGTAATAGATGGTTAAATTCGTAATAAAAAATACTATCGAATACAAGGTGTTTTGTTGGTTGCGGCGGTATAAAAAAATAAAGTTGACGATGGTTTCTCGGAGACGAAACCTCGAATAAAAAATTTAAAAACGCCATCTAACAGAATCCAAAAAGTGACAATAAAGAAGTACCTTTGGTGTTTAAATATTTTATAAAATAAAAGAAGGAATTACGAAAAAAGAAAAACCCAAAAATCGTATTTTGTTTTAAATTTCGGAAAGGATTAACAATAATTAACTTATTATATTACTAACGTTTCTCTAGTTTAACCGCCTTTGTATCTCTTTCCGTTTTCAAGATCCCCACGCTGTTCATTCTTATCTTGGGCAAGTTGTATATATATATATATATATATATATATATATATATATATATATATATATATATATATATATTATATATATATATATATTTGAAGAAAATTCTATATTATTTGAAACATCATTCTTCTATTACATTTATGATAATTACGGGAATAAAATTAGTATTATTATATTGTACGAAAAAACTTGCAAAACTGACAGCAATATACTTTATTTCAGTAATTACTTGAAATTCATACCTACCCATAAAACAATATTCTACTGTTCCTTTTGATTACTTGTTAAACAAACAAATATTAGGTAATTTTCGCATAATCTAATCTATAACCACACATTTTTATAAGTTGATTACAGATTTAGCAGTACTAACGCGATCAACTGGATTATTTTAATTTTGGTTAAACAAGAATAGCATAATCTGTATAAAAGGACTGAACTCAGTTCAAGCGTAACATAATTTTCAAAAATGAAGTTACTACATATCGTCATTGTAGCCTTAATTGTTAATTTTACTGCAGAAGATAAGTAAAATTTTTGTATTTTCGTTATTTATTAGAATATATCAAAAATAAGAGAAATCATAATAAACAGGAATTAGACACAAAGAAACATGGTCAAGACACCAAAACGTTATTTTAAGTGGAATTACAGTTACTATTTGTCTATTACCAATATACGAAACTTTATAATTCCCTAGTAAGCAAATAATTAAAATCGAGATTGTATTTGTTTATGCTGATAACAATGAGCTTTGAATTGTTACTCTTAACTATGTTCACCGAACAAGGTTTTAAATAATGGAATTATCAGTCATAATAAGTTGAATTGAAAGTTAACAATTTCTTGATTTTAAGTATCTAGATAAAACGTTATACATATATGTCAAGTAAAGAACAATCAGCCAAAAGTCTTGAAAATCAGTTTATTATTACAAATCATTGTCACGAAGTAAATGTAATTCATCTTTTTTTCTAATTGTTCTTTGGTAACGAATACAGATTTATTTTTAGTATTCGGCGAATTTTGCGCAGGGACATTTAATATTCCTATAATTGGGACTGTATGTGCTGCTACCTGCATAGTTCCTGGACCGGTGTCATGCCCAACTCCACTATCATGTTGCTTTCTTGCAGAATGATATTTCTGTTTAGAAGTGAATAAGTTTTAATAAATACTAATAAAAATGATCAAATTTTGTGGTTATTTATTGAAAAACAGTATATCTGCGTTCAGTGGCGTATACAAGGGGGGGGGGGGTTGGGCGTTCAAACCCCTCCCTTGTGTTATGCACTTTCGCCTTGGCACTTGCATATTGCGTAACATTCACAAAAACAGCAGTGATGCGACGCGACGCGAGAAGTGGGGGACACCGAACGCGAGTCCCGGCCGCATATAGGCATTCCTTACGTCTAGGTAAGTATAGATCAATCCATGCAGCCTTGTGATTGGTCGGTTCAAACAGCCCGCCATTCCTACTACAGCCGTATCCATGCTCGTACAACAAATAACAAAAATAAAGAATGTGCATTCATTTCATTTTGATGTGATTATACGTACCTACATAATATATGCAGAATTGAATTATACGCAACTATAAGTACCTACTAATGATGAAGAATAGAGTTGACACTAAAATAATATTATAAATTTGTTTTATTAGGTCGTATTACATGGATAAGATAAGATATTTTAATGTATTAACATTAAATGTAATGAGTAAGATAATGTATTTAAGATAGGATAGTCGATAGTTCATCTTAAAACAGAACAAATATATTTTATTTCACAGTTCATGTTGATGTTGAATATTTTACAGTGAGAGAGTTATAGCTATTTCGACATTTTTAATTAAGATTTAATTAGATTTAATTAATTAAGATACCAATGTATTATGTATTCATACTTTTCCAAATTACATTGAATAACTGTAACTTCTTCATTAGTTTTATTTGGGACTATTACACTCTCAAATGCCTTTGGCAAAACTTCCTTAGTTATTTCCAATTAGTGTGATAAAGTTATTTTCTTTCAGTTGTCGTACTACCGGGAGAGATAAGTGGAAGATGAACCGTAGGTGATGTTGGGAAAGTTGGTGCATTCAAAGCGTTTGTTGAAGTGGAAGTCCCCTCAAGCAGTATATTTTGCAGAATTTCTATTTGACTACACTGCTCCACCACCATCGCAACTGGAACAAAGATATCTCTCATTATTTTACTATATTAACTAGCGATGGAGCTTCCCTCCTCGCTATGGTCACAACACAACCTGATAAACGATATTTTTAGTGGTCAAAAAAATTACGTATTTTTTTTAAAGATAGTCGGAAATTCTAAATAAAAAAAATTTATTAAAATAATTAGATTAGTGCTTGGACTAATTGCCTACTACATACTACAAATTTTTTTAAACCCAAAAATTATAATTCTGAGCAAAATGAACGATCACGTTAAAAGATTCGTTACAATCATGCGCGACGATAGGATTCGTAATGTACGAAATACCGCAAAAAACCATGCCGGTCGTATATACCTCACGTTGATTGTTGTGCTGCTTGAACCTTCCAATGAAGAAAACTTGGTTGGCGTAGCTGTTGGTAGCAAACGATTTTTATAAACGACGTTCGTAAACATTTTGTTTTCAAAATGAATTGAGCATAGCTACCTAGTTTTTTTATTTTCGGAAGTAAGTCTGCTCGCCCACATGGAATTAGCCATGTCCACGCCCTGTAAAGTATTATTTTGAAAATTAGCAATTACCGTACTCTATACATACGTATAGCGACTATAATGTGTCTTAGATCGAAGCGTCATCTACTCGTTTTTTATTTGCTTTTTATATAATCACATGACTGCCTTTAAGTTATAATGCACGTATGAAAAAAAAAATTACAAAGTTGTCTTACCTTTCTTCACCCTTAGGGAAATTGAAAAACCGCATTTCACTGTTATAACTTTTATTTATACAGTTTGTTGCTGCACAAACAACACCGCCCGGTTTACGATTATTTATCATAGTTACCTATTGTCTTTCTATATTACCGAATACTAACAAACTTATATGTACACTAAACTGATTACACACTTAAATATAAATTAGGTTAAAATTACAAGACCTCATAATTTTTCACTCTTCACTGTCTACGTCAATGCTTACACCGAAATAAAACCTTACCACGCTAATGACTTAAACTTAAAACATGGCGGACTTGAGGTGCGCCACGATGTGCGCAGTCTGGCCCCTACTCCTAGAGATATTCTACTGTATATTATTATACTGTGCCACAACGTTATACACTGCATGTTCCAAGTTGAGCGCGGCGTAGTCGCTATAATCAGTCATACTCTACCCACTCATAACAAAGTAAGTGAGTATACGTATTTATTTTATTTGTTCAATAGGTCTTTCAAGATTTTTTTTTATTTTGAGTATGTGTATGTGACTTCGTTAATCATTATCATATTCTAGTGCTATTCATTTGGCCATTTCAGTAGATAAAATTGAAATCGATATTCTAGAGTAATTTTGTAGATTAATAGTAAAATGTGGAATATTATTACAGTACAGGTAGGCTTGTTTGAATTAAGCTAAAATGGGCGACAAGCGGAAATTGAAGACTGTCCCTTTAACCAATTTCTTTTCGAAACTACGTAAACTTGATGAAATACAGATAAATCAGGAGAATCAACCTGCAAATGAAGACGCTGGAAATCTTGCTGATAGGAATGAACACCTTGAAAATCGAGACATGAGTGAACACGTCAATGACATTGGGAATTTTTTGAAAACTGAAATAAGTGACGACAAAAGATGTGAATACTTGAACAGTTTATGGTATCCAGATGATAAATTCAAATTTCCAGTGAGCGGAAACCGCAATCTGAAGTTTCAGTTTTCTTGGTTAAAAAAATATTCGTGGTTAGCTTACTCCAAGCAGTTTGATGGTGCTTTGTGCAAGTATTGTGTATTGTTTACTGTTGTTTATGGCGGAGTAGGGAGCCAACCGCTTGGTAAACTCGTGAAGGAGCCATTCCGTGCTTGGAAGAAAGCCATTGAAACTTACGATAAACATCAAAATACCGATTACCATAAAAAAGCTGTACTGCAAGCAGAAAATCGAAGATCAATAATTCAACACAAAATTGATCCCATAAATGTTCTAATTGATAGTTCGCTTAAGAGGGAAATAGAAAAAAACCGAGCGAATTTAACTCCCATTATTGAGACAATAATATTCTGTGGGAGACAGGGATTAGCACTGAGAGGTCATCGTGACTCCGGACCTCTTTCTCTGAAGGAACCAGAAGAAAATGAAGGAAACTTCAGAGCTCTATTACGATACAGATTGGCATCTGGCGATGAAACCTTAAAAAGTCACATTCAAAATTCAGCTAAAAATGCAACTTACATCAGCCCTCTTGTTCAGAATGAAATTATTTCTACGTGCAATGATATAATTTTTAAGAAACTTGTTAATAAAGTCAAAGAGGCGAAATATTTCTCCGTGTTGGCTGACGAAACTAGTGACATTTCAGCTATAGAACAATGTTCAATATGTGTGCGCTATGTCGACAGTAAAAATGAAATATGTGAAGACTTTTTACAATTCACACCAATTACGGACCTAACTGGAAAGGGCATTGATAACACTTTGATTGAGTCACTTCAAAAATTTGGTCTGAATTGCGAGAATATGGTTGGTCAAGGATAGGATGGAGCTGCGGCAATGAGTGGAAAATTTAATGGCGCTCAAAAGTTCATGGACGAAAAGTACAATTTGGCTTTATATGTGCACTGCGCCTCCCACAGTTTGAATTTGGCCATATCGGATGCGTGTGATTTACCTGCTATTCGCAACTGCATGGGAGTTATATCTAATATACACACCTTTTTTAATACGCCGAAACGTCTTGCAGTTTTGCAATCTGCAATTGAATGTACGTTGCCAGAGGCAGCTGCTACACGTTTAAAAAGGTTGTGTGCTACCAGATGGGTAGAACGCCATGAATCGGTTATAGTATTCATCGAACTACAAAAGGCAACACATTGTGCTCTGCAAAAAATTTCTGAATGGCCTGATAAAAACTCCTCTTCAACCGCAGTGCAATTATTAGGTGCAATGGAGAAAATCGAATTCCAAGTTTCATTACAAGTGGTAGCTAAAGTGTTTGCTGTTACACTTCCTTTGTGTCGCATGTTGCAAATGAAAAATTTGGACTTAGGTGCAGCAATAAAATTAGCAACCGATGTGAATAAAATAATACGAAAGTTTAGAGAAAACTCCACAGAAGAATTCTCGTCACTTTTTCAAAACGTTAAATAGATCTGCGAGGAACTCGACTTCGAACTGAAAATTCCAAGAGTTGCGGGACGACAAACCCATCGTTCTAATGTTTCAACAAGTGACCCCGAAGAATATTACAGGGTCTCTGTATTTATTCCTTTATTGATTCTAGCATTAGTCAATTACATGCTAGCACAGTGATATTTTTAAAAGTTTCCTGCCGAAAACTCAGAATTTGGACAAACGGAAGACGAAGCAGCTCGTGCGTTAATTAAAAAGTACTTGAGATTCCTTGATATCGATGAGGAAGCAGCAGTTGGTGAAATTAAACTTTGGTCGCAATATACCTCTTCCTCGCGCAGTTCTCCAAAAAATGCTCTGGACGCACTGAAAATGTGCAATCAAGAAATATTTCCAACAGTGAATATCTTACTAAAGATACTAGTTACCTTACCAGTGACAACTGCCACCAGTGAAAGATCATTTTCTACCCTGAGACGGCTCAAAACTTATTTAAGAAATACCATCAGCGAGAATCGCCTTAATGGTCTAGCTTTGTTGAATATTCACAGGCATATTGTTGTAATCATCGAGGAGGTGTTGGATGAACTTGCCCTCAAAAAAAGGAAACTTCCACTCCGTCTGTCCTAACTTCATATCTGATATGAATCGTAAATATGTTTTGTTCGAGTTAATATTATGTTTACATTCTATTCAAAATAAATTATTTCGAAATAGTTATGAAAATAATTGTTTGTTTAACATTTACAAACTGGAGTTATCCTTTCGCTCCAAACTAAGTTCCTATGTCTATTACCCCTTCCACATTAGATTTAAAACTTAAAATCCCAGGAAGCACTGAAATTTAATTTTGAAGGGTGATTTAAATAACCTGTTTCGCGCCTTCGTTGCGAATATCCTAACCCCCTCCCCCCCACGACGACATTCTGAATACGCTAGTGTCTGCGTTAAAGCGTTTAATTCTGATTAGTAAAGTGTGTGAAGAGTATGAAGTGTAATTTCGCGTATCACTGTTTGTACGTGAAGTATTAATCACTTTCCTACCAACATATACATATGTAGGTATAGCAGGTAATGCAATCTACTTTTTTTAGCCTAATCGACTTAATAAAAGGAAAACGCAAGAATTTAGTTATTTAGTGTTTCATAATAAAAATACAGGAGTGTATATCCTGCATCACTATTATTCTGTTGCAATTGTTCACATATTTTAGTTATTACATTGAACTTATTCAGTTTCAATCTCAACTTTCAGTTTGAAATAATTCTACGTAAAGATAGGTTATATGCTATCTATAGTTTAAGAATCTACTAAGGATTGGTTTACCATCGTTTAAATACAACTTTATTTGCATTTAGACCGAAGTTTAACAGCAAATATATGGATTTATTGAATATACGAATGTACATAGCTGTTGTTCCATTTAGTTAGTTTACATATGACATTAAAGTACAATTCTCTCATTTTGTTGGATTTTAGTTATTTGCCAAGCGTCTAAACTATGCCTGTATGTTTTGTAAATGTAGATATATTTCAGAAATCCCCTAGTACCTGGTGATAAAGTAAGAAGGTCTCAATTTATAGTATGTATTTTAGCCTGTGTCTCCAATGAGTTAACCTTTCGTGCAAAATTACGTTTTATATATGTATATGCTGAGTCTGGGAGGTAGCCGATCAAAAGTGAAACGTGAACTAGAGATGGCGTGGCAACCGACGAATAAGGAACGGGTTGAGGATTCACACAGAGAGTCGTAGCCCAAAAATGTGTGACAAGGATTTTTCCACAATCGTACACATCCTTTGGACCTGTTACTAATCAAATGAAAGCTATGGCTCTTATCTGGTAAAATCTGCTTGAATCAGAGAAATATCAGTCCTTAGGCACAGTAACCACGAAAAAAGAGCACACCGCTCAGAACTATATCAAGCACCGATACTGTGAACATCATGCAAACTTTTGTCCCGCTCAAGTCCAATATCCAAACATTCTGAGCGATTGAAAAGATACCCAGCCGAACAGAAGGGAAAATCAGAAGTGTATGTTTATGGCCTTCATACTACACCGGCTTTGATCCCATGGAGACACGATATCAGCCAACGATCCTCAAGGCTACCCTCGAGACCAAAAATTGACCCTCACGACGCATCTACCACCATCTTAGAGCATTGCGCGTCGAATGCAACACCGAACCCCACAAACTGTTACGTCAACGTGAGGTATCTCAGAGTCAAGCTATCTTGTGATTACGTTGGAGCTTCCCGAAGATTGCTTTAAATAGTGCTGTCGGAAACACAAGAAGTTGTAGGAGTCTTTGTACCAACATAGAAGACTGTTGAGAACGGCAGTTTGGCTTGATCTTCCTTTAGATTCTTAGCGTGACAGAAATTCGCTTAACCCAGGTGCGTAATGTAGCTGCACTTTCTCTGGTTATTCAGTGTTTATTGAACATGAGGTGTCGAGCGGCGAGTGTCGAGTGTCGAGTGTGGGGTAAGTTGTATCTCGTATCTCGTATCTCGTATCTCGTATCTCCTATCTCGTATCTCGTATCTCCTATCTTGTATCGCGAGTATCAAGTATCGAGTATCAAGTATCGAATATTGTAACGTGCCTATTCTTGTCTGTCGTTGCCTTAATTTAAATTTAGAACTTAATAGTATTATCCATAAGTATATTTACATTACATTAGTATTTTTAAGCATTTCCTTTTTTCGTTCAATAATTAAGTTTTTATATCGCAATATTTTCTCTTCAGTCTACATAATTACGAACGTCCCTGTGTATATTTTAGACATTCAGTTTTAGTTCTATGCGCAGCGTAAGTTGAGCATGTTTGATGCATTTTCCTTTTACCATTCCGTGAAGTTCAGACGTTATCTTTTTTAAATTTTGCTTCCCTTTTATAAGGTATGTAAAGGCGTTTAGTTACATTTTCTATATATTATATTTAATAGGGAATCAGAATAAGACTAGAGAACAAAGGTTGGAACAAGGAAACCGTTTATCTTCAAGAAAAAGCTTTTATTTTGGTGAATTTATGTATCATTGAATGGCGTGGGTATGACGTCACGAACAGTTACTTTGTTAAAATGGCAGATTAATGCAATGTCATCTTTATGAACATAAATGGAGATACCTTTGTTTTGCATCAATCACATATGCTGTTATACATATTTTGCGTTCGAATCTGCGTTCGTTATATCGTTCAGTTGTTGTAGGGTCAACAACATTTGGTGCCAATATTTGAATGTTCCTATTTTTTTATGTTGAAGACATAGGAAAGTTATAGTGCCTTCCCATACGTTCATGTTTCGTTTATTTGTACGTTAGTTACAAATGGAAATTACCTTTACGTTATCGTATATTTGTCTTGGAATTGGAAATGAAAATTCTCAAGGTACAGTTCGTTTAAGACGAGATTAAACTATTTGTTTTGTACAAGTAATTACTTATCTTTTTAGTGCAGTTAAGTAAATAACAAATCAGTTTGTGTTATTTTGATACGTTTCATGATTGTATACCTACATGTTGCATAAATTGCATTTTGAATTCCAAGTATACATTGATTGTACGTTTATCTACTGTGTTTAATTTAGTGATTTTAAGATTGTAAGGTAGTACAAGAAGTATCGTTTTAGTTATTTTATTCTGATATTAATCAGACATTTTGCTTTATTAAATATACATATAAATACAGATGTTTAGTGCTTATTCAGATTACCTATTATGTTCTGAGATACAACCTTTCTGAATTTTTGTTGTATTTTATTAATTAAACCTTGAAATTGAGTGATGCCCAATTAAACAAATGCTAATACTGATTATATCTATGAAAATATCTCTGCTTTCCTCACACCTGATGCACGAGTTCTCATATTCAGTAAGTTTTATAAGTTTGTACCTCACTGAGCTAGACCGTGGTGCAATTTACCTTTGAAACAACAAAACATATATATATATATATATATATATATATATATATATATATATATATATTATTTTTATTTGTTATAATATCGAGTATACTGTATCGAGTGGACTTTCGAATGCGAGACTCTAGTGTATTGTGTTGAGTGCCGAGTATCGGATCTCGAGTCTCGCGTGTCCACTGTCTAGTAACTTGTACGTAATATTGGGTGTTGTCGAATGTCAAGGATCGAGTATTAGGTGTGGAGTGTGGACTATCGAGTGTTGAGTGTCGAGTATCGTGGGTCGAGTATAGTGTGGGTTGTCGAGTATCGAAGATCGACCATTGAGCATCGAGTGCTGAGTATTGAGTATATAGGATAGATTATTGTATGAGGTTGTGCACCTCAATCGCGTGATTGATTGAGACTGACTTTATTATCGTGTGAATGTATTTAGTTGCAGTTTTTTGTACGTATTGTGTATATTTCGCTTGTATTATTCGTATAACTTGTGTATTTATTGTGCATATTTAAACTTGTACTAACTTTCTCAATTGCGTTCGAACTTTTTATTCGTTTTAAATCTTGTATATTGTATTGCTAGTTTGTTGAACATATCTGTGTGTGTCTCAAACAATTCCCTGTGACAGTACTCAGATAGTGAAAGTAAACCGCCGGATAACACTCTTGTTCATTTAGCCGTCATAACAATTAATAAATTGCATATTCAGAATTTAATAATATCGGTAATTTTTTACCAAGTTATAGGAACTAGTTCCGTAAATAAAATGTTGCTTGACACTAAATTAACGTTTCTGTGCTATCCTTTAGAAACGACATAAAATTTAATGAAAAGAAATCTAGTTAAAAATCAATTAGGCAATTAGCTTATTGAAAATCAATTAAGTGTTAATAGTTACTATTTAAACCATTTCAAGCACTCAAACTGGATAGTACTCAAGTTTTCATATGCATAATTAACTTTAACCACGACAAAGAAGGGAAGATTCGTAAACATAATTATATTAAAAGCTTTCGCCATTTTTATTTACACATTCGCCTTAAGAAGGTGCATTTTATAATAGGCTGCTTGTGTTAACACATAATTAAGTACTCTTGCTAGAAGAAGCTATAAATCTTTTTACTGAACCAACTTCATTACATGAAGAGAAATTGTGGAGAAATTTCATTACATCAGTTGTATACTTGAGGTTTCAATTAATATCGATTTACAACTTAATTCAATTGTTTAGTTTCATTTATTCTGATTTATATCGTTTAAAATAGAAACAGTATGGAAACATTCTTTTAAGTAATGATATTAAGTTTACATCGTGGAGATCTGTGCATCAACTGTATAGCTCGTTGCCAATGCAAAAAGGAAGAAACAACTACACAAATTTTACGTATTCTGTAAATTTACAAAGTTTTAATGTAAAGTTTTGATGTTCTTCAATTAGAGTTATTAAATCAGCTTGCTTCGGCATATTTATAATTACAAACTAAAGTGAACTAGTTCTAATCATCGGCTTGAGCGCTATGTTGATTTCTTTATTTTGTGTTAACTTAATTACAATTCAATGTGCAGAAAAGGATTTTTATTAATGCAAATTAAATTATACACTTGTAACATTTCTAAAGTTATTTTTTTTTGTATCATTCTAAATCTCTAATTTAAGCTTATGCTGATAAAGCCACCTCGAGATTATTTAATAACAAAACCCATGTCAAGACGATTTCCACGAGGAACTGATAAGAACTCTGCTGTCGTTTAACAAAATTCACGTTAAGGGTAGTGAAAAACAGCAGTTTATAAGATTCCTTAACAGACCAATACTTAACTAACTTGGACGAGACTGGCTGTACGTTGATTAAAAAATTGAAAAAGGAGGTAAAGGCGTATAGTTGTTTAAACCATAAAATTGAGGAGGCCATTTACGCCCTGGAAAACGAATTACTACAGCAAGACTGGGCGCATACCATTGCCAAAGATGTATGCGGTATAAGTGTTGAAATGTTTGAAATCGATGCCCAGCGATAAGAATGTGTTTCGACTTGTATGTGCTTCTAATCAGCTACCGCGACACGCACCTAGACCTTGTGCAATTATTGTGAACACGTATCTAGCAAACAAACCAGGTCAGCATTGGACTGCTATCTACATTGACGAGAATGGCAACGGGGAATATTTTGATTCCTTTGGACGGCCCCCGCTAGGTTACCATTTACGTTTGCCTAGATTGTTCCGCAACAACAATACGACGCTGCAGAATTACCATTCGGATGTGTGTGGACTTTATACGATACTGTTCTTGTATTTTAGAATGAGAAATAATTTACCAATGCTTGACTTGGACATGTTTAGTTATAAATGATGATATAACCAAATTACTATATAATGCTTGTTTTTCTACCATTCTACTCTGATAAATAAAAGTGTTTTTAGTAGTTTAGTTGTTTTAATTAAGAGTTCCGTAACAAGAAAGAGGCGTGCATGATCAACCTCTATTGCAGAAAAATTTTCGGTGAAAAAAATTTGCAATCACAAGTATATTCTACTCTGTTTTATCGTGATTATCTTTTAATAGCAAGATAATCCTATTTTGTTGTTGTCTTTTAAATATTTACTAAAACCAACACGCGCATCGGGTATTAACATATAATTTGATGTATATCTCATTTATAATGTCTAAGTACCTGTTCACTTAATTTCCGCTCATTTATTTATTTTAAAGTATTTTGTGTGTGTGTGTGTGTGTGTGTGTGTGTGTGTGTAGTGTATGTGTGTGTGTGTGTGTGTGTGCGTATGCGTGTGCGTGTGCGTGCGCGTATGGGTGTGCGTGTGCGTGTGCGTGTGCGTGCGCGTGTGCGTGAGCAAACAGGTTTAGTAAACTGTATAAAATATTTCAATATTTAGTTTAGTTCTCCAACACAGTTATTATTATAACGGTCGAAAGAAAAAACACATCTGAAGGTATGCGTATTATTTTTAATACATACTCTACCTGATATTGTTCACAAAAATGCCAATAAAGATTTTAATGTGTTATTATAAGAGGAGGCTGTCATAAACCAACCAGCTTTGCATCAACCCCTATTCTACTCGATCTCTACTCATTTGTTTAGTTAATTGGATAAAAGTGTGAGTGTTACGCTATTTTTTAATAAATTAATTAATAGCATTGTGCGCATATGCATTTTTTGGTTTTAAGTTTCGTAGTTATTGATTCGCATGTAATAATAAATCGTTAAAACCTTTTGTCTTTTACTGCAGTTGCAGTTTGGTATTTTGAACAGTGGCTGATTTTGAGCAAGCAAACTGTAATTAATTAAATAAAATCAGTATTTTTTCTGAATGATTGATTTGTTTGTTTGAGAAAGAGCCGAGAGAGAGAGAGAGGGAGATACGTGCATGACCAACTTCTATTGCAAAAAAAATGTTCATTAGTCTATACACCAACAGATGGCGCCACAAACAAACCCTAATTAGTCCTACCGCTAAGTGACGCTACTTTTATTACAGAAAAAGTATTCATTATCCATACACCACTAGATGGCCCTACAACTGTTGGTTTCTCGGGTGTTGATCCGCGTAGTTCTTCTGGTCTCCAAAAGACCGTTTGTTGCAAAACGACGTTTCGCCAAAGTCTCATTTTCCATCCTCAGGTTGGTAACTGTCTGCTCCTACTTCGAGTTACTCGAACTTAACTAACTTCCTGTTGTGTGTGCCGCTGATTATGTACCCTATTGCCATTGTTTTCAGTGAAAGCAGTGAAAGCAGTGAAAGCAGTGAAAGCAGTGAAAGCAGTGAAAGCAGTAAAAGCAGTGAAAGCAATAGGGTACACACACAACAGGAAGTTAATTCAGTTCGACCAACTCGAAGCAGGATCAGACAGTTACCAACCTGAGGAGACCAGAAGAGCTACACAGATCAACACCCGAGAAACCAGCAGAACATACAGCAGCCACGAAAACCTAAAGATCAATATATATATATATATATATATATATATATATATATATATATATATATATATATTG
The DNA here is from genome assembly GCA_036346205.1 of Vesta saturnalis. Lineage (NCBI taxonomy): Eukaryota > Metazoa > Arthropoda > Insecta > Coleoptera > Lampyridae > Vesta > Vesta saturnalis. The sequence goes on from JARFJB010000534.1 coordinate 6,284,578, forward strand.
TGTGTGTGTGTGTGTGTGTGTGTGTGTGTGTGTGTGTGTGTGTGTGTGTGTGTGTGTGTGTGTTGTGGTTGCGCAGGTGTATTTCACCTAAGCTCTTCGCGCATTATTGGCTTCTTTGAGTTTTGAGCGAGTCTTTTTCTTGTCTTTTGCCACTACCTGTATACTACTGGATTTCGTGGTCTTCGTTCCAAATATGTTCGGAGATTTTGATTCTTACTGTTTCGTGTGTGCATATGTTACTTTTATAATAGACATCAAGATGCTAACTTAAAGAAATTCCAAAGCCACCAGCTTCCATAAAAATAGCGGTATTATTCACATTTATTTCATTCATATTATCCATATTAATCTACTTTATAAAGAAAAGTTATGTAAAATTTAACTTTCTTTAAAGAAATATTTCTACAGTTTGTTATAAAATTATCCATTATTCATACGTTTAATAAACTTGAAATAACACTTAAATCCTACCTTAGGAATTTTTTGCCGATAAATTACGCGTCGTATCAAAAATTTGCATAGATCCTAACTAACGTATATTATTAAGGTCTATATATAGGTAATTCTATATCTTTGGAATATATAGTAGTTTCAGAAATATTTTATGAAAATCGAAAGCAGCTTCTAATAAACCCTCCTCTCGGCAGCTGAATTTCTTCTAAAATCTAATCGGCTCAGGAGAAATGAAAAAAAGTTTAAGCACAAAATTACTTGCATGTCTTTGTTCTGGAGTTATAGTGGGTACCTGCGTCTGCGTCTACGCCTTCGTCCGCGTCCGTGTTCGCGCCCTTGTCCGTGTACGTGTCCTTGTCCGTGTCAGTGTTCGTGTCCGTGGTCGCGTGTCCGGCTGCGTCCGTGTTTGTGGCTATGTCTGTGTCTGTGTTAAGTACATACGTTCGTAAAATTTTGTGTTCAAGCTTGTTTTCATTTTTATTTGGCTTGGAGCTGAATGTATTTCGGGAGAAATCGAATGGCGTAGAGAGGGGGGGGTGTTATTAGGGGCGGTTTTTGGTTTTTATCAAATAGTTGTAAATGAGCCGCATATTTCAAACATATAAAAATACCTAGATATAGACCTTAAACATGTCGATTACGTCGATGAACGTATAAACGAGGTTGCATAGGGACCTTAAAAAAATTATAATTAGAATTATTTCATTTCCTTTACTTATTTAAGTTAGTATCTAGACCTCTGTCTGTCATGAAGTTTTAAACGTCTGTTTGACATAGATTATTGTTTTTGTTTTTACAATGTTACCTATTTTCGTAATGAACCTATTATAAGGGAGGTTGGATAATTGTCTTAAAGAATGTTATTAAAATTGTTTCATTTCCATTTTGTAGGTTGGAAAGTCGTGGGGTGTTTCACATCAGATATTTTCTGAATTGAGACGGATAAACAACTTGCACACAAAAACGAATGCAACTGAACTGCAATAAACCCTATTTTTACCTTCATATACATAGGTAGGTATAGAAGGTTAGGCAATCGTCTTCTTTTCACTATCGCTAGATCAACTTATTAGCTGATTTTACGTTTGGCCAAGTTTCGCCAAGATTGGTGATGATGTCTGTGTGTGTATGTGCGGATGTATGTTAACGTACACGATAACTCCAGAAAGAAAACACGTACGCACTTAAAATGTTGTGTTTTAGATTGTTTTCATTTTACCTGAAGCTGATTATATTTTGGAATAAATTCTGTTGCGGCGTGGAGGTTTATTAGGGACTGCTTTTGATTTTTATCAAATAGTTCTGAAACAGCCGTACATTTCAAAGATATAAAATTACGAATATATAAACTTTAATTATATAGATTAATCATGTTCTATGCAATGTTTTCATACAACGCCTAATTTAGCGGCAAAAAAGGGTGATATAAGGAAATGTGTAGAAAAATTGTTTAAAGAAAATCTAGTTTTACATAACTTTTCTTTATAAAGTTTCTTAATATAAAGCACAATAAGCGTAAAAATTAAATAAATATGATAAATATGGCTTTGAAATATTTTTAAAGTTAGAATCTAAAGTTCATTCGTTTAACTTATCTCGATGACGTCATGTATGCATTAAATCACGAAATGACCGTCGTTTGTAATTTATAGCAAACATATGAGCACTGACACCAACCTTTCTTTATTTGGTGATTGAGGTTACGTACGCGCGCCGGCTTGTTTGTTTCTTATTCGTTTTTCATTACTTATTGAGTTAATATTTTAAAAGATCGGTTCTTTTCAGAAGCACATTACTTTCTAGTGTTCATTTAAGGTAAAGATTAATTCGTTTTTACAGAAAGAGACAACATTAACGTTTTCATTTGTAGCACATCAACATGCCTCGTAGGTCAATGACCGTAAACGAATTGATCCATAACTTAGTGGAACACCTTAATAAGGAAAAACAGAACAACGGGCCCTTAACACCATTAACAGCAGTGCACGCAAGGGTTAGCGATGCTTTGAAAATTGACAACAAGACTATTTCTAATGCTTTTCGACATCAAAATCAAGAAGAAAACAAGGAAAATGAACCAGAACGAAATTCAAATTTTAAAGTGTTATGAACAAGAAAAAGTTTATGTTGTCCAAGTCAATCCAATTATTATAAATCCAAACGATGACACAGATACAGAAGATGAAGTGTAGTGAACGTTTATAATTTCTTGTTTTTAATTGAATTCTTAACGCAAACAAATTTTTTTTCCAAAAACTTAATAATTAATTAATAACATATATGTTATGGTACATTAACATTATATTTTATAACAATAAATTATTTTCAAACAGTTATACTTAAAATGTGAATGGCCAAATTGTCATACGTTTCATTACATTATGGTGTAATAATGTATTGAATAAGTAAGAAACACTGGGTTATAATATGTTTAGTGTGTTTAAAACGATACTTTGAATAAGTTTATAAAAAGTACCATAATTCAATTACATTAAATACACCAATAATTTTGAATTTCAGTACAATAATCTTCTACACAAACAAGTGTAAACACCGATGATTGAAATGATGCTTTCGTATTTTGGAATTCGAATGTTTTCTCAAAGCATAATAATTAGTAGAATTCCTAAAAATTCAATCTTTATGAATAAATCAAATAAATAACCATTAACTCACATTTGCGTGATATTATTGCCGCTATAGCTGGGACATGGAGTGCAGTGTTCGGGCCCAGCGATATTTACTCAAGGCGACCTTAACATCTAATGCTTTGATCTTTACATCGTTTATATGCACCCGATGCCGTCAAAGATTTAGAACCGCCATTTTTATGTAGAAAACTATTGGAACAATTACTTCCTTTTTTTGGAAGAGTTCACTGGTCTTAATCTACAAATATTTACAAAAGTTTTGCAATATTTTAGAATAACTTACCAAAATTCATTTGCTACGTTATAATATTGTAAGTTTTATTGAAAATAATATGCTTTTACGTGCGTACATCTACGATACGTAAATTAAACTTTTGTCTTTTATTTGCAAACGACGTTATGACATATACATTTGACATTTACGTTAAGTTGGTATTAAAACTGTTCGTACTAGAAAACGAAATTTGTTGTTGATGTCAGTTACTTGTTAATAAGAGACATAAAAGACGACACTCTTGGAATAATACGTTAGCTAATAATGTATACATTGTATTCAATATGTAAGAAAGGATAGTCATACACTAGTGCGCGTTTGATTCATCGATCAATCGGGATAAGTCAAACGAATGAACTAGAGGTGCTATTAACCTATATCTGTCATGATGTTTTACACGTCTGTTTGACATAGATTATTATTTTTGCGTTTACAATGTTGCCTATTTTTGTAATGAAATTATTGTAAAAGAGGTTGCATAATTATCCTAGAAAAATTGTTATTAAAATTATTTCATTTTATAATATGGTATAAAAGTGATAAAGTAATATAAATGAGTATATAAATGTTCTCATAACAGATCGTTAAACTGACTAGAGATACACCCCATTCACCAAAAATAATACCGTTGTCCCAGTCGGTAAATTAAAATAAGCCAGTACAATCTTTTGATTTGCTTAATTACCACAAATGTATGCTGTGTTATTTCCACTTAACATCAAAATAGAAACAGCAATGTAACACTAATAAAAATGATCTCGGACGCCAAGTTATATTTTAATTATGCTCGGAATAACTAAACCAAGGTTTACAATAAAAATTTTACCAAAATGTAAAAAATAAAAAAATATACAAACTATGTTTATTAACAGTTAAATTTAGGGTTATATAAAATATATCTTAAAAATAGCCTTATACTAAGAAATTATTAACTTGTTACAAAATTAACCTATTACAAAATATAATACATCTTCTTGAGAACCCCTGGTATTATAAAAAATTAATGCGGAAATGTAAACCAAGGTGATGTAATCCTTATATCAATGTTGCGCAATATATCGCAATAACAATGCTTTACGTTGCAAACCACACCAAAATGGAATTTTACTTCTTATGCATTTCTCTTCATGAAATTTTGGGCAATCTAATGTTTATTGCATTCTCTCGAAAGTTCAGATAAAAATTGAGATCTACATTTAGATCTGCATTAAAAGCAAAACGAAATCATAAAATGAAAGCGTACGTAAAAGTAGAATTAAATGTGCAATTAAAGTAGTAAAAGTAAAAGTGTAAAAGTAAAAAAAAGAAAGTGCCTGCAAAAAGCAAATGTTTTAGATTTTAATATAATACCAGTTAAATTATCTTACCATTAAATCAATGGCACTTTTCACAAAATTTAGGTGAAAACCCAAAAATGGCTTCCTAAACAACACAACATTCAGTAAGAAATGAACAAATGGACGCTTAAAATATCAGATGATGACGCGTTGCGCGAAAATATGAGCAGAAAAAAACTAACTTAAAGAAGTGGGAGTATAAAACATTAAGAAAATATGCACTGAAGTTACACCAAAATGCAAATTAAGTTGCCTACCACATACTTATGAATTATTAATAATTAAAAACTCTTTTTTCTTATACTTTACGATTAAATGAACGAAGAACGTAAAAGATTCGTTACAATTTCTTTTAATTTTCATTTTGTAGGTTGGACGGTAGTGTGTTGTTACACACCAGATATTTTGTTAAATCGTTTATACATTGTTACGTAATTAAGCTTCATTAATAAACCGTTCAAAACGGCTTCAAAAAAGAAAAACATACATTGCGGTGCAAACGGACCATGCGGACTAGGCGTTTTAAAGTTGAACTGGTATTGGCAAGGATAACTGTGATGGCGCCACCAAAACATTTTTAACGAATTAATGACGTCAGTCCTTGTAAAAAAAGTGAACTTGTATTAAAAGTATTCAAACTGAAACTACTCTCGTAAATACAAAAACAGCTTCACAACTACTCCAAATACAAGAGATCGATAAAACAGTTTAAATGAAGCAATAATATAGTCCATTTCAAAATGCTACCAAATAAAGCAGAAATTTAATAAAATATTATTACTTAAGAAAATTGGAATTCTATTACATAAGAACAGTTAAATAACTATCAAGTTCTAGAACAAGTGCTTTCTGAAGCATCTTGAGTGAATTTTATTGTAACAAAAAAGTTAGAATTCGAAAATCTAATTTATATGCAGCACTCAAGTGTTAAAACTAATCTGCATTAAGAACGAGTCGCGTTCTAAATGCATCGAAACCCTTAGCGTTCCCAACACCTGCAATAAATTTGATTTACAAATATGCATTGGATTATTAAACATGTAAATCATAAATAATAATAATTGAATATTAAACATGCACTATGGTATCAGTTTATTCCAATTGCCACATCGTAATTCTGAAATTGTTTGTAATGTTGGTAGTTCGTTTATTGCAATATTTGATGAAATTAAACTCAGTTTAGGAACAATGACATTATATAAAAAACATTTTTAATGACACCAGAGATATTTCAGCTTTAATAATGTTAAAAGACATACAGTTGTCATAAAAAGTGCATTTTCGCGTAGCTTCTATTATAACATCTCCCTAGTATTATCTCCAATTCCTCACTTTCAACCCCTTAAAGCTCTCAGAAGAAGCGCTAATGATGATACTGCGTCATCACATACCGTAACACAATGTTTTGTCGCTTTGTAATTACTTGATAATGGATGTAAGAGCTTACAGCCACCGAGATTTTACACTTGTGAAATACATTATGATTATAAGTGATGCTTTGTTCTTCCTTACACTACTTCTTGCATTGACTGTAATAAAGTGTTTATTACGGATGTAGAACTAAAAATAAGAACAATAATTTACCACATTCAGTGATGTTGATTTAGATTATTAAACAATAGTAAATTAGTTGTTTCATTATATAAATCGATGTAACCCACATAAACTATGTTCTCTATTCAGCAATACGTTAATAGAACCAAAGTACCGACATTGGCACCGAATTCATTTGTGAATGTTTTTACCAATTTCAAATTAAAGTTTTTCACAACTTTGCATTCACATCATAGTATGATTAAATTCGGGAAAATTTGCTCTTTGATTATGGCATTACTCACTGTTAGTCTTCGACCGTTAGAGGGTATTCTGAAATGTCATCTTCAAAGTGGTTTAAGAATATTCAATATTAAGGATCTAGTTATTCTTTACTAATACTAGCGTGGAGATTCGCTCCGCGCTATAGTCACAACACACCACGATAGCCGTTTACGATATTTATTTAAAGGTAACATTTTTCTTAAAAAAATTTTCAGTTGTGAAAAAATACTAAAATTATGTTTTTTTTTTTAGTTAGAGGAATGGTTCCCTGTACATGCAAATGCTACGCATTTAAAATCATGCTAGAGTCACAACACCTTTTAGAACACATCTGAACATAATTTTATTGTAGTTATTTTATTTTATCGAAAATAAGGCATATTCAGTTTAAAATGGTACATAGGTAAAAAAATATCAATGAATAAAGTCGGGCCGGCGAGAGGTGTCTTATGACTCATCTTTTAGTAAAGCATGGTTTAAGATTTTAAAAACGTATGTCGTTATTGGTTCACTTAGTTAGTAATTTTGAATACGACCAAAATATCGTCAATGTTTCTAGGTTATTTTCAAATTTAAACCGCGCTGTCAAATTTAAATAAAATTATTGTTCGAATATCTCGGGATTTAGCATCCTAAAGGTCTTAAAAATCCCCATCCACTCGTATAAATAAGGTCGAATTTCGTTTAAGGTCTGATCGAACTTATTCTGACATGTAAAGTCCACCGTGTGTGGGTAGTCATATGATAAAAATATACTGTACAACTGTAAACGATTATCAGAACCGAGACCGGGTCAACAAAATTTCGTTTTGGATCATTTTACACATTAATTATATCAATAATGTTCAATAAGAAAAGAATTAGCTAGCAGCAGGTAGTGCCCGGATGAAGTGCGAAAAGTTTGGTTAATTGCGGAGGATCGTTTTTAGCCGACAGATCTCACTGCGTCAAAAGTGTCAAGACTGTAATTTGGTTATCGAAGCCACTTATAAATAACTGATTTTGTCATAAATAAATACACTGTATTGGATGTTAAAAACCAGATTTATTATTAGTTAGCAATATAACCGATTTAAAAAATCTCAGTTTACAGTTTGTCATACGATACCCCTACAGATCAATAATCTTTGAACTTGACCATGTATTTTTAGACTTCTAAGAAGTGTAATATGATGACATTGCAATTCCTATTTTTAGATTTTGACCTTAATATACAAATTTTCCGCCAAAACGTTTGACCGCAGAGTGACCTTGTAATATGATGATGCAATTTATATTTCTAGCGAGCTCCAAAAATTTAAATTTCCCGCCAAAAGTTTGAACTTGAAGAGATCCAAAAGCTTACATTTCTCACCGACAGGGGGCGAGTGACCTTCAATTGGTCCAGAACCCGCCCCTAATCACTACTGACCATCAATTTTTCCACTTTTCTGAAAAAGCGGATCTGTTAAATATATTAAAAGTATTTTTTCTGTTATTTTCATCATTTTCGCTCTCATTCTCTAATAATTCCAAATATAATAACTCAACGTCAAAATCGTCTATATTACCAAAATATTAAATACCACAAATTATAAATAATAGAACAGGAACACATATTACCACCATTCAATCACAAATCATTTTTAGTTTATGTTACATTGGAAAATTGAAACTAATCAGTCGTTACACCTACTAATCACCCAAATTTGGTCCATAAACTTAACGATGCTTTAACGGCTCGTTATGTGTTAGCAAGTGTTGATGAAACTGTTATATTCTTAATCGTCCGTTAAATGTATTTTAAGTGTTCGTTAAATTTTAACAGAGATTAGTGAAACCGGCTCTTAGGTTAATAATCAGCCCAATTGACTATGAATCTTGCTATAAATCTTGCTTACTATCGACCTTGCTAACAGATAAAAATAAGCAAGGAAGTAACCAAATGTCGTATTCTGTATCACTCACCTTGCTTATTTATTGCATCCATAAAAAGTTAGCTAGATTTGCAATCATTTGTTAGTAAGGGCATGCGCAGTACAAGTAAGATGGTCCCCTGATTTTAAATTAAATAAATAACAACGACGATTGGGTTTATTTGTTCTAACGTTGACAGTTTGTCAACTAAACGCCATTTATAAAATGAATCGTGAAAAACGGACTACAGGCGGACAAATCGATATTCTGCTAAACTTTTTAGCAGAAAATCCAGATGTTCTGCAAACAAATTGCCATCTCCTAAAATATAAGGAAGTAAAGAATAAATGGAAACGCGTTAGCGAGATTTTAAATGGGGCACGAGGAGCAAGAAATACTAACGTGCAGTGGAAAAAGGAACGTGGTGTGTATTTCAATAAGTAATTGTGATACAAATTTAGTCTAACGTAATATAACTGTGTTACATTAAATATCCGACATTAATATTTTACATATACCTAATGATAAAAAAACATCCCCCTGTACCAAATAAATGCCAATCAAATTTCATTTTTTGGGCGAATGGAAGTGCAGAGTACGAAAGAAAGCTCGGCAGAATAAAGAAAATTTGGTGAAAACTGGCGGAGGTGGTTACCGAAATTCGGAATGAACGGACCTAGAAAACAGATTGCTATCGGTGACTGGCTGGAAGACCCTGATGGGATTGTGATAAACTTCCACCTGATGTTGAGATTGAAGCGACTGAAGCAATAATTGTCTCTACTGAGACTACTACTGCTGTTGAAATCGATAATGATTTCAACACAACTGAAACATCTACATCTCAAAAAGCCACACCTTCAGTAGATCCTTCTAACAAGAAAAGGGTGGATTATCGGAAGAGGAGGAATGTATTCTCTACTTAGCAGAGGTTGGAATCTACCGCACAAAGTTATGGAGCAAGTGCAAAATTAATTTCGGACAGTAATTTAAAATTGGCAGAGAGCTATTCTTTACTTGCCACAGCCATTACTAAATTATCGGACATTTAAGTAATAACTCATGTAATTGTAATTAAATGTAGTTTGAGTTGAAAATAAAATTTTTTTAAAGACTGGTAAGTATTTTTTACCTGACGGTTGGGAGAGGTTGTTTTGGTTTTAAGTAACGTTCAACACTACATACTACTTACATATCTTTAAGTAATAGTGAACTGAATCTTTAGATAGGTAGGTACGAAACATATTTATTACATTAATATAATACAACATTTATTGAAGTGCACTTAGTTTTGATTTACAATACTATCAATTAATCTTCTTCTAAGGATTCTTTGTTGTTCCAAAATATCTCCATTACCTAATGAATAAATACATACAAATGTATTCTTGACAATTTTCGAATTATTTTACCATCAAATCAAGTAGGTAGAGTTGGAGACTTCTGGAACACCACCACAAAAACCGGTTTTCCACATTTCCAAGGTTGCCACAAAACCAAGGTCCCACCGTACCAAGGTCAAAAAAGCGCAATGTGTGACCTACTTACATATCATTACCACAAAACCAGGGTCACAAGCTCCGCTATTCTGTTCCACTATTACAAGGCTATCCGACCACGCTTTTCTGTTCCACTATTACAAGGCCATCCGACCACGCTTTCCTGTTCCACAACTACAAGGCTATCTGTGCGACATATCATTACCACAAAACCAGGGTCACAAGCTCCGCTTTTCTGTTCCACTATTACAAGGCTATCCGACCACGCTTTCCTGTTTCACAATTACAAGGCCATCCGTGTGACCTACTTTATGCTTAGCCACCACGGGCTAAAGGTGGAGGGATAGTTAGGGCTGGATGGAAAGAGTGTGGAGGAAACGTGAGGTGTTGGAGGGATCTCGGGGATAGGACTTGCCGAAGAAAAAAATGCCTCAGGCGATATAGATTGGTCCACCTGAAAAAAATAAAAAAAAAAGTTACAAATACATTAATAGTGCAAGAAAAAAAAAAAAAATTATGGTCTTACCTGATACATTTCTTCGGCGTCAGATGAAGCAGAAGATGGGGAAGTTGGTGTAGCATTCATCTTGATTTTTTTCGTCTGTATTACTTTAGAAGCAGTTGTACGAATGATTTCTACTGTTTTCCTTTCGCTAAATATAGGTGTTTCCCCCACAAAAAACAACGTTTTTCATGCATTTTTAGAGGACATTTTTCACGGTTTTGCAATATGCATACTGATGTGTTCACCTTTATGGCAGACGTGAAAGGGAATGTATTGAAGGTAGTACAAAATCAGTTGCAGAAACACTATTCATTAAAATGTAATGTTGAGCTGTTTGGTTTATACTTTTTGAACAGTAGGGAAAGCACAGAACTGAAATCGTTTCAGACTAAGTATGATATTCTCAGTGTAGGGATGGTGTTAGAAGAGTATTTCCAAAAAATAAGTGAAATATTGGATGCAAAACAATCAGAATTTCAACATAAAGATTCTGGTAAGTGTGAGTCGTGGTGTACTCGAGTATTAACTGTTTTAGGGTGGTCCCTGGTGCAATTCGTGTATATAGAGGTAAACCTGCTTAAATTTGCTCCCACCACGGGTTCTTCCTATATGGCTGTCCCCGCCGAAATCGCACATAAACACGCCATAGTCAATGTAAAAAATAATGATAATTGCTGCTTTGCATGGGCTGTTGTATCGGCACTAGTGACACCAACGGGAGTACCACAACGCACATCTTCTTACCCTGATTTCCAGACGTTATTCAACTGGACTGGTGTACAGTTCCCTGTTAAGCTGACGAATATTTCAACGTTTGAGAGCAATAACAACATTTCCATTAATGTTTATGGGTTAGACGATACCTATCGTGATGGTCAACGTGTCACGGAGGTAGTGGGACCTCTATACTACACCAAAGCCAAACAGGCAGTCCATGTTAATTTATTATTATTAGTCAGTAACCAAACAGATAATCAGCATTATGTATGGATAAAAAATTTTTCTCGTTTACTTAGCAACCAAATAACTCGGCGGAACGGAGCAATGTATTTTTGTGATGCATGCTTGTATTACTTTAGATCCGAGGAGCAATTAACCCGACACGTGTCACACGACTGTAACTTCGTATATACAAAATTACCGGGCGTGAAACAAAAAAAAGACATAACCGGGGAATTCTACGCGGAAAATATACTCGCTTTTCGGAACTATCAGAAACAAATGGTTCTACCATTCGTAATATATGCTGATTTTGAAGCGCTCTTAGTACCGGTAGATACGGCTGAACCAGATCCCGAAAAACCGTTCACGATAAAAACGTGTAAACACGAACCATACTCGTTTAGTTATTACATTAAGTGTAGTGTAAATGATGCGTGGTCTAAGTTAGAGCTGTATAGAGGAGCAATGCAGGGAGATATTTATAAGACGACTGGAAAGTGATGTAAAACGGTTATATAATGAACATTTCAAAGCTATTGTCCCAATGACACCATTAACGGATGAACAGCAGGTTACGTATGAATGCAGTGTATGTTGTTACATATGCGGTAGGCACTTTACGGACGATCCGACAAATCCGAAAGTACGAGATCACTGTCACGTTACTGGTAAGTATCGTGGTGCAGCACATTCGACGTGTAACTTAAACTATCAGGTACCTACATTTCTTCCCGTTTTTCTACATAATCTCAGTGGTTATGATGTTCACCTGTTCATTAAACAGTTAGCGAGTGAAACGGAAGAAATTACCGTACTTCCGATTAACAGTGAAAAATATATAACGTTTGGTAAGCATATTTTTGTTGATGAATATGTAAACAGTCATGGTATCAGGGAAAAGAAATACATTAATTTACGGTTCGTCGATAGTTGCAGATTCATGGCTGCATCCTTAGATACTCTATCCCAGAATTTATCAGATGATCAATGTATGGAGGTACGGAAATATTTTAGTAATGATAGCGACTTCAACTTAGTGAGAAATAAAGGAAGTTTCCCTTATGCGTACGTAGACAGCTTTAGTAAGTTGAACGACATCACGGTGCCATCATATGACAAATTCTATGATAAAATGCGCGATGCAAATATTTCCGATGACGAATACTGTCGCGTTCTACTGGTATGGGATCACTTTAAGTGTAATACACTAGGTGATTATGCTGATATTTATTTAAAATCAGATGTGTTGTTATTGGCTGACGTGTTTGAAAACTTTAGGAGATTATGTATGGGTGTGTATGGGTTAGAACCTGCACAGTATGTCACTTTACCTGGATTGGCGTGGGATGCCATGTTGAAATGTACGAAAGTAGAGCTAGAATTACTGACGGATATGGATATGTATCACTTTTTAAACAAGGTATTCGAGGTGGAGTAAGTACTTGTATCAAGCGGAGAAGCATCGCTAATAACGAGTTTGTTCCAAACTATGATCCTAAACAACCGAAAGTGTTTTACAATATTTAGATGCCACGAATTTATACGGCTGGAGTATGAAGCAATACCTGCCTCACGATGGGTTTATGTGGTTACCTCAAGAGGAAATAGAACACTTTGACGTAGTAAAGATTGATGATGACGCCGATGTTGGATTTGTACTGGAGGTTGATATACATTATCCCCACCATCTGCATGACGAACACAACGATTATCCGTTTTGTCCTGAAATGATCTGCGCACCACATTCCCAGGAGGAGAAGTTAATCCCGAACCTGTGTGATAAGACCAACTATGTTATACATTACCGCTATTTAAAACAATGTATAGAGCATGGCTTAATTGTTACTCGTATTCATAGGGTTTTACGATTTCGTCAGAGTCCGTGGCTAATACCATACGTAGACCTTAATACAGCTCTCCGCAACACAGCACAAAACAAGTTTGAAAAGGATTTCTATAAAATCATGAATAATGGCGTGTTTGGTAAAACAATGGAAAATGTCGATAAACGAAGAGTTATTAAACTGTTAACACATTGGGAAAATAACGGTCGTCGGTAGGTCTAGCGCGGTACGTTGCAAAACCGCAATTTAAAAATTTTATTCAATTCACTGATAAATTGTTTGCGGCGGAATTGTCGAAACAGGTAGTTACGTACGACAAACCCGTCTATGTCGGATTCAGTATTTTAGATCTTTCCAAAATTATAATGTATCGGTTTTTTTATGATATCTTACGAGCTCATTATGGCAAGAATGTCACGTTGTTCTATACTGACACGGATTCTTTGATTGTTGAGATAGTAACTGATGATATGTATGCACACATGCGAAATAATTTAGACGAATATGATACTTCCAACTATCATAATGACTTGCATGGTATTCCTACAACGGCTTCCGTCGTTGGACGAATGATAGATGAGTACGCAGGGAAAGCAATTCATTATTTTTATGGTGCTGGATCGAAGTCATACTGTCTGAAGCTTGCTGATAAGGAAGTTGTTAAGAAAGCGAAAGGTGTTAAGAAAGTTATGATTCAGAAAGTGTTGACGGAAGTAGACTACAAAGCGGTCGCGGAGGGGTCTGATAAAACAGTAATGTGTAAAATGCTTGTGTTTCTATCAACCTTACATGATATATATACCGAAATGTTAAACAAAATTGCCTTTAGGTCCCAGGATGACAAACGATATCGACTACGTGATACGTGTTCCACATTGGCGTGGGGGCATTGGCGAATACCGGAATTGGAGAATGCTGATCCGTTGAGCGAACTATTACAGGTTGCTAAGCAAATGAATTTATATTAACCGGAAGAAGAATAGTTTGGGTACTGACACTTGCTAGTTTTTTTCCTATATTCTCTCCCTAATGAAACTTATATTAATAATAAGTTGTATTATTCCTTTAGTTGTTTTAAATATATTAATATTATGTATTAATTCGTTAGTAAGAGAATATATACTATACAAATACTGTGTGATATAAATAAAAAAAAACGAAAATGACTATTTACTATTTTTTTTATTAAAAAATATGTACAAGACTTATTGCATTATATATATATATATATATATAAATGATATACAGTAGCCAAAGCACAGTGGCATAATGATTTACAATGAAAGTAACAAACGGGTTGCATAGCAGGAAGAGGTGGACTTTCCTCAAGTTCAATAACAGGCTGGGTCACAAATTTTCTGATGTAATCTGCTTTCTCTCTGCCCTTGACATAGACAGTATCTGTTGACTGAATCAATCTCTCGAGTATTCTTCGAAAGTGGTGTGGTGGTGTATACCCTTCTTCCCATTTAATACAGTGCTGGTTTTGCATTAACCAAGTAGCTTGACGACGACTCTCTGCATCCAACGTATGCCAGGGATACGGTGATTTAAAAACAAAATGGGCAATTTGTTTCCCATTATAAATGGCGAGTTCTTTTGGTATAAACGCTTTTGATATTTTGAACCCTTGTACATCGATTATGACGGACATTGTATTACAACTGTCGTACTGCTTTGGTTAACGCGTTGTATGTAACTAAACGATCATGGAGTATAACACAGTATGCGGTCGTATTAGCGGGTATGTTGGCCGATGTTTCAAACTCTACACGAAGAACTACTGCTTTCGAGTGCAATACTTCTTTTGATTTGAGCAGTCGACCACCATCAGTGGTGCAGCCGTCGTAAATTGAATAGGTGTGAGTAATGGTTGTCCATCTCTTTGATAATATGACATTTGGAATTTAGCAAACATTTCATACAGCGTGGCAAAGCAATTGTTATCATAATTAACATTTAAATTATCATACGGGTAACGGTCGGTGTTGAGGAATACCCGAATATTCTTTAGTGCACATTTATCGAATTTACTCGCATCGTGCATAACATTATTTTCTCGTCCAGTTTGAAACCCTATAATAATGTATCTCGGTGTTTCAATACTAGTCGATGTTTTGATTGCCCATGTATGCTTATCTGTTGTTGGTATAGCGGGGTATATGTGGGTTTCCCAACTTCTAAATGCTAGTGGAGTATTCACATTTTTATCAATGTATTTCGTTAACGCTAATTCCTCCGCTAATGCTGGAACGATGTGTGGAACTTTCCAATAAATCTTATCTATGTCAACTTTTAATGCTTCGTCCACAGTTGAAATTACTGCATCGGTATCAATATTACTACGAATTAATACAAGTTCTTGTCTAATGTTCAAAATCACTTTATTATAATCTTCAGCAAAGCCAAGCAGCATTCGCAAAGGTACACAGACATTAAAATACCCTTGCTCATTTGTTAGTGTGCTGTTTGATGTAGGAAACCAACCGGCATTTTGATGGCGGGCAAGATCATTGGGTGTCAATGATACTAACCCTTTCATTGTAGACGTTAACCCCACCTTAGTTACGGAATCTACCACTATTCCATTCATCTCATATCTAATTTCACTGAATAAAAATGCGATACCATTATTAACGAACCTTGCGGTATTGGAGACAGTGCCATCCTGTCGCAATAATCTTCCCTCTACATAAACATAACTTTCTGATGGTAGAGTGCACATGTCTTCCTGAATGGGTATCCTGATTTCATCATTGTTTCCAAATCTCGTAGTATATGGTTGATGGGTGTGCAGTTCGGAATTAACGATAGCATTATCAACAACAACTTTTTCATTAACGTTTAATACACTCATTGTAGTACTGTAAACCCGAGACTCTCCAAGAATGCTTTGTTCTGCGCTGTCAACGCTTTGGTCGCTGAACGCTTACTGACTGTACCCTTTCCACACTTCACTCTTTTATAGTTTGTTTTGCACTGGTTACATGCACATGTATTATACCGCGTCACCATATTTTCTTTAAATGTAGTCCTATCGTTATGACTTCTCCGTTAAAATTGACGAGATCTCCGTCTTGGTCTACTATTTTAAGTGTTATTGTTGAAATGGTAGATGTATTTATAGGTAAGTAGATAACATGTTGAGGTGATTCGATTATTTTATATCCCGCTGGTACACTGGGAAAGAATTGATGAATTATGTGTGATGACTCACCATTTTAAAACTACCACTTGTTATGTTGCACTCGATAATTAATGAGTTAATTTTGACGATGTTAATAGGGTTCTCAGAGGTGTACACTTTTTAGCTTGGTAAACAGCAGTTTTATTAAAGCCAGCATAGGCCCTATCGAATGGACCACATTGAAACTAATGTTATGGGTTGCTTTCATGGTTGCTTTCATAGTATTATTATTTGCTCGTAAATCAATATACCCCTTATCGTCTTTCACTGAGTCATTAATATATTTATTCACATCTGCGATTTCGTATGTTCCTGGCGGTATTGTAATTTTATCTCTTCCAAATATGAGCATGTTGTTCTTTGAAGTAACGTTTTGTATAGTATTGAACGATTCAAAACTAGTTAACCCCATTACATATTCCGACTCATTATCAAGAAAAATCGGTGGATTAAATGTGGCTTGCAGGATACTGCTTTTACCGGTGAAGGTAAATGTGTACGACATCACGATCACGTAACAACTACTGACAATCAGAACGAGTAGTCGTATAAAAATCGTAAGACTAGATGACCACAGTTGTATGTATTGAACTCTTGAACCTTAGTAAAGTTATAATCAATTGTGTTTCTGCTACCATCACTTTTAAAATAGTGGACTAATTCGAAGGGTGGTTTAACATGTCCTATACTATCAAAATATGTTATATGTCTATTACGCTTAATATATGCTGTCCAGTGTGTTCCCTGATTAGCTTGATTATCCAGATTCACGATACCACATTCATTCCTATGGATTCGTGTAGGTAGCTTATCTCGCATATATATCCCTCTAAAGTAGGGAATCTTTAATTGCTCCACAAATTTTGATAGCTCAACATTACTTAAGGCGTGGCGTGGTAGCTTCAGTGGGAGTTTTTTGAATACGGTTGTAAATATATGCCCAAACCTCGTTTATATGGTTTTAGATATAAACCTTTTCCAACGGTTGCTGCTTCCATTGCTTGATTGTGTCGTTTGGTTTCTTCTAACGTTTTGTCGCAGCTTTTGCGTCGGTAACCGCTTTTGCAACTGCAGCTGCACCGCCACCTAACGAACCTAAGGCTCCTAATGCTGCAAATAGGGGAATAAGAGGTATGAACCCCCCTCGTTTTGGTATAGGTAATATTCTGCTCTTGGGTGACATGATTTTTTTGTGTTTTAGAACGCTTAAGGCTTGGTGTATTGTAGATCGTAAAGATGATCGAAGTTTACCACCAACACGACGTCGCGCTAGAAGTACCGCTTTGTTAAATGAAATTGGTTTGGGAGTACGCTTTGTTCTTCGTGATTTGCTTCCCATTCTATTGCCTGTCCGTGATCTTCCACCCATCCCCATTTTCCGTTTTCCTTTCATTATTCCAGTTATAGTTAATGCAGCTGCCCTTTCTCCAAATGTAGCGTTTGAGGAACGAAATCTATTCCAAGCTTTTTGTTGCAAAGTTTTATCGGCAATGTGTCGTTGACTTAAATCGTTTGACTGGGAGTATGCAATATCGTGCTCTTTACAGGCTTCGTCCAATTCATTAATACCTTTGTCGCCGCGAGCTAGTCGTTTTGTAAACGGGTACCCGGTCCGCAGTATCTATACCCAGGTATATGCAACTCCACGGGTAATTTATTTATTAAGGTATTAATTAATCCTGAACCCCTTTTCTTCTTATTACACCGAGAAGTATACTTCATACCAGACTGGCTGTCACTCCACTACTAAACTACTTTTATTGTATGACACGTATATATATATTAGTACCATACAATTTGTGGTTTAGTACTATGACGGCACCATACGCTTCATTCCGCAAGACACAGAATTACCTATTAAAAATTATGACACAGCTGATAACAAGGAACTTTACTCTAAACATAGCGGTCTACTGAAAGGAGGATGTAAACGAGGTATAATCGTTGGTCCATCTGGGTGCGGAAAAACAAATGTTATGATTACCTTGTTAGAACATCCAAATGGTTTACGTTTTGAAAATGTATATATTTATTGCAAATCATTATATCAACCTAAATACCAGTACCTACGAAATTTACTGACACCCATAAAAGAAGTCGGGTATTTCGAATACAGTGATAATAGTGATGTTATATCCCTAGTGATTCCCGTAAAAATTCAATAATGATTTTCGATGATGTAGCGTGTCATAAGCAAAATGAAATAAGAGATCATTTCTGTTTTGGCAGACATCGAAATAATGATTGTTTCTATCTGTGTCAAACATATTCTTCAATTCCAAAACAGCTTATACGTGATAATGCTAATTTACTTATTCTTTTCAACAAGATCACACTAATCTTAAGCATGTGTATGATGATCACGTTAATGTCGATATGTCCTTTGATAGGTTTAAAGATTTATGTTTTGTTGCTGGCAAGACAAATTCGGTTTTATTGTTATTGATAAAGAAAGCGATGTTAATACAGGTCGGTACCGTAAGAGATTTGACTGTTTTATAGCATTATAAATATGGTAGCAGTATGGAACATATGCAGTCGTAATGAAGGAGCGCTTAGTACAAGACATTTTGCGTGCTCGCAAGAGCGTGCAACAAAAATATGCTACTTTGAAAGAAGATACCGCTCTTACAGAACGTGCAATAGAAGCACACTTTAAACCTATTACACAACCATTAAAACAACTGATTACTAAGAAAGATGACTCTCTCATCAGAGCTGAACCCCTTACGCCAGAAGCTGTCAAAAATGAAGTCATTGCACAAGAAACTGAAGTTTTTTTACATCACACACCTAAAACAGCTGGATTACGGAAGGCTCCACGCACTCTTGTTCCCGCAACCATTGCGCAACCTTCGCAGGAAACTGTAATTGCTGATACCACTAACGATGATGATGTGGAAATTCCTACTTTACAACAATTGAAATCAGAACTGTTAGCTGCTGGATCTCAACCCGCCTTTGAAGATTATCTAAATCAATACCAAGGATTAGCTAAGTACTACGTTGAAGGTATATTTAGAGATACAGAAGACGAGTATGACTTAACATATGGTGTACATTTCATTCCGGAAGAAGAGAAATTTTTATTGGTGATGCTGAATTAGACTTTATTGGTGAAAACCTTCATATCACTCTTCCTGATGGATCCTCCCTAGACTATGAAGGAACACCGGGATTATATGAACTACTTTTTAAAAAATGCCTACGGGGTACAAAAAGAGTGACCTACAGCAATACAATGACATATTGCGTCGTACTAATGCTGCCCGACGTAATTATAACTCGACAGACCAAATCCGAGGAACTAATAGTAAAAATATGTGGAAATCATTAAACCATTACTTCAACCTAGAAAACGGTCAGCTACATCATCTATTGTCCCTCCAACCACAAGATCTCGAACAACTTCTATCTCCAAAAGAGGTGGTGGCATGCAACTATTGCGATACAATAACAAAGCTATTGAATTTGTACCGTGGAATAACCCGAATAAGTTAGTAGATTGGCTACGGAAATTATTAGGATCAATGTCGACAGGAAATACTAGCAATCACAACGAAGTAGTGTATATAATTGATGAACTACGTGAAGCAAAAGTAATACAGTAACAGCTCTTGTTATAAACCTATTACTATATCCTTTTCATTTCATTGTTACACCAGATATCTTCATCAACAAATGACAGTGGATAAATTTGGAAAACATATTACTCAGCATCGCAGTGATGCTACGAAGCAAAGTGGTATATATTACGAAACTTATTTTACCTTGCAAGGTGTCTTGCAACAGACAACAGTAGATATTCCATTGGGTATCAATGGTAGATATTTCTTTCCTACAGAGGGAAAAATATTGCATTGTACGTGGTTACCTCGAGATATTCATCTTCGAGTGGATACTGTAATATATACGACACCGCTGTTTCTAAATAATAAAACTATTCGTAAGGAAGGTGTGATTCAACCTATAATTCCAAAAGATATCACTTTCGACAAAGAACAATTATTCATCCTAGAGATTGTACTACAATTCAAAGTAAAAAATGAGTAAATCCGATGTTGTTGAAGAACTGCACAAACCAGCAAGGAGAAATTTTCCGCGACGTTGTGTAGTACTAAAAGGTTTAAATGATCTCTTTCAAGCTGATTTAGTGGAAATGATACCTTATGCTCATGTGAATAAAGGATTTCTGGATTGCAAAAGATGCCTACGCATATACAAACTGATATGGGAACGGAGTTTTATAATGCAGAATTTAAAAAGTAATGAAAAATTCAATATCAATCATTACAGTAGTTATTCCACCTTGAAAAGTAGCATAGTCGAACGTGTCAATCGTACCCTTAAAGCAATAATGTGGAAAACATTCAGCATGCAAGGATCATATAAGTGGCTATCAATCTTGCCTCAAATTGTTACCGATTATAATTCAAGAAAGCATAGAACAACCGGATATAAACCGGTAGATGTAACGGAAAAGAATGCTGCAGATATTTTGCAACATTTAAAATGTCAGAAAGTTCTTGACCGTAAAACACCTAAATTTAGAGTGGGGGAACATGTACGCATTAGCAAACATAGAAGCATATTCTCTAAGGGGTACACACCTAATTGGAGTTACGAAGTCTTTCGAATATCAACAGTTAAACGTTCAAGCCCACTCACCTACACATTACGTGATAGTCGAGATGAAGAGATTCAAGGTCGGTTCTATGAGCCCGAACTACAAAGTGTTAAACATCCAGACATTCATCTAGTTGAACGTGTCATCCGACGTCAAG
Organism: Vesta saturnalis; assembly: GCA_036346205.1. NCBI lineage: Eukaryota > Metazoa > Arthropoda > Insecta > Coleoptera > Lampyridae > Vesta > Vesta saturnalis. The sequence goes on from JARFJB010000534.1 coordinate 6,305,768, forward strand.
GGAATAAAGCTCTCGTTAAGTGGTTGGGTTTTGATACTTCTCACAACTCCTGGATTTCTACCAAAGACATTGTGTAATACGCTAATTAACCTTAATTATATATACTGTAATATTAATATGCAATAAACAGATCTTTTTTTACTTTTTATTACTACTATCCTATACATATACATCACTACATACTACTAAAGCGTCTGACAAACACACACTCACGATGCTGTTTTTCGAGAATTGGTGAAATTATATTAGCACAGTCGCCTATTCTTTTTTAAATCGTGCAGAATCTCTAGCTAATTGTTCCCATTCTCCTTTTCGCGCATGCCTGTAAGCCAACTCCCATACTACTATGTAGTGAACTACGTTTTGGACTCATTAATGCGCACCTTCTTCACTGGGTGAGTCGTCATCTGATGACTCAAAATTCGGTAAATATCTTTCTATTTCGTGTATAAATTGCTCCAATGATATTTCTTTAAGGTCTTCTATTAATCGCTTTATACAACAAATACACTCTATATCGCCTACATGCGATGTTAAGTATTTTTCACAAAGGCGTATTCCTCCCCCATACTTATTAACTAGATTATTTAAATAGTCATCACTAAATCTACCCATTCCATACACTTTTTCATGATCAGCATCGAATTCTAATGCTTGTAACTGGCATATTAGTCTTTGGACTGCACTAACACAATCTACAGCTTTAGGCCACGACTCCGCACTATAACACATCCACATATTGACTAACATCTAATACTATCCACTATTGACTACAAGCGCGTTACCCCCTTTGAGTTATAGGATTGGTAAGATCCATATCCATATATAGTTTCTCCTTGGCAAATACTTCCATTTCCAGAAGGCAGGCTATGTTGACCTCAAATACATCACGCAATGGACCTATAACTTGGTGAATGTTACATTCAGGAATTGTCGCTGTCGACTGTATTAGGTTTTTATAAAACTCTGGAAAGTTCACAGTATCTGCCAACTCCAATCGGTAATATATTATCTTCAAAAGCTTCCATAACTGTTCTATAGACTCCCATCCTAAATAGACATCAATTTCGTCACTATCACAGAGGCGTATAATTTTTTTCTTGTTAATATTTTTGTACGAGACAGTCTTCGATCCCAATTTGGTAGGTAGCCATGTTCCTTCAGGACTGTAGAAATAATTAGTAATCACCCCTTGATTATCCATAAGTATACGCCATTCCTGCTTGTCAAACACCACTCCACCACTCTTCGTTCCACCTAGTTTTACGACTGGCTCAAATCCAAATTTGGGTGATAGACCGACACTAACAAACTTTGTTTTACTTTTATTCAAGAAATAATGTACATTATTAAGCAAAATATCGCAATATTTACTTGAACTTATAGCACCGAGAATCTTCGCCTTTTCTATGGCTTGACGTACGATGTTATCCATTATATACGATACTGACTTTACATACATTCCTCTCTTTATATATGACACTCTCCCACTATGTACCCTCCTCAAGGCTACTTACGTGACCTTCACGATTGCACCACACATTGCTTTAGCGGTCTTGTCGGTTACACCTTTTCAAGGTTTTCTTTTCGTTCCACTACTTCAAGGATTTCTAGGCATACTTATTCCCAAGGTTATTCCACTTTGCCACAGCAAGGTCATCACACAAGGTTACATATCCCCACTCAGTATTATTCGTATACTTAAAGGGAGGGGTTTTACATATACCATAGTTACCGATCTTCACTATGTCAGTTACTCCAGTGCAAGACGATTGGAAGACAATGTACCAACCACAAACCCTATTTCAAATTAGTACGCGACGGACGTGTCAATTAATTCCCAACTGGGTAAATTTTGAAAAGGAAGGAATACTACCGGCTTCCATAAACAAAGTGCTACGAAATAATTATGAACTGGTTCAGTGGAATTCAGCGTGGTATACCGAAATGAGCAAGGTAATACGCGAGCACTTTGCGGCAAGTCGTGTAACAGCATATGCCCACATTGTATCAATACATGTTCGATACCATCTGGTGGACTTCATGAATTTGTGTCATTGCTGTTTCGCCCGATTGAAACCAGGACATTACCGCGTACTGGACCATCATATGCATATGGAGCGGTGGACTGCGCGATACTACCGAATATTATTGGTGCTCGTCGTGGGCGCCTCTCACACAGTTATACGATGTGTACGATGATGACTCATGTATACTGTGTGATGAGGTGTGCTACGTAGACGAGTAGTCTTTTTTTACTGTATCTATTGTATATATTGTACATATTGTATATATGTGTTGTATATATTGTATATATTGTATATATATATATATTGTATATATTGTATAGAATACATTATTTCCTGTCAGTATCTTACTGATTTCGCTGATGTTAACATGTGTGACCCAAACTTTTATTATCCTCAGTATTACAACTGTTTCGATAAACGCTTACTAACGTATCGAACATGGTCTGGAGTTCACTCACCCTCATCGCTTGCTGCAGCAGGATTCATTTCCACATCTTCAGACGATACGGTTGAATGTTTCATGTGTGGGGTTAGAATAAACCGATGGCAGCCAGATGTCAATCCGTTACAGGAACATCTACGATGAGCACCACATTGCACGTATGCTCAGCTCCTCGCACCACGTCCGCGCAGATGTACTGAAACGGAAGTGGAGAGGACCTTCTGCACTTGTACTAAATCAAAATGTTTTATTCCTAAAGAAAATCATATATCTGAGTAATAAATTAGTACATGTCTGTCTACATCAATTAAATATATTAACATATTGTGTTTCTTTTATTTTGGTAAAAAGTGAGGTTGAGCAAAAAACATACAAGTGGACAAAAACCATACAAGTGAGTAAAAAACATACAAGTGGGGTATAGAGTAGCAAGCAGGTGGCTAAGCATAAAGTAGGTCACACGGATGGCCTTGTAATTGTGAAACAGGAAAGCGTGGTCGGATAGCCTTGTAATAGTGGAACAGAAAAGCGGAGCTTGTGACCCTGGTTTTGTGGTAATGATATGTCGCACAGATAGCCTTGTAGTTGTGGAACAGGAAAGCGTGGTCGGATAGCCTTGTAATAGTGGAACAGAAAAGCGTGGTCGGATAGCCTTGTAATAGTGGAACAGAAAAGCGGAGCTTGTGACCCTGGTTTTGTGGTAATGATATGTAAGTAGGTCACACATTGCGCTTTTTTGACCTTGGTACGGTGGGACCTTGGTTTTGTGGCAACCTTGGAAATGTGGAAAACCGGTTTTTGTGGTGGTGTTCCAGAAGTCTCCAACTCTACCTACTAAATCATCCATGACGTTGACATCATTGTTTTCTTCATTCTCCAAATACAAGTTAATTGCAACACTATTTCTCACGCATATGTTGTGTAACACTGCACATGAATATATAACTTTGTCTGCAGCTTCGTGCTAATAGTGCAAGGTTCTATGTTTTAATAGGCACCTGAACCGTTGCTTCAATATTCCAAAACAGCGTTCAATTATGTTACGGGCTGCGCAATGTCTTGTTGTCTAAATCCCTTCTGGGGTATTTTCAGCAGCTTCAGGAATAGGCGTCATCATCCAATGTCCCAAAGTATAGCTGGAATCTCCTATCAGCCATAAGTTTCTCTCACCTCTTTCAAATCTTTCCATTAGATGTCAACTTACAGCATACATCTCCCAAATGGCAGCATCATGAATTGCTCCCGGATATCGTCCATTAATATTTAAAAGGCTCATATTTGCAACACATATCTAAAAAAAATAATTATGATTTGTAAATTTTGAAGACGTGATACTTACAGCTTGCACATTTATGCTATAAAATCTTTTTCTGTTCAGATAATGAGCAGCATCTTGTGCAGGAGCTATTACAGCAGCATGGGAGCAGTCTATCGCTCCATTGGTGTTGGGAAAATCATATTTTGTGAGAAACCTAGAATATAAAAGTTATCTATTGCTTGAGCAAGAGCTTTTCTGGAATCAATATAAATTATTAGACAAAAAATCAATTACCCTTCCTTAGCAATAGTAATTTCTTCCTGCTGAGCAGGAACTTTTATATATATCGGCATAAGATTTGTCGAAATTACATGAGATATTTCATTAATTATTCGGCTCACTGACGACTGGCTGAGACCAAGGTGCCATATCTCTTCCAGCAGTTAATTGGTATGTTTCCGAGGCATAAAAATGTAATGCTATTAGAACCTATAAATTTGTACAATCGTATATAATCATTTTAGTTTGACCCAACATTTTTAGATTTCGAATATACGTACATACTTTTATGTGTAAAGGTATTCCGTCTTAAATTTGGCTGGTAAAATTCTTCTATTTCAGTTACTAAATTAGTTACTAGAATATTCGTCTACAAAAAGCAAAATGGTAATGAAAATCAGTCTACTTACCTATGCTGTTTTAAAACATAATAGAGCGGGTACTTACCGATTTACAACATTTTCTAATAAAGTCACATAAAAATGTACTTCTTCTACATTCATTGTGACTATAATAGTAGCGGGATAGATTAAGCCGCGACAAAGCAACAACTAAAAGTCAATTGCTGAAAATTGACACTTGCTTACTAACATGACATTGCAGATTGCTTAAAATGTGCATCCTGAATACCTTTTGCAATTCGTGGTTAGCAAGTTGCATAATTGTTACCTAGCAATATTCTTGCCAAAATTGCAATAAGGAATATCAATTTTAACAAAATTGTTAGCTAACCATAGCGCTTGCGCATTTGCAGACTGTTGGCAAGAACTGGCATTGCTAAGTAGCAGGCAAGACTTAGAGAATTGGGCTGAATGTTACCTATTTAAATGTATAAGTTAGTAAAATAAAATACTTATCTTCGTTGGGTTCTTTAATGGTGTATTTTATTGTGTAAGTTGGTACTTACATTAATATTTTGTTGGTAACATTGCACGTCAAAAAGTTGAATGCTTTCGAAAATATAGTTTGGCAACATTTAAATTTTTTATCGACAATGGGTAAAGTCAGACAATGAGGTTAAGAATGTTACTTATTAAGATGTTTAAGTTGGCACTTACATTAATATCATTTTGGTAACATTGCACGGCAAAAAGTTGAATGCTTCCAAAAATATAGTTTGGCAAGTGAGTTTCTTTTTGTGCAATATTCATATTTTTTCAATATTACATATTAGCCACATTCCAATTAAGTATACAATGAAAATAAAAACGATGATATATAGTAGCGCCGGGGAGAGGTGTCTCATGGCGGACTCGAGAATTGGGATATAATTATTACTATGGAATGCATCTGTTTCCCTTTATCTTGGTGAGAAGTTCCCACTTAAAAAAAGACGGGTTATAATCTATACGTCTGCTATATATTTTAAATGCAGGACTTAAAAACGTATGTCGATTCTAAAGTCAAAGCGTATGACGCTGTCAGATGTCTTCTTGGCTATTTAACCTCAAATTATTTTTCGTATTTAGTTTCGTATAATCGTATCGTGTTTTGTAGTTGCAATAATTTATCTTTCGCTTCGTAATTTATTACTTCCCATTGCATTTATAAACAACAGTTTTTTTCAAAACTAGTATTATTAATATTCACTATTGCGAGGTAAGCTTATGTGCAAAATGTATTTCCAATTGATTGAATGGATTTATTTATTTTCACCCAATAATGATGTCATTAAAAGGTAAATCTTTGAAAAGCCAATCTCAAGTAATGTTAATGAATACACTGCATTATTTCGAGATGGAACGCGATAACGGAGGGCCAAGTTTACCTGTAACTTCCATTATCCAGGTACGCTAATAATTTTCACTATTCAAATTTATATTTATGTAATATTATGTTGCAACGAACTGCTCTCGCATGCGGCATTTCCGAGAATACCGTAACTCGGACAAAGGCATGAATGGCTCTCGCTTTAGAATCTGGGAATTCGGCGCCGGATTCACCGCAAAAACATAGGCTGCGTTTGAAGTCGAAGTCAGAGGATGTCGACGAATACGTGAAAGACGTTTAAAAACGAAAAATTTCCACCACGCATGCAACTGGTAAATAATTCAGAATTTATTGTCGAAAAGGAGTTAATCACTGCTTAATTTTAGGCTCACATATTACTATCGAAAAACTCCAAACTGAACTTAAAGAAATAAAATATTTACCTTCAGTAAAACGAGTTTGAAACAATTGTTACACAAAATTGGTTTTGAATTCAAAGTTGACGATGGAAAAAGGCGTTTAATGGAGCAGGTTCAAATTGCTGGTGCTCGAGCAACATTTTTGCGAAAATATTTTGCTAATAAAAGTTGTGAAATTAGTTACGATCCTATCGTTTTAGATGAGACGTGAATTTTTAGTCGAGGAAGCGTTCTAAAATCATGGCATAATAATGATTTGAAGAGCACAAAAAAACAAACCGCTAGGAGAAGGGAAACGGTAATTAGAATAGATAGTCCGATTTGTCAAAAATATTTTTTACCGAATAAATCTTAGTTTTATCGAGTGCTGGCAATAAGGGTGGTTTTATTCCTAATTCATCATTGGTATTTTCCAGTAAAAGTAAGGCAACAGACTATCACGATAATATGAACGCTGATTTATTTCACAAATGGTTTCAAGAACAGCTTTTACCAAATTTAGAAGAACCAAGTTTGATAATTCTTGACAATGCCAGTTATCATTCTACATTAGTAGAAAAATGACCTTCAAATAGTTGGAAGAAAAAAGATCTTCTTCAATTTTTAAGAAAACACAACATTCCTCATTCGAATGATATGCTGAAAGTGGAATTATTACAAACTGCCAAGGATTTAAAAGTTCGATAAATATATGCAATTGATGAAATCGCTCATCAATGGGGACATCAAGTTTTACGTTTACCTCCGTATCACTGCCAATTCAACCCTATCGAGTTAATATGGGTAAATTGTAAACAGTATTACAACAAAAACGTTGGAAGACAGGGTTTCAGGGACCAGACTGTATTATCGCTGCGGAAGGATTCATTAAACCAAGTAACTGGAGAACTGTGGCAAAAGCGTATTTTAAATGTTGAAAAGGAAATCAGCTAGTGGTGCGACGTTCAAGAAAGAGCTGAAGAAATGGTAAAATCTCTAGTAATCAATGTCGGATAGATAGGCGAGTGAAGATGATAGTGAAAGTGAAGATTTACAATAGCGCAAATGTAAATATTTCGGTTCGAGTGAAATTAATAAATTGATTAATTTAAATGAAATATGAAAAATGTAACGTATTATTTATATATATATATATATATATATATATATATATATATATATATATATACATATATAATACATTAAAGTTAATTTTAATAAGACATATAAAGTATGTTTTTATTGAGCATAGCTTACTTTAAATTTTGGGGTTTTTAATAACTATAAACTCGATATACACATGTGCCAACTTAAAAATTTAAAGCATCAAAAAATGAATTTATATTTTTAGTTTTGAAAATATTTGAAATATTTCTAAATTTGAAAAATTATACAAACATCTAACGCATAATTCAAAATATTAAAAAATTTAAAATTTGATTGTTTATATGATGAAATATCATCTTGCTAAATTATAATATTTTTATATTGTTAAACGTGTTCTAGTGTTATATTTGTAATTATTAATTAAAACAAATTTTAATTGTTCATTATATACAAATATTTTAACATAAATCATACAGTTCTAATAGTAGCATTTAATTGTACGTTACAGTGTCATATTACATAAGAAGAATGTAAGTTATGTAGGTATTCAATTAATAAATATTCAATTAATTTATTTATTAGGATATTGTAATATTATTATTATTACTATGTTAATACAGAACTACTAAACCGTATATTGTATATTATGTTATTAATAATTACTATTAAATTTATTAAATCCATTAATAAAAAATTTACCTGGAGTATAATAAAAAATTTCTCACTTTCAAATGATGTAATAATAGGTAGCATGTAATTAGAAAGAGATGCATGAAAGAAAGCAGGACGATCAGTAGTTTGTAAAAAGCCGATTGTGTCCAAACTAATAAATAAATAAACCCATTCATATCAAGTTTATTGGCCACATGGAATTTGATCTACAATTGATATTGGTACATATAAATTTTGAGCTATTGGGAGGGGGAAGAGGTTAGATGAGTCAAATTTGTTTAAAACCCAAAATGGTGATAAGTGTAGTTTAGAGCGATTTGCTATTGGTCTCATTATATAGCCCGGTTTTGATTTAGTATCGGTTAAAGGTTGTATTGTGTTTCAAGCTCATAATAGAACCCGTCTAACCTGAGTTTAAACATTCGCTCCATTCCAGGTTCGAGTTTTGGACCAAAACATTCGGTAAAGAACGAAGTTATTGAGAGATGCGCGAAGTAAAGTAATTATCAGTAACCACAACTTAGTTACAGTACTAATGAATAAAGAATAAATTCTATTTAGTACAGTGTTAAGTAAATGCTTGTAAATAAAAGGGAGCATACACTTAAATATAGCTTACAGTTTGAATTTTGTTTTGTTACTGAAAAATTTTCAGCACATTGTTTTCTTAAAACGTAAATTTAATAAATGCTAACTAGATGAAATGGTGTCACCCAAAATTTTCTTTTTGATCAATTAGATATGCTTTATCAGAGAATTTTAAACGTGATGTTGCCACGTCCAACCTTTATACTAATATATACATTACTAGTAGCCAGAGGTAGTGAATGTTGCCTACCAGCCCGTACATAAAACTCTCAAAACGTAAAACAATATGTATTAACTTCCAAATAAAGTGAAGCCTACTAATGATTCACATCTAATCTAAAAACTAACACCGTTACAGTTTCGTACATAGTAAAAATATTTGTGGTACAGTGGTTGTTTTTGTCTAATTTATAGTTAGCTTACTAAAATTATTGTGCATGGTAACCTATTTCGTTTCATATCTTTATATACACTTGTGTGAGGTAGAAAACCCTCATGCCACGATTATTTATTTACCTCTTCTTTTTTGTTTAACGATCAATATTCATTGTGTCTCGCAAGTAGTCTTACGGTTATGTGAAATTAGAACCTTACAGTTTTATTTAAGCTGAAGTATTCTTTCGGTTCTGCATACGACGTGATATACTTAGGTGGCTAAACTTTTATATTAATTTTATTAATTATTCTCACTTGTTTAAAATTTTATTACTACCCACGTTATTTTAGGTTTGTGTAAATTTGAAATTTACATTTTCATTTGCTTGTATATTTCTTTGTGTACATGTCACCACTAGCACCGCCGGCTATTACCTAAAACTGCCTTAGCCAGTCATTTTGACCTCTGGACAAGAAGGGTAATTTTTCGATGTATTATTTATATATTTTACACTTAATTGAGGAAGAAACATAAAAAAAATGTATTTTAGGAAAATATTTATTTTAATTAAATAAAAATCAAATTGATTCTAATACATTTAGAATTCAGTGCAGTTTTACAAGCTGTATTAGACTCTAAAGTTCAAACAAATAACGGTCTTTGTTACACTTCCACATTTTCCACAAACGTATTTGTTACACATTGAACAAACGTCAGCAGTTTTATTTTTGTCACATTTTTTAATTTGACACTGATGTTCTTTAAGTTTCGTTGTATCAGATGTGCTGGTACTTGCACCAGAATCTTGTTTCGAATCGAAATACTCTTTTCTTAGTTCCTCAGTTAGAGTGAAAATAAAGTCTCTTCTTTTTATTTTACTGCCTACGACTTCCTTACAATCTATCCAGGCGTTGATTGTGGCAAAATCTAAAACATTGTAAAACACATGAACTGGCCATCTACGAGAACCAGCTTTCGTAGAATATGTTCTAGCCATTTAGTCCAGCACATCTACCCAAAACTCTGTTTCATTGAAATACAACACAGTCTCAGGTTTCATCTTTTTGCCATCGTTTATAGCCACAGTTGGGTGTAGCGTACTTACCAATATGACACTTTTATTAATTTTACCCTGATGAATTGACAAGGTGCTTTTATCATTTTTCACTACTGTGGTAGAATATAACTCTGCCCTTTTATTCTTGATACAAATTGGTAATTCCTTTCTTGCTCGGTTCATTGTTCCTACTATTGTTGTGTTCTTTTTTGCCAGCACTGTTGCTAACTTTTGGATGGTAAAAAAGTTGTCGGTAGTAACATCTCTACCCATATTTAGAAAAGGTTCCATTCATTTTAAAACATATTCTGGAAGAGGTTGGTTGTTAGAACGCATATCATCTTTTCCTAAATAAGGAAAACCATTCAGGAGATATTTAGAATTCGTATCAACAGCTGGGCAAAATTTTACATCAAGTTTATCAGCCTTATTCGCCATATATTGCGTAAATCTGGATCTAGCGTTAGTAGGAAACAATTGTTCGGCTACTGTAATGTTTGCTCCTCGAACATAGCAAGCTTTACAGCTACTAATAAATTTATCCCATATTTCGGACCCCAAAGCAAACTTATCACTAACTAGACGTTCTTTTCGTGTTGATCCAATATCAAACCTTAAAAATCTCATGATCTCACGAAATCGATTGCGTGACATGGTCTTACGAAGAAATTGCGTTCCCCAAGTAACAGACCATAAACTGTCAAGCTGTAATGTTTTTGGGCCGTAAGCACCACGAGCTAGCAATATCGCAAGAAAAGCGTCACGTTCTTGAAGAGACAATGGCCAGTTTGTATCATGTACACGAACTAAGATTTAGGCGACGTAAGTCTTCCTTAAGTCAGCAAAGTATCTTTTAGTCAATATTTTTATCGGCAGATGTCTCCACATAAATTTCCATAATATGTCAAAGAAAGTTTAAAACTCTTGAATGTTCTTTTTCTTAATTTTAAACTAGAACAATTATCCATTATATCCACTTATTTTATTGATAGTCAAAAATATTTTGCTGCGACAGTGAATTGTTAAAATTGTTAAAACAAATAATTTTTACCTTCCAACCTACATATACATATGTAGGTACTGGTTATGCAATTGACTTTTTTGAACTATCGCTAAATCGATTTATTAACTCATTTTACAACTTTTCGTCAAGATCGGCTATGATGTCTGGATGTGTGCGTATGTGGATGTGTGTATGTATGTATGTTAGTATCCATGATAACTCCAAACCGAAAATACCTACGTACTAATAATTTTGTATTTAAGCTTGCTTTCATTTGGCTTAGAGTCGATTAGATTTTGGGAGAAATCCAGCGGCGGTGAGGGGGGGTTTATTAGGGTCAGTTTATGGTTTTTATCAAATATTTCTAAAACATCTGCATATTTCAAAGATATAAAAATTCCTAGACATAGAACTTAAACATATCGATTAATTATGTTCTATGCAATTTTTTGATACGGCGCATAATTTAGCGGTAAAAAAATTCCTAAGATACCATTTAAGTGTTTTTTCAATATCTGAATAACGATTCATTTTATTACAAAAAGTGCAGACATATTTTTTAAAGAAAATTTAATTTTACATAACTTTTCTTTATAAAGTTTCTTAATATAATGCAAGATAAGTTTAAAAAATAATGAAATATGAAAATGGTTAAAATGTATCATTGATATTTTATAGAAGCGGGTGGCTTTGGAATTTTTCTTCAAGTTAACACGTGTTCTGGATGTGTTTAGCGTTGTGTTATCTACAAACAATCGAAATGCACTTAGCATAGAATTACCATACACATTTCTTTTTGCATAAGGAGTTGGTCCAGGAGTATTTCGCATAACGATTCTTTGAACTATACGACCACCATAAGGTCCACTGGATTCCCATATATCATTAGATTTGGATGATTGTTTCCTCCCCACAGGTAAATGCATGTAATTTTTTCGTTTTGGATGGTGTTCAATGTCATCGCTAATTTCAATAGGTGTACAAGGATTAGAAGTGACATTATTTACGCTTATATCAGATTCTTCACTTTGTTCACTTCTTTTATCATCAACATAACAGCTTCATCACTTTCACCATCTTCGGAGTGGTTATTTGATTTTTCGGATTCGCAAGATAATCTAAAGCATGTTGTGTAAAACCGCGAGACGACCACATTTTTTTTACTTCGAAATTAACCCCGTAATAAGTACAGAAGTATCTCACAAGAACGTTCACTAATTTGAAACAACCACGAAACTGATTATGAATATTTAAACGGTCAAAATCACGGTTCCGGCAGTTACACAAATACTACAAAAAAACTCTAAAAGGGCTTAATTTTCTTCATATATTTTTTTATATTCTAAAAGTACATAAAAATCTAGAAAAAGTCATAACACCTCAACACCGTAACTCCAATCACAACGGAGAAAAAATAATTTAAAGAAGACACGCGGTCAAATTGACCGCCGCGGCAGTTCTAGTATTGAGATAGATTATGTGTTAGATACATTTCCTTTTCATGAACCCTCTTTGGGCTTTGGAGCTTTTTAAAAGGTACATAGCGCCCTACTGTTAAGAGGCCGCTTAACGTCTTTTAGACTAACCAGTCTGACCACTCAACCAAAGTAATCGTATTCGTTTGCTAATAAAAACGCGTTTAATACTGGAGACTTTGTTCTTATCCTAATAATATGGACCACTCCCATAAACTTGTCTTTTTCTTTTTGAAAGGTATAGATTCCAGTTAGAGTGTTTTGCTATAACTATAAAGTCAATTCTAAAACAAACCTTAATTAATTTTTTTTTCTTTAATTAATGTTATAATTTTGACAGCTTGTCTTCATTCACCAATGTAATTAACAAATCTGTTACACAACGCTGACATAGCTAAGACAATTCTGATATATTCCAAACTTCCATTGATGTTGGTAGGGCTGACGCTTGAGGTATCCTTAATATTTGTAAGGTAGTAAAGATATTATCAATAACCAAATTACGATGTTCTGGAAACGTTTACTCTTTTATAAAAATTAGCCAATAAACAATAAAATCTTAACATAGACACGTAATCATAACGTTTCTAAATAACCGTACAAATTTTTCTCGTTTAACTCAAAACCTTATTTGCTAGTAACAAATAATGTTCTCAATAAAAATATTGCCGAGTTACAATGTAAAAACTTCGTGTTTAGCTTTAAAATATTACCGGCAATGGTTTCGAAAATTCATACTACAGAATAATACCAACGTGATCAATAAACCTAATTTTTCATTTCCTCCATTTTTATACTTTCATATAAAATTTCGGAATGATATTGGATTTCGATTTTGTCAGCGATCAAATTTGACATTTTAATATGTTATTTTTATTGCAGTACTTTTCCAGTCTTCTAAACTCATAGAAAAGTATTAAGAATGAATCATAGTCGATAAATAATATTGAGATGATATTATTTTATTTTAAATGGACATATTTACCAAGACAATGTGCACTTTGTTTATTTGCAATGTATTAAATCCTAACAAAAATTATGTTTATGGTTATCATTAGCTACAAATCCTTTATTAGGGAAAATAACAGTTCTTAGTAATGAAATCGTTGTATTACGTACATTTTCTCCTCAAAGCTTTTCGCCTCGTTTTGTATTCCAGAAATATTCACTTAAATATGTTAATATAATGCAGTTTATGGCTTTGCCTTAACAAGACGTAGCTTTGGAGGTGGATTCTTATTTGTAAGATTAGTAAGACTGCTTCGTTGAGCAATTGTTTAAAGTTTGTTACGTGCAAAATCATAGCAAAGGTGGTGTAGGTCATCAACAACGAGCATGGTAAAACCAAAAGTTAAGAGCAGGGAGGGCGCTTGCTAGAAGTAATATCTGGCGTGGAACGACACACGACATTCCAACCTACAAAAAGAAATGAAGTAACGTTATTAACAACTTTTTCAGGATAATTATGCAATCTACTCTTTACCAAGCTCATTACCAAAATAGGCAACATTGAAAAAACAAATACAATAATCTATGTCAAACTGACGTTTCAAAATTCATATCATACAGAGGATAACAGACATCTAGATACCAACTTACAAACAATTCCAAAGCCGCCCGCTTCTATAAAAATATCGGTAATACAGTTTAAACATTTTCAATCATATATATCTAATTTTTACACTTACTTCCCTTTATATTAAGAAACTATAATGAAGAGTGTAAAATAAAATTTTACATAAAAATATGTGAACACATTTTATAAAATTAATCATTGTTCAGATATTGAAAAACCTTTAGCTGACACATAAATTCTACCTAAGTAACGTGTCGTGACAAAAAACTGCATAAATCATAATTAATCTACACGACTAAGGTGTATATATTGATACTTTTATATCTTTGAAATATATAACAGTTTCAGAAATAATTGATAAAAATCAAAAACAAGTCCTAATAACCCACAGTTCTCCTCTTGTGAATTACTGAATTTGAATTTGAATTTGAATTTGAATTTGAATTTGAATTTGAATTTGAATTTGAATTTGAATTTGAATTTGAATTTGAATTTGAATTTGAATTTGAATTTGAATTTGAATTTGAATTTGAATTTGAATTTGAATTTGAATTTGAATTTGAATTTGAATTTGAATTTGAATTTGAATTTGAATTTGAATTTGAATTTGAATTTGAATTTGAATTTGAATTTGAATTTGAATTTGAATTTGAATTTGAATTTGAATTTGAATTTGAACTTGAACTTGAACTTGAATTTGAATTTGAATATAATATAATAAAATTTTATTAACCAACGAATAAGGTCTATTTCCCATAATCCGATCTTAATAAAAAGGATCGAAAGGACTAATCAAAGTATAGGTTTATACGAATAACTGTATGACGTCTTTTCCTGAATTCACACGTACGTGACAATCTTGTTGGTGGCAAACCACTGTTGTCCACAGTTTTCCTCATAAACTCGGTCCTTCATTTGGTGAGTGGGAAATTTCCAGTAATCATACCAAAGCATTCTTGGTAACTCAAACTTTGAGTCTCACCATAAATTCAATGTGAAGGCGTCCAAGACCAAGTAGTTTTCTTCGCTTATTGCTAACACAACTTGTAAGATTTGCAAAATTTTTCATACATTGCGTTCTTGTAAGCAATTGATACTGATTCCTCAACAAAAATTAGAAAAAAGATAAGAGGATTGAAAGATAGCTTGAATCGTTTAGCTAGCGTTAACTTTTTTTCTCAATGCTCAAAAAGTATTTTTATCGTATCCAAGCGCTTGTGACATTTTCTGTCATGATCAGCCAGGACTCTCAAATGTAGAGCGCTCGGCTGATCCCTCTTAATCAATTCGAACGCAATAAACTGCCTATTGTTACCGAAAAAAGCGCAATAGCTATGGTAGGCCACACTCGATTCAAATTTTGCAATGCCAATCGTTACAGATCTGAATAATTGCTTTCGCATTTGCTTAAAGCGCGACATTTTAGTATGTTCGCTAAATTGCAACTCTCACGTTTTCTTTCCGCATTTGATTATTGGCGAGATCACAAAGGTTAATGTTAATTTTTGGAATCGATCAGAACCCGACCAAAGTCGATAAAATCGATCTTTTATAGGTTCTACAGAAATCTTCCAGATTTAGCAGGCTCGTTTAGATTCCAAATTTCTAACTATAGGAAATCTATTGGCCCTTAACGAAACCAGTCTAACTTCCTGAAAACTTATGCTACAGCTAAAAAAATGTTTCTGGTACAACAACCCCGCTTTCAAACAAACCCAGAACTTCCATTTGGAACCTTTTCTTCATTCAGGAATATCAGGTCCTGTCTCACACGCCATTCCAAAATCCTGTTGCCTCCATAACTCCATACTATCTTCTTCATAACGGTTTTAAAATAAAACTAATTACAAACATTCAAGTTGACTGTAATGGGTTCTTTCTTAGTTCTGTTGCGCTCTCGTTTAATAATCTTCAAATGATAGTCATCATGATGCAGGGTACTAAGATATGAACGGGTTTTTCAAAACTATACTTTATTATTTCGGTTGTCATCAAAAAAATGTACCACCAAGATCATGTCGAACCTGCTCAGAAATTTCTATAAGGAAGTGTATTGACTTATTCACCTATTGAGTCACTTGCTAGTTTTGGACTTAACTCTGTCTTTGACAGGGTTTTAATATTTTGAAATCCGATGCTTGGTATCAAGTATGAACGATCTCTTCCATTTCTCAAGCCAGATTTTAATGGGGATGATCTGCTTACCAATGCCCTAGTCTCGCAAAGTTTTCTAAAAGATACTCGTCATCCTAGGCTAGGTTGCTATAAAATGATTTGATACTTGCCTACATTCTCTGTAAATGGCTCACCTTTCGTAACGATTTGGTTCAATTGAATAACTTACAAATTTAGTGCCCCTTTATATGTTCAAATGCTACTAATGCACAAATGCACAGTTTTTGTGATATTTTAAGTTCATCTGTTATCTGTTCTAGGTTGTTAGATGGAAATGCGATACTATACTGAGACCAAAACTTCAGCTTTATGGAGCAATTTTGTTAGCAATGCTTTAAAAACAAGTATTCTTTGAAACATGCACCTTAAGATGATTTATAGTCATCGTAACGGGTTTGTCCGTAAACACGTCATTGATATTCAGCAATGTACTACTCGCGCTACTCTGAAACACGTTGAAATTCGGCCGACCATCTGACTCACGTAATATAATACGGTACGTATTTGATAGAATTTTTTTTTTGGCTACAAGCTCTCATAGTTCAACGCAGTTCCTTCCAATTATAAGTTTCTTAAGATACGAAAAGGAAGTGAAATGTGTGCCGCTCAAAGTTAAGTTAGCTTGAATATAACTGTAGATATCTGTTTTCGTTTGACAAAAACTGCAGATAGCGGCAACCATAATACTTAATATTAAGGACGTTGCAATGACATAAGTCGTATGCGATGTAAGTGAAATACTGCATTTAATTTTGGTAAGAGACATTCAATGTCAGCGTCTGGAAAAAACTTATCCAGTTTCATTGCTCCTTGTTAACATCTTCTAATACTCCAACCGCATCCACAAATAACTTGTCTTGCCTTTTTATAACCTATTTTAGATTACCTGAGCCAGTACTCTTACCAGTGGGTTGTATACCGACATTTAAAGTACATTTGGCGGTTTCCCAGCTTTATCTGAACCAATTACCCTCATCTTGTTCGTTAATCTGGTGTATATCATGGCACACCATTTTTGCCAAACGAGATACATCCTCACGTATTCACTTGAACATTGGTTCAAACCTTCTTGGTGCCATTTTCAAACCTAAAAAGCTAGCAGCTACTATTATATTCAAAGAGCAGGTTTTGGGTCTTTGGAAACCCTATTAATCGAAAAATTAGTATTTCATCCTGACCATAGATCCCACTTTTGTAACCATTGTTTTATTTCGAATTTCGCCAACTTGCTTCCTACCCATTATGGATATTCTATCCCCATCTTCTTCGTAAATCGTGAATCAAATTAGTTGTTACCACTGGTGCAGATAATGGTAGACGATTTGGATGCCAAACAAGACAAATCCACTTATTCAATTCACCTAAACAATGGTTCATACCTTGTTGGTGGTAATACCGACCCTAAAATGTTACGTACTTTTCTCATAAAGGAGAAGGTGTCTGTCACTGACGGACCTATTAATCAAAGAATTCGTATTTCATCCCATTACATAGCCCCACTTTTGTGACCCTTATTACGTTTCAATTTTATTTATTTCTGCCCATTATGGGTGTTCCACCATCACCATCTTTGTCTATCGCCGTTACTACTAGGTAGATTATGGAAGATGATACAAATTCTTACGTATTCTATTCAACAGTGGTTCAAGCTTTGTTGGTTCTAACACCAAACCTAAGTGAGCGAATTTCCTCACCAAAGAGTAGGTTTTGATGTTGACAATCCTACTAGCGACATAGTATTTCATCCCTTCCGTTGTTCACACTTTTATTCTCCTTGATACTGGTATCAACAGCGCCGCCAATAGCCTAATGCTACCTCCAACAGTTCCTTTTCCTTATTTATGACACATTCACTTTCACTAGTAGATCATTGTGTTATACGATACCCAGGTATTTCTGTAACAATCATTAAACATAGCAGTTTATTAACTAATGGAATCTATCTTTATGAATGTTAGGTTAGCAAAGATCCCAGCATCAGCATTCATGGTAATGGATTATCTAGTCACAAGCAAATGATTATCTCGATTTTGCCAATTTTTAATCCTAGTTTTAAAAGTGGAGCATAATTGTAGATATACGATGAAGTAAATTCCTGGGCAAAATTTACTCATCACTTATAGAAAGTGCCAAAATTGCAAAAAACTTTATTTTGAAATTACAACGCATGAACTGTAACTAACTTTTAATAACATTTTCAACTGCTTCCATTCGTCTAGGCATACCTACTACTAATTAAGTTGCAGATGGTGACTTGAGAAGTATCCACCCATTCAGCAACCACAGCTTCTTCAAGTTGAATAAGCGTTCTACGATCAGTTATGTGGCGTCTAAGTTTATCTCACATATGCGCTATGGATTCAGGTACGTGCATTTAAGTGGTCACTCCATAACATGAAAATTCGAAGTAAGCCCGGTACTTCTACAGGAAATTATAGTCGAACACTCCCTCGCATGACGAAAAAGCTTTCATCGATAAATGGAGTAAACGGCAGAACATGCTCCTCTACAATATTCTCAGTATAAAATTTTCATTCATTGATCTCCTGTGAATGGGTACCAACTTTGTGCGAGCGTCAAAACGAATTTCTCCTCAGAACATTACTGACCCACCACAAAATGGAACCCTTAAAGAGGTATTGCAGTTAGCAAACCTCACTTTTGGTCTTCTCCAAAGACGCTAACGTTCATCTGGTGACTTCAGACTGACTTTTATCGGAAAACAAAACTTGTTTTCAATCTAGCAACTCTATCTTGCCTGGTGAGCAGTGGTGACCTGCTCGTCTTCTACTCTAATCCTGCTTCATTAAGCATTCTTCTGACTGTTCTTCCACAAATGTCTAAGTTTCAGACTTCTGCTGGAGCACTGCATAACTTGCAACTGGTCGATTATCTCATTCTCAAGGCAAGTTGTCTAAGAAATCCATCTTCTCTTTCATTTGTAGATCTTTTACTACCTTGTCCTCTTGCTCTAGAAAGTCTCAAGTTCGTTAAAATGTATAACAGTCCGACTTATTGTTGACTGTTTAACACCTACAAATTAACCGCATAACGCTGGCTAGGGCAATCGTTAATCAGAGGTATCTCTTGCGCTGCTTCATGTTCACTT
The DNA here is from genome assembly GCA_036346205.1 of Vesta saturnalis. Taxonomy (NCBI): domain Eukaryota; kingdom Metazoa; phylum Arthropoda; class Insecta; order Coleoptera; family Lampyridae; genus Vesta; species Vesta saturnalis. Next base: position 6,325,023 of record JARFJB010000534.1, read on the forward strand.
AAATTGGGTGTACGATTCATATCTTTAACTGTAGATATACTTGATGGTCTATTTTATCAATTTTAAACAAATGAAAATCAAAACAAAATCAGCAATAAAATTAAACTGTTTAACAGTTGTTTACGAAATATATACCCATGCACTTATTACCTTAGAAAGCCACCCAGATACTATATTTCACGAATTAAAACTGTGAAGTGATACGTTACCTTTATCCAGGTGTTTATTCCATTGATATGATTTACAATTATTGAAACTAAGGAAAACCGAACCACAAAACGCAGAAATTTGGGAGCAACTAAAACGGTGGAAGGGTGTGAAACCATCTGTAATGTAGGCCTTGACGCAAAATCCTGTTCCCAATCATCGTGTAAATAATATCAAAGAAACATGACGCTGATTCCAACAACTTGTACTTATGCTGTAATATTAGTGATTTTATTAGCTGTAAATAGCAGCTTACTTTTATTGCAGTTTCTCTAATACCATTACTTAGCATTTTCTTAAACATATTACTTTTCGAAATTAAATAAAATGGTTTTATTGAAATGTTTGGTGCGCGTTGGTATTTAGCATTTACTTTATGATATTGGATAAATGGTATTACAGTTAGTATTATCCGATACAAACTTTAACGTTCCTTTTAATTTGGTTTAACGCGTGCATGAGCGTGTGCGTGTGCGTGTGCGTGTCTCGTGATGGGTAAGGCGATGCTCTCGATGTTTCGTTAAATGGGATTGTATCCCCGTGTGTGCGTGTGGCGTGTGTGTGTGGTGCGTGTGGGTGCGTGTGCGTGTGCGTGTGCGTGGCGTGCGTGTGCGTGTGCGTGTGCGTGTGCGTGTGCTGTGCGGTGCGTGTGGCGTGGTGCGTGTGTGTCGTTGCGTGTGCGTGTCGTGTGCGTGTGCGTGTGCGTGTGCGGTGTGTGCGTGTGCGTGTGCGTTGCGTGTGCGTGTGCGTGTGCGTGTGCTGTCGTGTGCGTGTGCGTGTGCGTGTCCGTGTGCGTGTGCGTGTGCGTGTGCGTGTGCCTTTGCGTCTGCGTATGCGTGTCGCGTGCGTGTGTGTGCCTGTGCATAGGCGTGTGCGTATGCGCGTGCATGTGCGTGTGCGTGAACGTGTACGTTTACGTGTGCGTGTGCGTGTGCATGTGCGTATGCGAGTGGGTGTGCGAGTGTGTGTGTGTGTGTGTCAGTCGATATGTGTGTATGTTTGTATGTTTGTGTATTTGTTTCCTTGTGTGTTTGTTTCTTTGTTTGTTTGTTTGCTTGCTTGTTTGTTTGTATGTATGTTTGTATGAATGTGTGTATGTGTGTTGTGTGTGTGTGTGTGTGAGTGTGTGAGTGTGTGTATGTGTGTCAGAGTGTGTGTGTGTGCCTGTGTACGTACGGGTATGTGTTTGATTGTGTAGATGTGTAAACGTGTAAATGTGTGGAGGTTGCATAATTATCCTAAACGAATTGTTGTTAAAATTATTTCATTTCTTTTAATTTCCATTTTGCAGGTTGGAAAGTCGTGTCTTCTTCCACACGAGATACTGTGCCATAGCACTTCGTATCTTTATTGCAAATTTTTTAAACTGCAAAGATATTATACCTATGTGACGTAAAATGTGGTTCTAACCTTGAGAAAAGTGCGTAACCCAGAAAGTTGATTTGGAAGCTAACTTCTAATTATACCACAAGCTGGTAATGCAAGCTTGTTAACTTCTAATCAAACAAGATGTCTCTAGATTTACTTGTAACCCCGAAAGAGGAAGACAGTGAATTAGCTCATTAAAAGGAAACGAATGAAATTGTGTTTTTTGGTTAGTTTTGGTCGATTTCATATGTATGTGTGTTTATGTTGAGTAACCACATTGCATTCTTTGTTTGAGTGTTTGTGATGTTTACAGGTTTGGGTGTTTACTTGCTAGCTAGTATCTTTTGTTTGCGTGCACTTATTTGGTGGTGTATTAGTTGAGTAACTTTTAAATTAAACAAAATGGCGATGCAAACTCTCTACTAATTTTAAATTATTCTGAAAGATAACACGTCTAGCATGTGATTAGGAGAGTTGTTACGTAAACCATTCTGAACACAATTTCAAAGGTTTAGTATTAATTCAAGCGAATAGTTTTTATTGATGGTTACGCACAAATGTAACACGTTTAAAAATTATCTGAAAAGCTTAGGGACTGGCAGAGTCAAATCTAGGATTTATTGTACATGACTACGAATGAGATATGACATTGGTCATATCGGGGATGAACAGCCTGTTAATAAACCTGATAATTTTTGGGGATGAATTATTGTGAAGGTTTGACCATGAGAGCCGCGTGATGAGCCATACTTGACTTGAGCTGCAAACTCTAAAAACCATTTGTGAGATATCGCACGACTCTGTCTCGTCATAATCAATCGAATTCAAAACACAACCATCCCCACCGGATGAGGCGTCATACCATACCAGTACGGCATTGACAAAAACTTTGGGAATCACGTTGCACCCGGAGACACGAATTCGTCAGACTCTGCTCACTAACCTGATCTCACAACTCTTGTTGCTATTTGGGACATGCACTAATCTGGCCCTTGCTCTGGAAAACCATAGCCACGCATTAATGCTTAGTGACAAAATTGTAATCTGCTTCAGGAGGATGCAGTTGTAGCCCAGTAACGTTAGGATTTCGCTTCTAAAAAATAAGGACCAAGCTAGATTTTTTAATATACCTTAATTTGGCATTTTAAATAACGTGTGAAAAGTCCCCATCGATATCGTGACCGCTAACGTAGTTATACGTGGTCGAAGGTCACCGAAATCAGTTTTTCGCTTATATCGCGCTTAATATTGGTTATACAAAATTTATTTCTTAACAAAATGTAGAGCGGAAAATTCTATACAAAAATGGTAACCTACACTTTCTACGTATTACCGTCCGTTTTCAAGTTAGAGTGTTCTCAATGCGTCAACATCAGAAAATCACGCCTACTTCGCGCCTTTTATCTGGTAGATGTTTTTCGTCGAGGTCCTAATCCCCCTCCGTATCTCTCCGGCTACGGTCACATTCCACAGTATAAAGTATGAATTATACACGACGTAGACGTATTTCGGCTGTGCTGTAGCACGTGGTGTACTTTAATCGTTGCAATGGCGGATAATAATAATTGTTTTATTTGTGGCGGATCGAATGCAATCGGTGATACTATGAGTGTGGAGCGCGGTTTGCAAACTTTACGAAATGCTGTAATGTGAATTCCGTGACTAATCATGTAGAGTGCCGAAAAGAATAGCATTATAGCAGCTAAAAGACAGCGAGATGAAACTGAGGTAAGTACGTTTCAGAATTCTCCGCGTAAAGTTCGTGTAAATACTTTTTGCGCTTTTTTTGTGGAGAAGAAACCAAAGCGAACAAAGAGAAGAAGAACAAGCTTGCTTTATGGAGGCAAATAAGTCAAGTGAGCACACTATCCATGAAAGACTCAATTATTAAAATGGTTGATGACCATAACGAGAGATTTAGAAGAACTGTAAAAAAATTAATTCCATTTGAATACGACTTGGTTGTTTCCGAGACCAACTATCACTGGGATTGCCCCACATCATTTGTCAAAAAGAAGAGCTCACGTAAAGTAGCTCGTCCATTGAATGACAACGTGATATCAGTAATAGAGGACATACACTACTATATTGAAAATAATGAAGATTGTCAATTCACATTAAGTGAAAAAAAGTTATCATTGGTCCAGTTCCATCTGATCCAACGATTTTAACGAAACAACGGGAACATTATGGGAAAAATATTGTTATTACTACGAAAAGTACCGCAATGACTATAATTTACTTTCGTGGTACAAAAGTGAACATTTGAAGTAGAGTATGGTATGAAACTAAAAAACCCAACATCATTGAAGAGCGCCTCCGCATTGTGGAAGCCACCGCGGTAATCATTAGGGAGGACATACGTTCTGTCGCATTAATAATGAGGACCATGCTCCTCCAAGTGAAATGTTTGACAATAGTAATAAAGACAATTTACGAAGTTTGACCTTTCTCATAGAAGAAATAATTTTAAAAAACAAAAAAAGTTCTACTAACCGCTTGAAAACCAAATGCACTGCAATAAGTCATACCATCATGGCAGCAGTTCGACCACGATCATTTTCATCCGAGTTATTGCTAGGCTTGTCTGTATTCCTCCACAGGAGATTTGGCTTGAAAAGAATATTGGATATTCTCTCAGCATTTGGGTCTACAGCTTCCTATAAGGAAACGTCTTTGTATCAGGTTGCGACTGTATTCCACCCACAGCCTTATATTCTTCCATCAAAGTCAAGTGCACTCTTACAATACGCTGCAGACAATGCCAAAATTAATGTTTATACCATCGACGGATATAGTATTGTCCATATAATGGGAATAATAAAGGTAGTTACTCCTACAAGAACAGTAATTGCAGAGGAACCCATCAAGAGGTATAAGACAATGCCGACAGCAAATGACTTGGCTACCGTCGCGCATATTCCTCTGAAGTATTATGAAAGTGGTAGGGTTTCTGGAGTGAGCAGAATACAAGTTGAAAAAATGAACTACAAGAAAGAAACTATACAATCTAAGCTTAATAAATCGGTCTTTCTGTATATATATATATATATATACGGAAAATGGATGACTGTCCCTGAACAACCTGGATGGAACGAACATATTGAGTGTTTGACCAAAAACAATACTAATTATCAACTTCCCAAATCTACCGTTAATGCAGCACCCTGCGAGCAACTAGAATACTATTTATACAACCTTGAATTGTGCAGTAGAGAATGCAAAGTAAAATGGTCACACTTCATGCATAATAACTTTCGATCAGCCACTCTACATCAAAGCTCACGAAATAGTATCAGTTGCTAAAAATGGATCAGATTTATCCAAAGTTATCGTTAGATTGGAAGGTTTTCACCTGCTAATGTCATACCTTGGATGTGAAAGTGGGTTGAAAGGAATTCTTAGCATCAAGCCCCAAATTCAGTTGACAAGATATTAAATGGACCCTATCCCGTATTGTTTTGGAACCGCTGAATATTGATGAAAACACCGAATTGTTCTTAAAAGGAGTATATCGCCGATATAATGCGAATGACAGTTTCTTATGAAATAGAAAACCCAGTCGATATTTTTGGACCAATTCTGGAGCGGTAATAGAGCAATCGTTGATGAAAACTATGAAGACCGAAGGGAGGGTAGCTGGAGGAACAAGCACGCAAGAAAGCGTTTTGAGGAAATAGATTTATGGAATGTACGCCATGAATACGGTATGCGACGAAATTGAAAAATTTTCCAAAGTTGCTCTGGATACTACTATATATCTATGCAAGGGATTCGCCAATTCACAAAGACAATGATGACGTTAAGAAATTAGTTCAATGGTTCGCATCCCATTATCCATTTCCTGAGTCTTCAGCTAATGGAGTTGCTGGCAATGACAGAATTAATTGTTGTCATGCATTTAATGTTGGTGCTACATCTATAACAAAAATGGTTGGCAAAACATTTGACAATGTCAAATTCAAGAGATCCGGCAGAGTTCTTTCCGTACTAACTATCAACAGTTCCATTAAGGTTCAGTCGCAAATGATCTCCTATTACTTTTTCAATGGATCAGTTTGAATAGAAAATTTGACGATAACATTAGCGAATATTTCAAATATGAACCCATCTCCTTATCCTTAGGTTTTGTTTGACGGAGCACACAGGCGTAAAACTATTAAATTATGGCTGTAGAACTGCTTTGAACCAAGCAGCATTGAAATGAATTCTGGAAACGTTACATATGTAATAAATGATGGTTTTCTATTGTATCGTGTCATTTGGCTACAAAATAATGCTTTCCATTCAATTTCCGGATCTTCTAATGTTTTCTTTGATGAAATAATGCCGGTACTAATGAGCCAAGAAAAATTTCTAGCAAATCGTGTATATAAGTATAGATTTATTTCGATGTTGATAAAAAAATTTGGTGCTTAGAACATTGCTACAAAGCAAACTCGTGACGATGGCAACATCCTCATAGTAGAGACTGCACTTGAATTATCTCATTCAAGTACAACTGTTGTTGTAGGATGTAGATTTGCTTGTTATTCTTATTGCACGTGCTACTACAGGGGTTGGGTAATGAAATAAAATGTGTTAGAACCAGTAAAGACTTTGTTACCACCAGCGCCTGATGAACTCCTTCATTCGATTTTCTGAAATTGTGCAAAAGATTGTGAAACAAACTGCGGTTGCAGGAAGCCTGTATTGCCATGCTCAGTTGTCTGTGGATACTGTCATGGTCAATCCTGTCGGCATCCGGTTATTTTCCCGCCGAAATAATCCCGCCGGACAACTGCTCGCCGGTCAATTGACCGTCTGGTAAAAAACCAGCGCGGTTAATTGCCCGCTGCTCAAATGCCCGCCGTGACAAAACCCTGCCGGTCAGTTGCCCACCGCTTTGAATAAAATGAAATATACAAAATAAGGAGGTTTAATATACTTTTTATTTTGTTCAAATAATACATACCTACTTAAAAGCCTTGAATATTATTATTAATATTAATTTAAACTGTAAGCAGTTCCCCTAAAAAACATCAGCTTATCATTACCATCGTACAATTTTTCATTTTAATATTTACATCATGTTATACTTTCCTTCCCTAACTTGATAGCTCTTTTTGCAGATAGGGTTAATATTTTAAAATTTCAATCTTGTGTATTCTTGTAAAGAATGCATAGTTATTGTGAGTGACTAATTAATAATAGTTTATTGATACAATTATTATGCGGATGGCACCTTTAAAACAACACCCCCACATTTTTCGCAAGTGTACACCTTTCACGGAGTGAGGTTTAATAATTGCATACCGTCCGTTTTTGTATTACTGACTTGGAAAACTGAATTAATATACCAACAAGTGATACAAGCATTAAAATAAATAAAACCAAATTTGCAACCTATCACTATCATGATGGACTTCGAACGTGCCGCAATGAATGCTTTTGAAACTGAATTCACGAGTGTATCAATTAGAGGTGAGATTCAAAAAATCCATAAAATGCTGTATGGTCCTAATGTGGTTGTATTTTAAAACAGGTTACTTCTTTCACTGGAGTCAGTGCATTTGGAGGAGAGTGTAGGAAAATGGGAAAGCAGCACGATACGCTAATGATGCTGTATTTGCTCTTTAGGTGAAGATGTTGAGTGTCTTTACTTTTCTGTCAACTCAGGATGTTATTCCCGGCTTCGAAGAACTGACTGATAGCCAATATTACTTAAATGATGGTGACCTACAATCTATAAGTGGTTATTTTGAAGATGTTTGGATTGGTCGTCTGAATAGACGTTTCCGGAGACCGGCTTTATTTCCACCCATATTATGGGAACTGCCACGAAGCAACAGAAAATGACCTTTCTCGAACAAATAACTCTGTGGAAGTCTGGCATCGGCGTTTTGCGGAACTTATATCTGCTCAACATCCAAGTATATGGAAATTTATAGAAAGTATAAAAAAAGAACAACACATGAACGAAGTAGTTCATTCAAAGCAGAGATGGACCACCACAAAGGAAAGTATATCGCGATATAAATGTAGGAATTATAAATTGTATGGCTAGGTACGATGCTAAAGATAAAATAACGTTATAATTTTAATTTAAATGTATAATTTACAATGTTTATAGGTATGCATATGTATTCGAACATAATAAAATGTATTATTATTAAAGCACTTCCTTTCTATACGCGTGTTATGTTCATTTATTCACGACGGTGGTCGGCGGGAAATTGACCGACGGATTTCGTCACGGCGGCTATTTCACCAGCGAACATTTCACCGCGAGGGGGGTTTTTACCAGGCGAACAATTTTCCGGCGGGAAATTGACCGGCGGGATTTTTTCGGCGAGGAAATGACCGTAAATCAATCCTGCCTCAACGCATGTCCATCCAAATCTGAAAATACGCTGAAAGAGGACTACGAGATATACAACACCTTCATAGACCTCGATCACGAGAGCGGCGAAGGATCACAACAGGACTCATTAATCGCTGATGATGACGACTTTAATAATGAGTCACTACTTCTTCTGAAGGACGACGAGGAAGAGGAAGTTTGATTTTGAGAGAGACAAGGTTTAGGCCTGTGGGGGAGGCCATGTAAAAAAAAACACGCCGGGAATTCTACCTCAAAGGTGGTGAGGTAACGAATGCATCCTCCATTTTGTGTACATTGTGAGCTCTCTAACTTGAAAACGAACGGTGATACGTAGAAAGCGTAAGTCACCATCTTTATAGGGAATTTTCTGCTCTACATTTTTTATTAAGAAACAAATTTTGTACAACTAATAGCAGCAATTGTCAGGTTGCGTTGACGCACCCTGTATGTAGGATGTTATAATGACGTGTATGACGTGTTTTGAGTACGGCTGTATTGAGTTTGAACGAAAAAAAAATTTTTGTGTGTATGCATAATATATGTGGGTGTATGATACGCCACTGGAAATTTACGAGAAATATAATTCAGTATGTAGATACGTGTATTTGAATATTATAGAGACTTTAGTGTTGGAATAATTAGATTTTGATGAATGTAAATGTGAAGAGAAATTTGTCTATGGGACGATAATGCTTTCCACTGTATCGCTACTGTTTTGCTGATAAAGAATGGAATGTTTGAAGATTAGATGAGTAATTTTGGTCAGAAAATGTGAAGAATAAGTGTAAAATGTTTTAGAAAATATGTAGAGAAAGATTGGGTACGTTTAAGTGTTAATTTCCGAAGGGTTTTGTAATGTTGTGCAATTGTTTTGAGAATACGTGTATGTATATGAGATTCGAGACCTTAGACTGTACTTATTTTTGCAAATGTTGCGGAACGAGATTGAGCGCATGTTGGAGATAAATGTTGAAAGTTGCGTAATAGTCCAGAGTGGCTACTGAATGAATGTGATGACGAAAAATGATTTCTTCATGAAGTAATTGTAAAATTTGTAAGTAAGAACAAATATGGCGATGTATTGTAATTACACGCGTGCTTGTATAGAGGGAAGCAGCTATCAGAACTATGACATTTTGAGTGAATACTATTGGAGAATATAACGCGGAAGGAAGACATGTTTAAAGATGGATGACTGAAGTTATAAATAGGAAAGTCAGAGATTGACGAGTTAGTTGAAGTTAGGGTTAGGAAGTTAGCTTTTGGCTTGTGATGAGAGCTCGGTGAGACGCGCACGCGAGGTAGTGTGGGATAGAATGTGATGATGTTGGAGTATTTGTGAATTTTAATGAGGCAGTAATTGTTTAAACAACTGCGTAACCCGAACCGGGGATAAATCGTAAAAGACATTCATAAATAGAACGATAATTAAATTGAAGTTGAAGATAAAAATTAGTTTGTTCATTTTCAAGAAAATATTAGTGCGTAAGCAGATTTGAATAAAGATAACAGATGTTATGTTAAAGTCTTAAGGGCAGCGCGTGTTCTTGTAACGAGATTCAGCTAAAAGTATTTATGAGACCACCTGTTAAGTGAACGAAGTGTTCGTGGTATATTAAGCCAATGTTTAAGTAACGTTATATGACATTGAAAATTTATTTGTATAAGGGACTAAATTGGTATAAAGGTTGCTAGAAATTTTAAGAGGCAACCAAAGGTTTACCGTTATTACGTGTTATTGAATTATTCGCGAGTGCACAGAGAATAAGTTTTGTTGAGCCTTTGTAATGTGCGTTCCTGCAATTTAAGGGATTACCAATGGACTACATAATTAATTTACAGAAGAAAGAAAATCCAAGGATTTATGGACAATTTGTTAAGTAAGAAATTAGATGTAGGAATTTTTATGAACTCATTTAAGCCCGATTATCTTTTGATAGTTTTATTTGCGTATAGTGGTTTAAATTATTAAATAGTTTTGAAAGGAAGAGATAATCGTTCTTGAGTCGTATTGTATGGTTTGTTTTAGTAGTAAGAAGGCAAAGTGATACTTGGTGGTTTAACTTCAACCACGCTGATGTAATTTATGTAAATATTTGTGTTTTTGATTATTTTATGCAGGACAATATATATGTATTTATCGTTATATTTTTTTTTTACTTTGTTGTTTATTTAACCAGGTATGAAACACAGTTGTAACATTTACTTAATTGGTGATCTTGTTTTGACAATTTTAAAAGTAAGCTTTGCATATTTTAATTTTTCAGATTTAAGGAACAACCTGAAAGTTTATATTTGCCAGGTTGTTTGCAAAATTTTCACGTTTGTGTCATTAGAGCAATGTACTTTTAACGGATCAGCTGTTGTCTTAAAAAAATGTCATTAAGTATAACAAGAGTTTTGAGAAATTATACAGTTACGGATGTCTATTACGATTCAGAGAGATTATTTTGAAGTAACATTTATTAAGCCGAAGACATTGATCTTCTTTATTTAGGAATTTTCAAAATTAATTACCGAATATTGGGTGAAGAAATATTTTATACAGTAATAAGTAGAAATTTAACGTTATACATATACGAGGGATACGCAGAAAATATTCAGTTACTGTATTATAATTTTTATTGTGGAAGTTTTGGTATACGAGGTGTATTCAAAAAGTTTTTAATAACCTGGGTAGTACTAAATTTATTTGAGTTTGAGTTGAATTGTTTTGGACGAGTGTTTGTTTTAGAACCTTTGTATATGAGTTTACCGAGTAAGCATAATCCTACTTTCCACAATCAAGTGGGGTTAATTAACACCCAGCTTAAGACAATTATTTTAGCAAAGTTTGGATTGTGGCGGCGCCTGGAGACATATTTTCCCGGACTGAGCTGTTTGAATATCGGTGTAAGGTGTTTGAGCGTATTAATCATTCATTTTACTTATTATTTCGACCACGCCCATCTCCCTGTTAGCTGGCTTGGCAACCCGCTTACATTAGTAAGCCTACACGACGCCTAGTGCGGTTTGGACGTGTAACACAATATAAGCGAAAAACTCACTTCGGTGACCGTATAACTTCGTTAGCGGTCACGATATCGATGGGGACTTTTCACACGTTATTTGTAACGCAACATGAAATTTTACGAAAAAATTCCGCGTGGTCCTAATTTTTTAGAAATAATACCTCTTTTTCCTCTCAGTTTACTGGGCTATTGTCTATTTTTACTAACATGAATCTTGTTAAACGTCTATAAATAAAACAGTATATCGTCAAACCTAAAAAGGCATATGTTACCTAATGCTGTATAGGTTGCCACTATTTATTAAAAAGTGACCTTTCAATGTTGTTAATTTAGTCTGCTCTGTGTAATTTGTTCGAAATTTTGTACGTATCTCAACGATTGATCTCATCACAACATTTTTTGCAGTAAGTTACTTATAGGACATACTGAAAAAAGTTGCTTATAGGACATATAAATAAATGTTTCTTATGATCAAAGAACGATAGAAAAACATTAAAGCGTTTAAAAAAATAATCATAACGCCCGCAAAAAAAAAACAGCCATTTTATGAACAAATTTATAACTTGGCAACAATATCTTTACGAGCAGTAACGATATACTAAACATCTCTTATGGATGTTTTAATGCTTTTGAGTAGATAAATTGGGTGTGTATTTTCCAACTAGAAGCAAAATGTACTTCATTGTACACTTTTAGCAAATGAAAATAAAAGATTGTTTCCATTTTTACTTTTTACATTGTACATTATAGCCATTACACTTTTTTAAACGTTGAGTTTTCTGATTTTTTGTAATTATAACGTAATTTATAAAAGTACCTCTTCATTGCTATATCGAATCACCTAAGTGTAAAAATTCCTAACGGTCTTATTGGATGTTTTAGTATGGAAGTTATCTTAGTGGTTACAACGTAAAATCTCACTTCCGATCGCTCAGTCAGCGCACAGGCTGGCTCATGAACGTGTACATTAGCTTTATCCTTAAAGTTACGATCTCCTGGTGAACTTACACTTTGTTTAGTAGACCAAAGATTTCTTCAGCTTTTCAACGCTTGGTTTTACAACGTTATTTAATTTGATAGCTAGAGTTTGAGCTAAACGTCGGTCATTTAACCCCTATGGAGGGAATTAGAGGAACTAAATCGGTGTCGGGATGAGAACGCTACACTGGTGGTCTTTACTCGCCCTAATCTTCTAAAACCGTCGGAAAGGATACGAAAGATATCGAATTAATTACGTCGAGAAAGTTTTATTTTCAGTAATCATCACCATCAGTTAAAAAATTTTCCTGTCTTAATCTAAACTTTGTGCTCGTAGATCTATTTAATGCATTTACTTAAGGGATGGTAAGTGGTAGAAAGTGTAAATGAGGTATTATTTGCAATATTCGTGAACATAAATTACAATTTAGAGAAATAGAGTTTAGTTACAGGAAGCTAATGCAATTAGCAGTATCCTACCTAGTAAAAGCGTGGTCGTTAAATGGAACAGGCAGCGTGAGTCCGGGATGAGATAATGAGTCCGAACCACAGTGTAGCCTGGGTCCTTCGGGAACTAAGCGTGAAGACCCGACTACCGACAATTAGCATACAATACCTGGAGACTTCCCTATACGCATGAACGAACATATATTGCAAGGGTCTTTTCAATAATTAAGTTGGGAAGTCTGTTGATTTGGTTGAATTGTCAAAGAACGATACTGGTAATTGACATAAATTTTCGTACACCAACTTATCGAGATCATCGTTTGTAACGTTTATAAATTAATGATCTTAAAGTAATAAAAAGCGTAAAGCAATTTTGTATTTTCCTTTTCATCTTGTTTTATACAAAGTGATTGACTAAAAGAGATTTGGAAACGAAATGCGGTATTAAATATTATTTTCATTTATTACGAAACCCTCCGGCTTTCGTGTTGTACTTGACACTATACAGTTAAAGTGAGGGAATCGTTTTCAATAATGCAGCTAGGGGTTGTATCAAGACGACTGGATTAAATGTTTTGAAGGATATGTGTGGCAACGGCAGCCGCTTTTAAGAGTAATTCATGGAGCGAGGGTGAAGATATGAATATTAGGGATTACACGTGCAAATGGAAATTTACATTACGACGAGTGTAAATTTTCGTTAATGCAAATTGTGCATTACACCACTCACGTTAAACCAATTAAAATAATTTACTATTTTATAACTTACAAAATCCACCTTTTTAGATAAATCCGATACCATCACTGTGAACGCGCTAGAATCCGAAAGTTTATCGATAGTGTGTAAACAGATTTGAGACGTAATAACTACTTGATAGTTATTTGAGCGTCTCTGAGAAGAACGAGAAGATGGATTTGCTGAAGTTGTAATTTTGACATCGCAATCCTAATATAAGTTCTATCTAGCATCTTAGACGATCAATCATTACTTTAACTGACGCTGCGGTTTAACTGGGGTTAAACTCGACTCGAATATTGGTTGCTTGTTTTTATGATAGTTTCGGTGTCATTTATTTTGTGATATCACAATTTATAGATATGATAATGGGCTCTTGTCCCTTTTTTCCAATTTTGTTCTCAATAAAAACTCAAATAATACTTAGCAATTCTCATGGCACATTACACTTCTAAATTATATTTTTCTATATTAATATGGTGATGTTTTTCGTAAACATTCGGTTTACTTTCCCAGTTTCCATAATGTATGTTTTGTTTTTCATTTTTTTAGTTTTAATGCAATCCCATAACAAATGATTGAGAGATTGTGAAAAGCAATTTATCATAGCACATTTGCTGCTATTCAGAGATACTAAATTTCATGTTTAAACCACCGATAAACGTTGAGTAAATCTGCTCATAAATGCATGAGCGCTCTTAAAGTCACGTATCAGTAGTTAATTTCTTCGTGTGGCTAGTTTTCTTCAATGATGAAGGTACTTCTGTTTTTATCTAAGAATTTGTGGTTTAATGTAATTGGTAGTTTAATTAGGTACAATTAATACTTTTACTATACAGGATGACATAGAAAAAAGTGCCATGCATAGTGCCACGCGATAGAGGACACTAAAATAAGAAAAAAAGTTCCTATCAACTTAGGTCCGCAACGCCTTCGTTTAAAAGATATATGGTGTTGAAGTTTAATTATTTTTTTGTTTTTTTTTTAATATCTTCTTACAATGATGTAATAAGCGGACGAAATTTTGTATACAGGGGCTTTTTATCACGCAGAATTCAAATATGACCTTAGTTCTTTTATTACTGAAGAGCAGTAATCATATTACAAGCCCGCCACGACAAATCCACCTATTTTCAAACAAATTTCCTTACCGCTCAAGAAAAGTGAGTTAGCTTGCCATCAAGCATAAAGTCCACTCTTGCAACAATGTCCAATGAAACATCTTCTAATAATGTGTTCAGGTTATTCCTTTTCAACAATGCGACGAGTTCTGGAAAGTCCGACTATTAACTTTTTTTTTTAAACAGACATCTTCACCACCCATCTTCATCCAAACGCCTATGCACGTCAATAAATGTTCGAACATTAAGAACCTGTCCTAAAGGATATCATTCTCGATAGATACGTTGAGCTTTGGAGAAATTTGACCGAGCTTTTCGGTCAAATTTGCATGCATCGGATGCATTTTTCTCGTAAACCGTTGGTCCTAGCGACTTCAATAAGGTATACGTTTCTGAAGCAAAAGAGATGGAAAAACAATTTTTTCCAGTCCAAAAAAACATACAGTGTAACGCAGACAAGTTAGGGCCGATTCAAACAAGATGGAAACCAGTATATGGCGCCCACTATCAGTAATAAAAAAACTAAGGTCATTAATTCTACGTGATAAAAATCCCCTGTATAAAAAATTTCGTCCGCTTATTACATCATTGTAAAAAGGTATTAAAAAAAAACAAAAAAATAATTAAACTTCAACACCCTATATCTATTAAACGAAGGCGTTGCGGACCTAAGTTCATAGGAACTTTCTTTCTTATTTTAGTGTCCTCTATCGTATGGCACTATGCATGATACTTTTTTCTATCTCACCCTGTATACAGGGTCCGGCAACAAGAGCGCCTTCTTCTATATCTTCCGTTTTACATAAGCTAGATTAATAAAATTTGGAATGCAGTTATAGTTTAGTTGTGTGCATATTTTAAAATTGTTCACGTGAATACAGGTTGTTTATTTAAAGAGGACCAAATTATTATAAAAAAAATTAAATGGAACACCCTGTATATTATTACTATTTTGAATTCTACACATTGTTTCTAAAAAATTCGCAATATATTTCTCTATCCCTAAATAAAGTCGTTTTTGAGTTATTTCGATTTCTCTAAAAAAAATTGAAATTACAGAGTTTGCTTTGAAAATGTACCTCCTTAACTGTTGAAAAATAAAAGTTATCTAATTAATATGAGAATAAGTGCACAGAAAGAGCTTTCTTTTAATGTGAAGAAAATGACGTAATTGCATACAGGGTGCTTATAATTGACTTGCCAATCAACCATTATTCGAACTCGTAAAAGTGTACATTTTCAAATAAAACGCCCTGTATATTATTACATTTTTGGTTTCTACATATTAGCCCTTATCAGTTCGCCATACAACTCCCTATCCCTAAATATAGCCGTTTCCGAATTATTTTCAATTTTTCGGAATGTACAACATTTTTAAATCTATGGCCTCGTACAGATAAAAAAGAACATCATAAAACAATTGTATTATACATTAAAAAACGCAACAGAAACTAATATATTATGATAGAAGACTAATTACAGTTTTTGTATTTTGAATTTTACACAAAATGAGTTAATTGATATGATATTCGTGTTGGGTGCTGCAGAAAGAAACTGTTTATTGGCCAGCAGAATTGATGCTGAAAGATATGCAGATAGAAGACATCCAAACTCAAGATCGTTTCAGTAAGTTATGAGTAGATTTATTGCAACTTCATGTGCCAATTACTAAAAACATGAACGTTTTAAACCTTCTACAAATGAAGACAGTGAATTGTGGGTTGTTCTCGCCATCGAAGAGGATCATCACAGAAGCCAAAAGGGTACAAGTGAAATAGTTGGTATAAGTGAGAGATCAGTAGGCCGTTTCTTTAAAGAAGAATCTCTTACATCCCTATCATATTCAGTTACACTAAGAATTGAGCGATGCAGACTTCGATCATCGAGTAAGATTTTGTAACTGGGCCAGAGAAAAAATTACTCAAAACCCAAAATTTTTTTATAATATTTTATGGACAGACGAATCAACATTTCATAAGAATGGATTTTTTAATACACATGATTTTCATTATTATTCCTCAGAAAATCCACATTTATTAAGAGAAGTTGATAACCAACATAAGTGGTCTTTAAGTGTCTGGTGTGCCATCGTTGGGGATTATGTCATAGGTCCATACTTTTTTGATGGACACTTGAATGGTGAGAAGTACCTTAACTTTTTGCGTAACGATTTACCGGGGTTATTAGAAAATATTACTCTTGATATTAGAGCCACAATGTGGTATCAACATGATAGCGCTCCTGCTCACTGCGCTGCAGATGTAAGAGATTATCTCAGTAGAGTCTTTCCAAATAAATGGATTGGGCGAAATGGACCTGTGTGGTGGCCAACTAGGTCCTCTGATCTGACAAGAATAGATTTCTTTTTGTGGGGATACACAAAAAGTATTGTCTATAGGGAACCACCAATCACTGCTGAAGATATGCGTAATCGTATAACACAGGCTTTTCATAGCATTACTCCTGAGTTGTTTCGTAGAGTTGAACAATCTTTTAAAGATCGACTTCAGGTCTGCATCCGAGAACATTTTGAACAATTATTACAAATCATTATCGCTAATGATTAGCATTAAATTATTATTTTTTTTATTTTATTAGTTTAGTATTTTTAGAAATAATTTGATAATTATAGTGTATTAGTTTCTGTTGCGTTTTTTAATTTGCAATACAATTGTTTTCCACTGTTTTTTTTTCTATTTATACGAGGCCATGGATTTAAAAAATGTTCCAATAATCTTATACATTTTGAAAAATTGAAAATAATTCGGAAACGGCTATATTTAGGGATAGGGACTTGTATATCGAATTGATAAGGGTTAATATGTAGAAACCAAAAACGGAATAATATACAGGGTGTTCTATTTCAAAAAGTGAACTTTTACTAGTTGGAATAATGTCTGATTGGCAAGTCAATTGTAAACACCCTGTATGCAATTATGACATTTTCTTTGCATTATAAGAAAGCTCTATCTGTGTACTCATTCTGATATAAATTAGATAACTTTTGTTTTTCAACGGTTAAGGAGGTACATTTTCAAAGCTATATCTGTAATTTCAATTTTTTTTATAAAAATCGACATAACTCAAAAACGGCTATATTTAGGGATAGGGAAATATATTGCGAATTTGTTAGGAACAATGTGTAGAATTCAAAAAAGTAATAATATACAGGGTGTTCCATTTAAATTTTTTTAATTATAGTTTGGTCATCTTTAAATAAACAACCTGTATGCACGTGAATAATTTTAAAATATGCACACAACTAAACTATAACCCTATCCCAAATTTCAGTAATCTAGCTTGTATGAAATGGAAGATATAGAAGAAGACTCTGTTATTGCCGGACCCTGTATACGAAATTGATTATTTTTTAATTTAACAATTAGCAATGCACCTAATCTTAAGATTAACTAACATTTTGTTTATATCCTAAATTAATATATACTGATCAATCCAGATACTTCCTACGATCAATCTTAGTTTCTAAAACATTTTGCAGCCAACCCTGATGACGCTACACTCTGCTTTTCACTATTCAATTACACTTCATGTTACACAAGCTCAGAGGGTTTTGTACTTTTGAGCCTGCGAACAAGATCCTGATAGGCTAGATGTTGTATGACCGCTGGAATTGGATCTCTGTGGAGCCGCTCCTCATGACTCTTGGCACTCTTCACGATCACGTTCTCGACCATCTCGAGTTCCGATGCAGATCCATATCTCGCACGTACTATGGTGCATTTACCATATTTCGTAGAACTCGGTTCTGAATGCAAGCATAGTTGCTCTTTTTGTGCAGCCCGACAATTGGACGCCACACTGGTCGCATTACCAGTTTAGAAACCAATACTGTATTTTGAACTGATACTTTGCCTTCTCAGGAGTCAATGGATGCTATTATATTTTAGTTTTGTTTCTGTTGTTATCTTTCTCACATGCTCTTTCCACTTCAATTTTGCATCTAAATTTAAGCCTAGGTGTATGGCGTGGGATTGTGTTATTACTCAAGTTTCTATTCGTGAAGTTTACATGAGCCTTTATACGCCACTGTTTTATCCATGTGTTTATTTGATTAATAGCGTCTTAGAGCTTGGCAGTTGTTCCTTCTATATCATCTCCTACAGCTAGAATTGCAGTGTTATCCGCAAATGCAGCGAAATTGATATTTTCTTTCTCAGAAATGTCACATGTATATAACAGGTATAATACTGGCCCAAGGACACCGCCCTGGGGACACCTGATTTTATTATTTTAAGTACGGAGAACTCGTTTTCTTGCTTAATTTTTGTAAGTTCGGTCTGTTAAGTTCGAATCCAGGAACTGAACATATTGGATTGGTAGGTATCTATTTAATTTCATCAGCAGACCCTCATGCCGCACTTTATCAAATGCTTTGGCAGTATCTAGGAATATCGCATATTTTTCCTCCAGGGATTGTTCAATAACATCTATAACTCGATGCACTTGATCTACCGTGGAGTGTTTACTACGAAACCCAAATTGATGTTTGTTTTTCATCAATTATTTTTTACATTATTTTTAAAAGTGATTTTTCAGACAACTGATATTATTGGTAGCAATGAGATCGGATGTTATGAACTTGCATCGTTAACAAGTTTTCCCGGTTTAGGTATCACAATGACTTCCACAAGATTTGGACAAGTAGTTTGAACGCTGCATTTATCAAATATGTAAGTTTCATAATACCTTTCTGTGGTAGCTGTTTTAGTAGCTGTCCACTGATCAAATCCAATTCCGGGGCTTTTTTAGGGCTGATATTCTATTTTATTTCTTTAACTACTTCCTCGAGTGTAGTTAGTGTTATAGTTACCATTTCTGCTATAGGTTCTGTTTGAGCTTGCATTTCTGTTTGTTATGTTCAAGATAAGTTGCAAGGTATCTGATTTTTGTTTGTCGGTCCTTGCCCAAGATCCATCTTCTTTCCGTATCGGTAGGATATGTTTTATCGGTCTGCTAATTCTCCTAGTGGCCTTCCAAAGTTCGTATTCAGGGCTTTATCTTCCGTCATTTCTTCAAGATGGGTATTAATTGTTCCATTCTTAGTTTTTTGGTTTTCCTCCTAAGCTGTCTTGTAAGGCCATTCAATTTATTTTTGTTTCCTCTTGTGGATCTCAGCCAGATCTTTCAATTTTTTTGTTTTCTTTTATTAAGCCTGTGATTTCTTTAGGATGATTCTTCCTTATCAACTTTCCTTCCATTTTTGGCGCGTTATTCCACGCTGCATGTTGAACACCGAACATCAGTTTCTGCTTCATATTCTAACTGATTCTTTGTTTGAATTGTCACATATAATGTAATTTTTTTTTGCTGAGTTCCAGTTTAAGGCCTTCCAATCGGTGGATATGTTGGTTAATGTTGGATTAGCTTCTCTTGTTTTTACGTTTTCCCTCACTATCATCCAGATAGGTAAATGGTCAGACATTAGGTCCTCAAAGCCTTGTATCTGTATAACATTTGTCGGTACTTTTCTTGAGATGAAGAAATCCAGAAGTTCTGGTGCTTTTTCGGCATCCGTCGGCCAATGAGTGGGTTTACCGGTTGAACGCCACATGCAATTAAGTTCTATGATTGCATGATTTTTGCCCTTAGTCGTTAATGTCGCTCACCAGTACGTATTTTTTGCATCGAAGTCTGCTCCTACGATAAATCTCTCTCCTAGGGTTTGAAGAAAGTTTATATATTCTTCTTTTTTCAGGTTGTGTCGAGGTGGAAAATATGCAAATACTTTTGTGTTTTGATACCTATAATAACAGCTCCTATTGCTTCTGTCTCACATTTTTTGTTTTTCATAATGAATTGTACTGTTTTTAGTTATAACTGCTCTAGCTGCGGATGTAAGGCATGATAAAGTCAAAGCCCCTCATTTTAATATATGCTTCTCTTGTGAAATATGTCTCCGAAATTAAAGGTATGTCGATATTTTCAGTTTCCAATATAACTAATAGCTCTCGCTGATGTTGTAAAAGTCCGTTGACGTTCCAATGTATAATCTAAGGTCGTTAGCCATGACTAATGTTTAGTTTGAATATTAATAATATTTCGAGTTTACTTAATGTTTCTAGAATTGTTTCGTTAAATATTTCTTGTTTTCTTTCCTGTTCCTACATCTGCTTCATAATCCGTTGGATTATTAATATTGAAGTATCTGTGCTAGACTAATTTCTATCCATGAGGTTTTGTTGTGGTTCATTCTTCTGTGTGAATTTGTTCTCTTTCTTGGAGTACCTTGTTCAATTTTTTTTCTTAGCTTTTGAGGAGTTGTTGCTGTAACACACTCCCTATAATTGACCGGGTGCTCCCCTCCACAATCAATACGCTTAGGTTTCGTAGTTTCTTGTTTTTTTTTCAGTGTTTTGTTTGGTGTTTACTTGCACATTTTAGGAACCTTGCTTCTCTACTGCAGTAGTTTTGAGTATGTCCAAGTTTTTGACATTTTTTACATTGCGGTTTTCTAAAAACTTCGATCTCCACTTTCATGTTGTTATTACATATATTTTTTTAATATCCTCATCGTTACTGAACGATAGCTCGTAGAGGGACAGTGGGGTTTTTGTTTTCCATTTAAGCAGCTGTCTCACTTACAGTATGTTGAAACCTTTAGAATATATTTAGTTTCACATATCTGATGTAGACGACTGTAATCGGTTTCGTTTGTTTATTTTCGAATGAGTCCATTCGAGTTCTGTACTGTTGAGAAATCTTGTTAGATTCCTATAACCAGTTATGCCTTCCACATTTAAATTTCCGTATTTGCCTTGTAACATATTTTGTTTTCCTTAAGAGTTTCCGGCAGGGTATAGTCTTTCAATTTATTAATTATTACTGGTGGTCGCTTATTGCTTGGTTTAGTACCCATTTTGATACCTTTAGGTAGTTCATGTTTTTGTGGAAAAAAATTTGCCTTGTGCTTTATATTTCTAACCCTAATCCATTCGGTTTGCCTGCTTAATCCTTCCTCGTCCGTATAGTACTCGGTTTGAACTTTCTCTTGTATTTTATTTTGCAGCTCCTTTAATTGGTTTTGCATTTGTAAAATATTGTTTTCCATTTTTTTTTAAATAACCAAACATTTTATAATGCTTGTTCATTTTGACTCCTTGTTTGGTTTTGATTAAATAATGACTGATTCTGTTGTGATAAAAATTCCCGCGAAGGCGACTGTTGGTTAGAATATAAATCCATACACTCGTTTATTGTTGATTGGAGCTTGTTTCTCGATAGCTCAGTTGGTTAGAGCGCTATTCTGGAAAAACAGATGTCGTAGGTTTACATCCTACTCGGGGTAAACTTTTTATTTATGTATTTAATAAAATTCATAATAATTTTTATTTATTTATCATATAGCGAACACTGATATTAGCGGCCTGAGCGCACCTTTGACCCTTTCACGTTATCATTTGCAAGCTTTATAGGAGGCACTAATTATCTATTTGTTTAACCGGAGCTCAGAGATCACATCCTTACTCGTCAAGAATCGAACATTATGTACCATATACGAAGTTGTGACAGTTTTAATCCCATACGTGGCAATAATCGTAATGCTTTAATTTATTAACATATTAAGTTGATATAAACACATTCTTCACATATTACCTTCATTTTGTTGAAGTTTTAGATGTTTCCCCTGCAGCAATTAGTCGGGAATTACCAATGAGACAAAAGTCTAAACGAATTCATTTATTTGAATCACGGCTCATAAAATGAACTGTGACTTATTAAAACGCAAACTATTCTTCCATATTGTAACTTTGTAGTTATACAGTGTGACTCACTAAGCATATCTTGCACTATATTGTACGTAGGACACATTTTTGAGAACGCATAAACCTATGTTTGTACAGGGCGAGTCAATGATAGGGTAAAGTAAACTGGTGTTTCAGGGATAAAGTTTGCCAATAAATTGTGTTCAAAAATTATTCTTTACTATACAGAGTGTTCCAAAAAATCAGAGCAAGACAAAGTTAGTATTTTTTAATGGAACGCCCGGTATATCGCTCCATTTTTGGATTCGACGTGCAATTATAAAACTTTAGTTGTATAGTTTCTTGCATGTAAAATTTACGGTTTTGAAATAATTCGCATTTTATCCCAAAAATCGTATTTACAGCTATAGCCCCACTCACAAAACAAGATAGTTGGAGAGGGGATACCGGCGCTATAGTAGCTTCTAAGGTACAATCCGAAAAAAAATGTTTGGGCGCTTAATTTTAATGTGTATTGTTGGATACACATTTATGTATTGTGTGCTACATAACCAGTGTAACTAATATTTTCTTGACAAAATCTCAAAGGGCAGATCTATACACGGTGAAGCAAGAATTTGATAGAAATAACATTATTAAACTTAAAAACCTAAACATTAATATAAAATATCCAGTAACAATATTAAGCTTTACAGAAACAGTTTTAAATATTTTAATTTAAGATCTACAATACATTTTGATTAAAATGTAATTACATTTCTATAGTTTATCGAATGAACTGATGAGTTATTTGTTTGGCAAGTTTACCAACACAATTGAATTATTAAGTTAAAATCAAAATAAATTGAATACATATTTAAACAATTCGCACGAAATCATATAAAAATCAAAACGTTTAAAATATCAGGGCAAAATTATTTTATAAGTTATTTTCTTAATCTTCAACTTCCGAACTTGTGCAATCTTCTGACAAACCAGTATTCACCACAAATCCCACACTTTCCACTATTTCGTCAAGTAATTCATCTTTCTCCCACATTTCTTGTGTCAATCGATCCACATGCTTGCAATGTTTTTGCAATAATAATGTTTTGAGCCTCAGAATGTCTAGTTTTCTTCGTAGTTCCAGCCATAATAGGGATAACAACATAAGAATTACAATTTTATTAAAATTCTTGTACGTACGTTTATTTCACAAATAAAACAACCAAAGAAGTCTTAAAAAAAACTGATGTTAACAAAGAAGAGTAACACAATAAAAGGATTAAGTAACAAAACGCGCGCGGAGAAATGTCAGCTGTAAACCGTAATAATTTACCTTTAACTGTGAATGTACCACCTTAGAATTCTAAAATATGATTGACCATCTAATTTGCCGCGTTAAAAATTTCATAGTTGACATATTTTCTGACTATCTTGTTTGCTGAGTGGAGCTGTATAACTGTATTATTATCTACCATCTTGCGTTTTGTTAGGAAAACTTTTATATTTGGACCAAGGAACGACCAAGCTTAAGCTTATGTTCTATAGAAGAAGTATTAGAGATAAATGCTACAGGGTGTTAGAACATCCTGTATGTTTTTACGCTGTGTCAAAAAATCAGGAACCACACAATTCTTCCTACTTACCTCTCACTGTCTTTGAGTACCTTTGATTTCTCATTCAATATTTCAGTGGTTTTTCTTGTGATTATTCGCAGTTACCATGAAAACAATCTCCCGCATGACAAATATTTGATCTGTCAAACTGTTGTTACATTTTGGTAGCGTTAGGTTTATGAAAGTTTTGTGTGTTCAATAGTAAAATAATGGATTACTGTAAAAATGAATTAATTGATATGGTTAGGAGAGACCCACAAAAATTTTTTGTTGCTCAAAAGTTATACGAAATAAAACATCCTGCTCGATTCCCTCCCACTAAGCCAGTTTTTTAAAATTTAATGAAGAGATTCGGCTCTACTGGCAGTGTGGATTATGTAAAACGCACAGTAGTAAATAGAAATGTCAGTTATCAGGAACAACTTGAAATTCAACTTCATATTGAAGAAAACCCGCATGTTAGTAGTCGTCAGACAGCTATGTCATGTGAAACGTCACAATCAACTGTCAATCGGACAAGTAGAATATTTAATCGTTCTTACTATATTGAATTACATCAGGAATTACGCAATGATGACGAAGTAAACTTATGGCAGTGAATTGTTGCTCAATTTTATAATAGTTCATACTTTTTATCTTGTATTATGTTTTACGAGGAGGCTACGTTTAAAAAATAGAGCTGTAAATCGTCACAATATGCACTATTTCTGTTTAATCTTGCACAGATTAAACAGGATATTGTAACAATTTTTTAGTAATAAATTAAGATATATAATTAGAATTAAGACATAACAATTAAGAAATATATAAAACGATTAGTAAGTAGAATGAATATAAAGCAGGTTAATTATTGCAACAAACATGCTGATACAAAAACGTGCAAGGTTGAAATTATACACACATATTATGTACATTATAACTAGTACGCACAAAAAGACGCTTAAGTGAATAAGCATGACCTATTAACTGGGTCAAACAATAAACTAAGTAATGTTAAAATCTGTATATAAGGTCTAAATAATATCAAATAAATCAGTCTTTGAATGAATCCCATTTTTATTCAATTACTCAAACAGGGTTGTGAGGTCTAGTCTACAATTGATACGAGTGACGGTGTATCCCTTTACATTAAACCCCAAATACTCAATCTCTAATCAGAGAATAGAACTAAATACGCATTAGACAATCCATTTTGGACCCGACAAATGCAAAACCAAAACTTCTGGTACATAAGTAATTTGGTTTGGCATTCTCCACCGTATTTTTTAACGCTCCCCCGACTGGTCCTGTCTACCTTCAATTCCTCCAAGAAGTTTTTCCCAACCTCTTTCATCTGTTTAGTAAAGATGAACGACAGGGCATGTGGCTGCAACTGGAAGGTACCCCTCCGCACTACCTTCGAAATGTACGTCAACTTTTAGATAATAACTATACTCAAAAATGGAACATGCTTGTGTTTCGGCTACTACTTATGATATAGGTGCTGCACATGCAACAGTTTGGAGTGTTTTTCGTGAAAATAAACCTTACCCATACCATCTCCAAAAGGTACAAACTACAATCCCAGAAGATTACCCGTATCTACAATGATTTCATCGCTGGTGGTTACAAAAGCAGTTAAGGTAATAGAACTTTGGTGAACGAGTACCCTTTTCGGATGAGGCATGCTTTGCGAGGCAAGGATTTGTAATATTCATGCAAACCCTTATTCAGTTGCCTTACGTATCAACTAACATCTGTTTGCCATTAATATTTGTGCTGGCAATGTAGGTAACAATTTGGTTTTCTCCTCGCCTAACTGACTACATATATGAACAATTCTTGCCAAAGTTATTAGAAGAT
The DNA here is from genome assembly GCA_036346205.1 of Vesta saturnalis. Lineage (NCBI taxonomy): Eukaryota > Metazoa > Arthropoda > Insecta > Coleoptera > Lampyridae > Vesta > Vesta saturnalis. Next base: position 6,350,419 of record JARFJB010000534.1, read on the forward strand.
GTGCCAATCAGAAAAGTGATGTATTAACAGCACGACAGGGCACCTGCACATTTATGGTTTTCGGCACGGCAGTACCTAAGTGAAGTTTTTCCTAACAAATGGACCGGACGAAGAGGACTAGTACACTGGCTGGCGCGATTCCCTGACCCCACTGATTTTTTTTTGGAGTCATGTGAAGGGTCTAGTTTACGATACACCGATCAACAATAGCGAGGAGCTGCTAGCAATAGGGATGGCGGCTTACACCCAAATTCAAAACACATGACATTTGCAAAAGATCCCGATTATGTATTAAACGAAATTTCCGCAATTTTGAACAATTTCTTTGATTATTTATTGAATTCATTATTTTAAAATCAAAACAAATTTAAAAGTTAAGGATATTTAATTAAAAGTATATTATTAAAACCACTGAAAAATATCGTGTATACAAACCGTTTTTATTTTTTAACTTGAAAATGAAGCATGAGATAAAATATAATCAAGTGAGCGTTTTCCTTCTAAATTGTAAGGGTACTTCAAAATAATTTTATTTTGAGAAGAAGCAGTACCATACTATTATTTTCTTCAAAAATATGTTGTGACGCGTACGCACGACACTGGTGAAATTAAAAATATAATTTTTGTACTAAAAAATTCGCCTAGAGTATGTAACTATCAAAATATGCAAAATTTGTTTCAAATATCTCAAACGGTCTTGAAGATATGAACAAAAATTATATTTTTTTTACTAAAACGCCCTATATCTTGTTAGCAAAGCATTATTAGAATATGATCTATATGGATAACTATCACTATTTTTTGCAATGCACAATGAGCACCTAAATCTTGGTGCAATATTTATGAAGCACCTTGTATATTAAAACGAAGCTTGTAAGTATTATTCCAGTAATCTCCTTTGCATGTAGAATGGATTAAATTTAGGGTGTTTACGTCCCTTCGAATCTAAATTGTAATAGGATGTTTTGAATTTTGTGTCGAAAATTTTATCAGGAAGAGTTAGGGACGTTGAATTTAGATAAACGTATTTGTAGGACAAGGACAGAGACAGAGAGGGTCTACATTTAGATGGTAGCTGGGTAGGTTCTCGTATGTAATTCACCAATAGGAGCAAGGTTTCGTTTTAATTACGTGATAAATTAAATGGACATATACTGTAATGAAGATAATTTCAATATGAAATAACTGCAAAATTTAACGGATTGACATATTTTAAAAAAAATTTCTGTCTACATTTTAAGAAACTGTTTACATTAAAACAATTAGTGCTGTGTTTGTTGACTATTAATGACTTGATCTTTATATATATATATATATATATATATATATATATATATATATATATATATATATATATATATATATACATATATACATATATATCTGAGTTTGAGCCTTTCTATGCGTAAGTTAGAATTTTGAAGTTAGTTTTCAGGTTCGAGAAAGCTCACAGCATACCCCTTTCCTTCGACTGGTCAGCCGGTGGACCGCTTATCTGATATAAACGTGTACGACGTTTATTGTGAATTTTGCGCATAACAACAAATCATATTACCTTTTTCTTAGTGATAGATCTATTTTTTCCACTAAATAGTATACAATTACGCCATTTTGATGTATCATTTTACATTTCGTGTGGTTTTATTTTATCCTATTTAGAATAAGTCATTTGAGTGATGTAAATAAGTATTTGGTCGTGAAACTATATCTTACGGCGGTTACGCATCTAATAACCTAACTAATTAATTAATGTCAGTTATGTAAAGGTATTAATTTATAGAATGAAGTTAATTACATATTTACCTTTGAACTTTTTTGTTCATAACAAAAACTTATAATAATTATACAATGAAATAGTTGTCCATTTAAAGAATTAACTTTAGATAAAAAATATTACGTGCGCCTTTGGTATTTGTAAGGTTATGCTTGTTACTGAATTAGCTATTGTGTAAGAGAGCAAGGATGTAAATACAAGATTCAGTAAAATATGTAACGAAATAATTTGGGTTTATTATTTCACTGTAAATTTCTGTACAAGTTGTATATGTTCTCTCAAACCTTCCTTCTAGGAATGCTTACGTTGTTTCGGTTCATTACTTGAACCACATTATATTTCTAAGTAATTTCACTGTTAGCCTAATATAAATGTTCGTACCTTTGGTTATTCAAACGTTATAAATTCACATTTATATAATATTTCATTTAAAATCTGCATTGTTACTCCCTCTAGTGACGTATTCTAAAATATAGGTAGTTAAGGTAAAGTACATTACAAGCTTTTAGAAGTCCTCTCTAGATGGCGTTAGTGGAGAAATCACAATTTAAAATTTTTGTTTTTATTGATAGATAAAGGTCGATATTATAGATTTTGAATAATACAACTTTAACATAAAAATTACATCTTCTTTCTTTCCTGTGGCGTCCACTTTGCCACGCTGAACATTTTTGATGTCTTCTTGAAAAATTACTGTATATTGCTATACGAGTTAAATAATCGGATATATCTTCAAGAAGCATAATTAGCAATAAAACAATTGGTGCTTTTCCAATCATTATCTACAAGTTTTGTTGCTCGGTTACATGCGGTTTTAGAAAAATTTTCTTCGGCAAGATCGAGTAAGTTACCGGTGAATTTCTCTGATTTGTTAGTAATACCTAGACTTCTTTCCTAGCGTTTGAAGACGTTTAATCAAGACATGAACTATTGATGCTTTCGTAAAGCAAGGAAAGCACTTCGACATATTCTCATTGGGCCCGTTCCTTCTAAGGGGCAACGAATAAAGATTATTTACTTACATAATGTTAATTACCTTCTGCTTTTAGCTTCAACGAATTACCTTCTCCTTTTGGCTTCAACGAATTATCTTCTTTTAGTCTCAACGATTTAACTTCAACTAATACCTCCATAGTATCTACAGTCAAGTATTATTCTGGTTTGACTTCTGAATCGTAACTAAAATAAAACAGGATCGTGACAATTTCTGCATATGTTCATGATCCGAGGGCATTGACTGAACGTAACTACTACCTGCTTGTACAAAGGTTAGATCGTTCTATTTCTATTGTCACATGAGCTTTAATTGATTAACTATTGTGTAAACCTTTAGACAAGTAATGATAAAGTACACCTGTTAAAAATAATGTAAACCAATTAGTCAGTTACAATAATATCCTAACCTATATTGGTATACCTCTGTTATCACTATATCCTTATTGCTGTATCATTAATCTTTCACTTCATAACCACGTGACCTTCATTATCTGTCCTCTTACCATTATTTTCTTCCATCATTTTGTTTTGTGATTATAATAGTAACATCTAATTGTACCTAGTTTGGCTGCCATTTTTGTGTTGTGCGCAGCATCACTTTAATTGGGATGCGTAAAAGTACCCTAACTAACCGTTATATAAACATATGTATTTATGGCATTTGGTGTAGACATTCATTATTAACCTTTTTTTTTCTTAAAATTTATGCAATTATTAAATTTCCATATATATTTGATTCATTATTGTTTAAAAAAAATGCTTGCTGAGCTATAAAATTTTTGCTCAATATAAAAATTATTTCTTTATTAGCTGTTTTGTGTAAACCACCGCAAGTTTATTTTGTTTTATTATTATTTGGTAATACTTTACGCTTTGTATAGGCGTCGATATATGTTCTCTTTTAGGTATAGAAAGGAAGGCCTTCCCTTGAGAAAGGGGAAATGTTTAAGTTTTGTTTAAAAAAAATAAATAAATAAACAAATTACTGCTTTACAGGTGACGAACCCAGTATAAAATTATTTTGCTTGCGAACGGTATTTGATTTCCTTTTTGTACATTTGGGGTATTTACATCTATTGTTTTCGTTGTGGATTAATTCGATCCACACCCTTAACGATTTGGTTTTGATTTTACAATTAAAATATTATACAGTTGTTTCTTTTTTCGCACTACAGCAGTGTTATTATTTCTATTTCCTGGTGTACTTCCATTTTCATACAATCTTCTTGCTCATTCCATTCTGCACCACTGTCCAAGAGTCGGGACAGCGGTGAATTTTATCTCTATTTAAGGGAGCGGCTCTTGGCGCCGGCATATTTAACATCCTTTCTTCTCTCACCCCGCCCAATCCGACACTTTTGAGCTAGCTCGGTGTGCTCACTATCTGTGAATGAGCAGAGATACCTTTCCTTCTTCCTTTTTCTTCCAGCTCCCCTTTAAAACACGTAACAAATATTTAAAGCACATTGATGTTGAAATATCCAAGATTTTGCTGAAAATGTTTTGTTCCTTCGGAAAAACATTAAATATCATTCAGTGAGGAGTTCTGCAGTAACAATCCAACATTTACTAACCTGATAGAATTTGTTGCATTCGTGAACGTAGTAGAGCAATTTATTTATTTACAATGACAAATTTAGTCTTTAAACGATTTTCTTGCATAATGTATAACTGTTGACAATACAACACTACACATGGTACAGAATATAACCCTGATTTTTGAATGAAATCACGTCAGTTGACCAAACGCATCAACATCCCTCATATACTTATTGTCAGTTGCTATTATTTCAGGACATTGCATAAGAACTTTTTCTCTTTTACTGTTATTTCAAAAAAAGATACAACAGTTACTGCTATAGAAGGGAAGATACAAATTGAACACTACTTTTCCTCCCAACGACAGTTTTTCGGGGTCTGTGGTCTGTGGTTATCTTGTATTGGCGCAATACCTCCAAACATTAAGCTCTCTCAAGGACACTCCTTAAACCCATGATTTGTTACGAGCGAGTCATCCAAGGACAAAGGTGAAATATTTGATATTAATTAAGATGTTCGTTAATAGAATTATGATTGTGGAAAATTAATATATCACTCATCAAAACATCATTATACTGTCAGGCTACCGAAAAGCATTTTAAAGCTGTTGTAAGGTCCACCGTGTTTCACGGTATTCGAATTGACTATTAAAAGTTGTAAAAGAGGGATTATTTAATTAGTGCAGTTCAACTGCCTGGAGCTTAAGGAGTTGAAATTACATTGAGTTACAGGATAGAGCCGGCGATTTTATCAATTTTAATCTGGCGGATTGTAATTTTGGACTGATTAATTAGATAACGTACTTAAGATATCAGAGGATGAGATACCGCACGACTTTTTCTTAATTAATTAAATGTCCAGAACTCGAAGAGCTAAAATACAGTTGCGTAACGTGAAAGTTTTACGCGGACCGCGACGCCATGCGGCTGTCGTGTGTTCAAGGTACCCCTTTTACTGAGTTAGGGGACTCAGGGCAGAGGTTAAGTATTTTAGTGTTTTGCGTAAAGAGAGGTTTATAAGCATTTACATTAATAACGAAAATATTTGTGTTATTGGACCATCTGTATTTTTAAGTGGATTGCGCAGTACCCATAATTGACGCTTGGATACCGTCTAGAAAGGAAACGGACGTTTAAATGTAATTTGTGCGGTGGTGGAGAATTATACTTACAACTATGTCGACGCAAAAATCAAGTTACCGTAAGCGAAAAACCGAATGAAGACTATGTCAGAAGTTAAACACGAGTCATATTTAAGCTTAATTGCTATTCTTTAAATACCGTCAACGATAGCGTTTTGGGAACCACCTACACCAGAGACAAAAAATTATGTACTACACGAGATCCAATTTGAGCCAGACATAGCAGAAGACGTTTTTATGGCGTAAAGTACTGCTTAGATCTGTATAAAAAGCTGCTTTAATAACTGGCAGAAAACAACTAATCCCCAATAGATATAGTTACTCCTAACACAGTAATAGGGTCTAAAAGGCAAGATGTGAGCCGTTCATAATTACCACAGGAAATTGTCGAATTTTGGCGCACAGAACACAACACTGAGATCTGTTAACATCAAATTTAACTGTATCAGTGGCCCCTGTGGCACACCAGAGTGGATGACAATTTCTTATAAGAAGAAACCATCAACTACGTCAAGTATTTGTCTTTTACTAAAAGAACTGGAAACACTTACTAAACAAAATGACAACTGATGAATGACTGCCTAAAACCACATTGGTGGCCACTAACGACGTTAGTCGGTATTTACAGTGATTGGTATTGCTGAATTTTTACCTTTCAACCTCCATATACATATGCAGTGGTTGCCGCTATTTCGATAGACGTTTGTGTGTGTGTGTGCGTTTAAGTATGCATGTATGTATGTAGTATGTATGTATGTATGTATGTATGTATGTATGTATGTATGTATGTGTGTATGTACGTATGTACGTATGTACGTATGTACGTATGTACGTATGTACGTATGTACGTATGTACGTATGTACGTATGTACGTATGTACGTATGTACGTATGTACGTATGTACGTATGTACGTATGTACGTATGTACGTATGTACGTATGTACGTATGTACGTATGTACGTGTGTACGTGTGTACGTGTGTACGTGTGTACGTGTGTACGTGTGTACGTGTGTACGTGTACGTGTGTACGTGTACGTGTGTACGTGTGTACGTGTGTACGTGTGTACGTGTGTACGTGTGTACGTGTGTACGCGTGTACGCGTGTACGCGTGTACGTGTGTACGTGTGTACGTGTGTACGTGTGTACGTGTGTACGTGTGTACGTGTGTACGTGTGTAAGTGTGTAAGTGCGTAAGTGTGTGCGTGTGTGCGTGTGTGCGTGTGTGCGTGTGTCCGTGTGTGCGTGTGTGCGTGTGTGCGTGTGTCCGTGTGTACGTGTGTCCGTATGTACGTGTGTACGTATGTACGTATGTACGTATGTACGTATGTACGTATGTACGTATGTACGTATGTACGTATGTACGTATGTACGTATGTACGTATGTACGTATGTACGTATGTGCGTATGTGCGTATGTGCGTATGTGCGTATGTGCGTATGTGCGTATGTGCGTATGTGCGTATGTGCGTATGTGCGTATGTGCGTATGTGCGTATGTGCGTATGTGCGTATGTGCGTATGTGCGTATGTGCGTATGTGCGTATGTGCGTATGTGCGTATGTGCGTATGTGCGTATGTGCGTATGTGCGTATGTGCGTATGTGCGTATGTACGTATGTCGTATGTACGTACGGACGTACGTACGTATGGACGTATGTACGTATGTACGTATGTACGTATGTACGTATGTACGTATGTACGTATGTACGTATGTACGTATGTACGTATGTACGTATGTACGTATGTACGTATGTACGTATGTACGTATGTACGTATGTACGTATGTACGTATACGATGTACGTATGTACGTATGTACGTATGTACGTATGTACGTATGTACGTATGTAGCACGTATGTACGTATGTACGTATGTCGTATGTACGTATGTGACGTATGTGCGTATGTGCGTATGCGTATGTACGTATGTACGTATGTACGTATGTACGTATGTACGTATGTACGTATGTACGTATGTACGTATGTACGTATGTACGTATGTACGTATGTACGTATGTACGTATGTACGTATGTACGTATGTACGTATGTACGTATGTACGTATGTACGTATGTAGCGTAGTGACGTATGTACGTATGTACGTATGTACGTATGTACGTATGTGACGTATGTACGTAGTGTACGTATGTACGTATGTACGTATGTACGTATGTACGTATGCACGTATGCGTACGTATGTAGCGTATGCGATACGTATGTACGTATGTACGTATGTACGTATGTACGTATGTACGTATGTACGTATGTACGTATGTACGTATGTACGTATGTACGTATGTACGTATGTACGTATGTACGTATGTACATTAGCAAAAATTTATTGATATAATTCAACTTAGTAAATACTTGCTCTGTAAACGAGAATCAAATGTTAGTTAAGTTTAATTCGATTACTAGCAAGAAAATTACTTTACTACTGCCACCGTTTTGCTTGAACCGTAATCATTGAAATTTGAATAATCAATGCAATTCATATTTATCAAGGATCGTGCATTTTCATCCATTGGTGAAGGAATTTTGAGCTTTGTCGACTGTATCTGCGGTCCGTACGAATTAATTGAGTTTTAGTTACATATTCTACCATAAGGATTCGACCCTGAATTCTATCCCCCACTAGGGAACCAGACACAACCGTTTGGAAACCGTAAACGTTCAGGACTGGACCTAAAGACCGTCCGGACGGCAGTTTATCTATGGGTGGAACCCGAATCTGTTTTCTAACCCCTGGGGCGTACGACCGCTGTCCGTAGTCATCCAGGAGTATTACGTAATAACAACTACCAATTTCATAAAATAAAATAAATTTTTTTCCAAGCGAGTCTTAATTCTTGTGTTGGACTTCGTTGAGGGCAAGCTTCACTTGCCACCTCCGAAAATCCCATACACTCTGGAATTATCTACCCACGTCTAGTTTTTATCTCACTTAGGAATAAAAAAGTTTATGGTAGCCGTTCATAGGTATCTCCTGGAAATCCGCTATCCCCTTATTCACCCTCATAAGTGTTCTTTCCATATGTTTGAGAAACAGGAGGCATTGTTAAATCTTATTTTCGTTTTCTAAAAAAATTAACCAAACTTTTGTATAACGTGCAACCTACTTGTTACTCAATTAAAGTTACAATATTTAAACTTTCAAAAATCTACAGGGATATTGTTCTCTATTAAACTGCAGATTAATTTACACTAAAATTCGTTTTAACAATTACCTTAGAAACTTTGGAAATAAATGAAAGAATTAACTCATTATATAAAAATTAGTCAATCATTGCTACTAATTTCATATGAAAGCTTTAAATTACTCTAAAGGTATTCCAATAATTTGAATTTGTAGGCGACAGTGCAAATTTTACTTAAAGGATTCTAAGAGAAGCAGTATATCAGGGCAATTCCGTTGTAAATTTAGAAAGGGCGAACGTACCACTTGGGGATCGTATCAACTTCTCCCGAGTTTAAATCGAAAGTACGTTTATCAACCGAATATCTTTATTGGAAGATTTCTTTCTTAATAAAAATACGTAATTGTAAAGAAATTTAGGAATATTAATAAAAAAAGTAATTATATAATTCTATTGAATGTTGTGGTAAAAGCTTTTCGATTAAGCTCACACCAACATTCTAACTTTTACAAGCAGTTAGATACCTTGTCTGACTGAATAATAGATGCACGTTGTCGCAGTGTAATCGTCTTTAAGATGTATCACTGTTAAGCTGCTTATAATAGATTGAATTTCTAAACTCCGTTTTTTACAGGAATATTTTTTATATTGCGTACTTCACATACAACTATGTTTAATATTGTTTTAGTTACAGATGCTGGATATGTCTAAATGTAAATACAACAAGCAGAAGAAGAGTTACTTCTCCTATCTCCCTTTCATAATGTTTTCTTTTTAGTTCGTTTTCGTCGATATACGAGAAGTATATACGTATACACATAAGTTGCATATACTATATACAGAAAATCCATCACATTTAGTTTAAAAATTTACACAAAACCTATATCGTTTGAAACGAACACAAAAAATAGAGTACGGCGTTGTGACCTGTCCCACCTTCCTTATTAATCACATTCCTCGAGCTATAACATCACCAACTTAGAATGGCACCCAAATGTGAAGTAGTTCAAAGATGAAAGGGTTAACTGGGTTACCATTCTCAATATGATAAGAAAAAAATTTGATGCTCCTGTCGGACAATAAAACATCAAGCGTTATGAGATAAACCAGTATAAGCGATTAGAGCAAAGTGCTCAGATATAGAATCTGGATTTCAATAGAAAACGTGTTTACAGTTTTAATGTGTAGTACCATGCACAATACAGTAAATAGGTAAAAAATCTATTCAATGCACAGCACGCCATTTATCAACCAAGCCCTATCAATTTCAGAACTCTGTTGCGACACAACACAGTGCGATCCAACCTATAAAGTGGAAATTAAAAGAAGAGAAACAACAAACGTTTTTAGGACAATTATGAAACATTCATAAAACGTTCATAATCAAAATAGCTAACATTGTAAAACAACAAAATAACCTATGCCTAATAGACGTTTAAACCGTTATGTCAGATACAGGTTAATACACAATAGATGCTAATTTGAAAAAAATTTTAAAGCAAAAATATGATTCATACATTTTAAGCGTTTTCAATTTTATTTAACTAATTTTTAAAAAACGTCTTACTGGATCTTATAACACTAATCGTTATTATGGTATTCAACAAATTGGACAAACTATCTGTGCCTGTTCCTCTGCCAGTGCCTGTGCTTGTGCCGTGCGCGGATCCGCGTCCGTGTCCGTGTCCTTGTCCGTCCGTGTCCGTGTCCGTGTCCGTGTCCGTGTCCGTGTCCGTGTCCGTGTCCGTGTCCGTGTCCGTGTCCGTGTCTTCTTATTACATTTTAATTTAGAATACCTATGTTAGTAGATATTAGATATATAGTATTGTCTATAGCTCAATTAATATATTAACGTTAATAAAATTTATATAACGTTTACATAAAATCGGTGTCATTTTATACTAACATAATGGTTAATACTATATTCTATTACTTAATCAATTCTAAATGTTCATATCTAAGTATATTAGGATTTTCTACATTCATTATTGTAGTAGTGTTAAGTTATTTTTGTTAATCAAGTTATAAACAAACTAGATTAAGAAAATTACAAATAAGTAAATTAATGAAAATATCTAGAAATAAGCTAATGTATGTAGTATTACTTTTGCAATGGAGCATACTGAAAATAAAAGATTGTTAAAGTAAAAAAACAAAAAACAAAAACACACAACAACAACACCCACACAAGAACCACACACACCCACACCACACCAACCCGAAATGCACTCACTCACACACCGCACCCACACCCACATCCGCACCCGACACGAAACGCACACCCGCACACACGCACACCGAACACGACCGCACACCACACGCACACCGCAACACCGCACAGCACGCACACCCGCCACCCGCACACCGCACACCGCACAGCACACCCCACAGACGCACGCACGCACGCACGCGCACGCCCGCACGCCCGCACGACCCGCACGCCGCTCGCCCGCAGGCCCGCACGCCCGCACGCCCGCACGCCCGCACGCCCGCACGCCACGCGCACACCCGCTCGCCCGCACGCCGCACGTCCGCACGCCCGCACGCCCGCACGCCCGCGAGCCCGCAAGTCCGAACGCCCGCACGCCCGCACGCCGCACGCACGCACGCACGCGCACGCACGCACCACGCACGCACGCACGCACGCACGCACGCACGCACGCACGCACGACGCACACACACACACACACACACACACACACACACACAGCACACAGCCACACTACACACACACACACACACACACACACACACACACACACACAGACATAAACGGTCACGGCACGGACTCGGACACGGACAGGACACGGACAGACACGGACGCATGCATGCACAAGACGCATGACACAGACGCGGACGCGGACGCAGACGCAGACGCAGACGCAGACGCAGACGCAGACGCAGACGCAGACGCAGACGCAGACGCAGACGCAGACGCAGACGCAGACGCAGACGCAGACGCAGACGCAGACGCAGACGCAGACGCAGACGCAGACGCAGACGCAGACGCAGACGCAGACGCAGACGCAGACGCAGAAGCAGACGCAGACGCAGACGCAGACACCGACAAATACACAGACACATGCACTGACATTGACACAGACACACACACACAGGCACTGATACAGACACAGACACAGACGCAGACGCAGACGCAGACGCGGTCGCGGGCGCGGACGCGGACGCCGACGCCGACGCCGACGCCGACGCCGACGCGGACGCGGACGCGGACGCGGACGCGGACGCGGACACGGACACTGACACTAACACGGACACGGACACGGACGCGGACACGGACACGGACACGGACACGGACACGGACACGGACACGGACACGGACACGGACACGGCACACGCACACGCACACGCACACGCACACGCACACGCACACGCACACGCACACGCACACGCACACGCACACACAGCACACGCAACGCACACGCACACGCACACAACACGCACACAAACACGCACAAACAGCACACATGCACGCACGCAGACCAGACGCAGACGCAGACGCAGACGCAGACGCAGACTCAGGCGCAGACACCGACAAAGACACAGACACATGGACTGACATTGACACAGACACAGACACAGGCACTGATACTGACACAGACACAGGCAGACACAGACACAGACTCAGACACAGACACAGATACAGATACAGACACAGACACAGACACAGACACAGACACAGACACAGACACAGACGCAGACACAGACACAAGTACATGTACAGGAACAGGTACAGACACAGGTACAGGTAAAGACAGACAAAGACACAGACACAGACATAGGCACAGGCACAGACACAGTCACACACAGAGACACAGACAGGCACAGACGCAGACACAGGCACAGACATAGACACAGACACAGGCAGTGACACTGACAGACGCAGACACGGACACATACAAAGACACAGACAGACACAGACACAGACTCATACACAGACACAGACACAGACACAGACAGACACAGACAGACACGCACACACGCACATAAGTACACACGCACACATGCACACGCACAGACGCACACATGCACACACGCACACACGCACTCACGCACACACGCACGCACACACGCACCACACACGTACACACGCACACACGCACACACCCACGTACACACTCATACCCATAAACAGACACACACACACACTCGCACGAACTTCGCACGCAAGTATAAAGATGTAGCGCACACATTTATTTTATCGTTCAGATCTATTACTTAAGAAATTAGGATTGGGTAGGTTTTGAGTTATTATCTTATTCATCGAGTATATCATCAATATAAGGAAACTATAATAGAATTTTCCTAAAAACGTTTATTTTAACCATTTGGTCTTCTAAATAATCCATGGATATTTTTAAAATGGCCGATATTGGACTGTCGCTAAGTTGATACGCGTAACTTTTGTGTAAGGAAATTTTTGACCGAGTTGAAACTTTTATGCTTATTAATTTCGGAACATCCTGTACTTTAACTTCAATATTAGTAGGTTTGGCAACAGTGTACATTACACTTTAGCTTTATCAAATAATTTGGAACATGTGGTAGTTTTAAAAATTTCTTATTTGTTCACACGTCGTCATTTCTGGTTTTTTTTCGTTAGAAAACTAACATGATATATGGAGAACATTTCTATGATTTTATTGTAAGATTAACAGTTTTGGTACTGAATTTCGCTTAATATATATCTAATTGTACTAAATTTGGTTAGTGATCGTATTTTACTGATCTAATTAGTTTCTAACACACATTTCGCTTCGAATCAAGAGGTATATTAAACCACTTTCTTTCGTTACATTAATAATTTGAAGTCAATAGGTACATATTGAAATATTGTAATATAACAAACATTTTAAAATAAAATTTCGTATCACTTGTATGTAATGCAACTAACTTGCTTCTTCTAAAGCTACTAGTATGGGAGATATGAATTTTCAAATATTTAATATTGATATTGTTATAACTTTCTAACTATTTTGGTTACAAGCTTGCGATTTTGGAAATAAACTTTGTTCATTTGCGCTAATGAAATGATATCCTGTTGAAAACACTACTTCCGGTTTTTCCGAAAACTGAAAATATTCATCGTATTGCTGGTATAACATACACATACTCTCACTTTATTTGAAAGGGAGCGAAATTTGCTTTAAAATGATATGAAATAGTCCGTAGTTAGCTTGAAAGATAAGCGAGATATCTATTTTTAACTTTCAACCTACATATACATATGTAGGTATAGAAGGTTATGCAAGCGACTTTTTTCTCACTATCGCCAAATCGACTTATTAGCTCATTTTACAACTTTTGGCCAAATTTCGTCTATATCGGCCATGATATCTGGATGTCTCGGACAGGGGTGAAGGGGTTATTAGGGTCAGTTTCTGGTTTTCATTAAATATTTCAAAGATATAATAATACCCCACATATTTTTTAGTATTTTGCAAGAACGTCCTGTAATGCACTAGCATTCACCTAGTTTTTAAATTACAGATAAATCTCCCGTTTTACAACAAATTTTATATTTATACTAAGCACAGTTACGTTATTAACATTTTATTAAATATACTATAAAAATTGCTCAAAATATGCACTGTTATGTTTATGACACAATTTTACTCTACGCTTTATGTTGTCAAACACTTTTTCGAGAGTTGCAGGTGTAATTCAACTTCTCTTCAAAATTATGTAGATTTTGAGTTACCACCTTCGATAATTTTGATTATTAATATAGCCAGATAAATGAAACCATGCTTCATCGGTCATAAAAGTTACATTCAAAATATCGCTATTTAAATTGTTAGTAGGTAAACCAATCCAATAATTACATCTATTATTATCATTATCAACAGCAGTTGCTGTATAACAGAAACCCGTATGGGTGCATATGTAGATTTTTATGCAAAATACGTCGGCATGTTGAATAAGACAACCATGTAATTTGAATATACAGTTAGTAGGTATCACAAATTTATCCTACGTTGGCAACCTACCAGCTTGAGCACTTAACAGGCGGATTGATTTTTTGGGACTTGCTTCCATTCGTTGTTTACGACTTCTACCACTTCATCATTTCGTGGTAATGGACAACTTGTAGGCATTGTCGTAGAAATGTAATTCTTATTTTCTTATCTTCAAAAAGGTTTTTAACCTACAAATGCAAGTTAGTCTGATGTAAACATTACCTAATCATTTACTTTAATAAATCCTGAATTACGGAGCAGCTCTGAAAATAGCTGTTTTAAGGAACGTTGATAATGCAGAATGTAAAAGTAAATGAAAATCAAAAACAAATTAACGACGGAACCGGTGTCAAAAAAGAACGAATAAAGTAACTAAAAATATTTAACCACCAATTCAACACCGTAAAAAAAAAACAGAATTGCACGCGCGAAATTCAAACTGTCATCAGTATTAAGGGATTACCCGGTATTTCAAATCACCTGGTATATCATGAGATTGGTAACTAAATTAAGAACAATAATTTATACATCTTCTAATCATTTTTGTCTCGGCAAGGCAAATATTTGTAAATAGGCTCATGCCGTTCGACATAAATCTGTACCTGTGTAAATGGTAATTTTTTACGGCTAATATTTTTGCGCAAAACAAATCTCTTTCTAACAGAATACTTGTCAGGTGTCGGGTAAGTCTCATATAAATTTAGCAAATAGAACTTCAGATGAAGCATATGACTTTCTACCAGCTGTTAGGAATGAACCTGCAGAAAATTCTGAATTTGATGGAGACAGTGACGCAGAAGGTTTGATTCAATTATCATCTCTAACAAGCTAACAAGCTTATAAGAACACACAACGCTTCACTGTGAACACTTCTTCAAAAGTGCTGGATGATCCACACAATTTTCAAGAAACTATGCTAGATGGTGAGGCGTCAACCTCTATACAAGCATCCGCAGTCAGATCAAAAGAGGATAGTGACAACAACTACGACATTGGCGGCGGTTTTGTAGCGATCCTGACTATACGGAAAATACTGAGACCCTAAAGGGTATATGGAATAGCCTACGCGCATGCAATATTGCGCATATTGCATGCGTTATTTGCGTACCGGTAAAAAGTTTATTCCTATTGAGACTTGTCTGTGGCTCCGTGTATAAATGCAGCCAGTGAGCATCTGTGTTAGTTTCGTAGTAAATATCAAACTAGATGCTATACTCTAATAAGAAATACCTAACAATTGAAATTTATTATTGAAAATTTGTAGTGAGGGAGTGCTTACGGATAGTGAGCTTGAGAAACATTTGTGTGTTTCTGATAGTGATTCTAATGCTTCTGAAGAAGAAGACCATTTGTCCGAAACCGAGATATATAATAGCGAATCGGATGATGAAGTGGAAGCTACGATTTCAGATGAAGCTGATACTGATAATTACGTAACTTCAAATATTATTTCGTTGATTCCTGCACCACTACGGTATGCTACGTCGCGAATAATTGCTATAAAATCCGCGTACTTCTTATATTTCACACCCAAAATTGTAAACCTCATTTTCAAAATGTCAACTTTTGAAGGCAAAAGACTTTGTGGTGAGTCGTTTCAAGAACTAACATTAGTTGAACTAGAAGCAAATTTGGGCTACTATTTCTGGCTGAAGTGTATAAATTTCATGGAGAGGCAACAGCCAGTCTGTGGGATGGAAATGTAGGTCGTCCATATTCAGAGCAACTATGTCCCTACAACAATTTCATGTAATTGCACGAATAATTCGCTTTTCCGATAAAAACATTCGACCACAACGACGCCACACTGATAAACTGGCTCCCATACGGGACTTGTGGGATGAATGGGTTGCAATTCTACTTAAGCTGTATAATGTTCACGAAAATGTAACAATAGATGAGCAACTGGTACCTTTTAAAGGCCGTTGTCCTTATAGACAGTACATCGCGAATAAGCCTGCTAAATACAGAGTCAATATTTGGACTTTATGCGATTCTGTTACTGCTTATGCATATAACATGCAAGTTTACCTCGGGGAAAAAGAAGGCAAACCTCCAGAGAGACTTCAAAATAGAAGAGTTGTGCCAGATCTTACTTATGGTCTAAAAGGTCACAACGTAACGTGTGATATTTTTTACCTCGTACGATCTGGCGCAGATGCTATTGAAAAGAAAAATTACGTCGCAAAAATAAGCCTGAATTGCCAGCCGCATTGGTCTGCAAGAGGAAATAAGTTCTTTCCTCAAAATTTTACCTTACAAACGACACGTCGATAGTTTCCTACATTACGAAACGGAATAAAAGTGTTTCGATCATGAACACCATTCACCACAATAACAGAGTGTGTAACCAAGATCATTAAAAGCCGTTTATGATTTTAGGTTACAACAAAACTAAAGGTGCTGTAGACACGTTAGACAAGTTAATAATAACATACACGTGCAGACGGCAAACTAAAAGATGGCCAATGACTAGCTTTTACAATATCATCGACGTTTCAGCTTATGTTCTGTGGTGGCAAGTAACTCCAACCTAGAATGCCGCAAAAGTTAGAAAACGGCGACTATTTCTTGAACACTCCATTATTGCAAGAAAGAAAACGTATCCCTCGAACTATTCCTGCAGCTGAAATGGGTATAAAGTCACGTTCCTCAACCAGTAATGCCGAAGTAGGGAAACAATCAACCACACCCAAGCGTAAAAGATGTAATTTTTGGCTCAAAATGATAATAAAAATAATATGGTATGTTTTAATTGCAAAAAAAAATGTATGTAAAGCTCATGTATAATGTATATTACTACTGTCAAGACTGTAACAAATAAATGTATATACTCTACTAATACGTTTTTCAGACGTTCTTTACATAACATTTATAATAATATGTAATAAAAATAAAATAACATAATAAAATGCAATAAATAATAAATACTACATCTCATTTCTTATTATTATTTACTGTTGTATCAATATATCGACAATAAAACGACAACTATAGGCTGCCGGGTCATAATGACCCGAACACAATAAGTGAAACCAACATGTTAACACAATAGGAAGGATAAGGTTGTATTGGTCACCAAATGAAAACTTTCGTGTTCAAAGGATAGCCAACATTATGATACAAAGAAGATTTCTAAAAATTATTCTTATTCTGCACCTAAATGATAATAGAAAAATGCGTAATAGAATGACAGGTGACTATGATAAGCTTTACAAAGTGCAAGACTCCGCATTTAAATGACGTATATCTTAATTTATTTACGTCATCAAGGGACCTAGCAGTGACAAGAGTGTGGTGACCCTCCAAGGACGCATAAAACATGGTTTCAAGGTATGGATCGCTGCATGCCCCTGTAGTGCGTTTATGCTGCACTCCATTGTGCACGAAGGAAAATCCAGGAATGCTGAAGAAAGAACTTTAGACGGGAGGACAGTTAGGAGTCTAGCCAAAAACTATACTGGTAAAGGATACTGTGTTATTTCGATAATTATTTTACATCCCTTGATCTGGTGGCACAATTGCTTACGGAAAACACATTTTGTTGCGGAAGCTTACCAGAAAATCGAAAAATTATCCCAAAGAATTACTAAAACTCAAGGAAATGACAATGGGCCAGTGTGCAAATGGAGAGATCCAGGCAAAAATAGTGTTATACTCAGCTCCTTCAATAACCTAACTAAAAATTTAGAATATTGAAAAGGAAAGGAAAGAAATTGTCACGTATTTCATTCCCTCACCAAGGGGTAGGGCGGGCTGCTCGAGCTTACCGAGGCCCTTCAGCCACAATCATGGATTCCCAGCATACATACATACATTACGTATATATGTATGGTGGGATTAGGGATGGTTGTGGTCAGGATAGGATCGGAAGGAAAGGAGTTAGGGTTCTGAGGGGGGAAATACTACCCCAGCATTCGCCTAAGCAGTCGCACATGGTGTGCATATACGCAGTGACCATGTCGCTACATGTGTATGAGGAAAATCCCCCTGAAAAAACCTCATACAAGGTAGACGGTAACGCAAATCGAACCCATTACCTCCCGAATGCTAGGTAGATCGTGTCACCACTGCGATACCAGCTCGGTAGAATATTGAAAAAAAATATTATTAACCTATTTAATAAGTTCAGTACCAAAAAACTAAAAAATCTCAAAGCAATAATTTTTCACATTAAAGATTTAAACATAAATGTTAATACACAGCACAAGTATGAGTTTTCCATATTCAGAATACCTACACATACGGACAAATAAATTTCAATAAAGAAATATCAATCATAAAACAAACTACACAAGCAAATAGTTGCATTTCAAATATAATCTACATTTTAGTTAAAATCGTGACTGGAGATTTCCTGACAACCTTTTATGTAGAAGATTAGAAATACATGAAAATTATACTAAAACTAGACAAATAAGTAAATTTGATTCGTTTAATAATAAACAAGACAACTTTACACGTATGTAATTAACATTATCTCCAGATGATTTGTTAATTAGTTTAGACGTGGATTCCTTGTTCAAAAAAGTACCAATAAATGACACGTTGCAACTATTAGAACGACATTTCAACCACAAAGAAATCAAATTATTTAAACATTGTCTAACTACATCATTCTTCTTATTTAATGGCGAGTATTATCAGCAGTTAGATGGAGTGACTATGGGATCCCCAATTTCACCATCGATTGCAAATTATTTTATGAAACATTTCGAAGAACAGCCTCAAAATAATGCGCCTAAGAGATCAAAGCTTTGGCTTAGATATGTTGATGACATTTTTGCTATCTGGCCTTTTGGGGAAGAAGGATGAATGATGTTCCTAAAGCATTTAAATAATAAACATTAAGTTTACAATAAAAAAAGGTGCTTTCCTTCCATTTCTTGATGATCTAATTTTCTTTTTCTTTTTTTATGATTGTGGACCTGAACAGGCTAAATAAGGCCTATCGTGCTAAAGCACTCAAGAACACTTAGGAGGATGGATAGAGGGATAATGAATTGCCAATAGATGCCTGTGAATTTTCTCATATCATAAGTGAGAGGAAAACAGGAACTAGGGAGATCATTCCAGAGTTTAGAAGCCGTGTAGAAAAATGTGGATTGCGCCCGTTTGGTACGACAAGTGGAGATTTGTACTGCATACTGATGATGTGAATGAGCGAACCGAGTGTTTCTCGCAAAGATAGCCGGAGATGGTATCAAAGAATGTAATTCACCAGTACAATAGCCGTTGTAATAACGATAATACAAAGGAAGAACTGAAACCATCCTTCTATGCTTAAAGGACTGTATGTGAGAAGTTAAGGACGGGTCATTTATAAGCCTAATCGCTCTCTTTTGAATGCGATCAACGATATCGAGAGCGTATTGGGGAGCACTAACCCAAAGGTGAGAATTATATTCCAGATGAGGCCGAATTTGGGCCTTATACAGCAGAAGGAGTTGTCGAGAGGTAAAGTACTGCTTAGATCTGTACAAAAAGCCTATTTTACGAGCAGCTGTTTTGGTAGCTGACAGAAGATGGTCAACCCATGAGAGATTTGAAGATACAGTCATACCAACAGAGTAATACAGCCTGAAAACTTAAGAACTGAGCCATTCATACTTACAACAGGAAATGATCGATCTTTTTGGCGGACATAAGGCAACACTGAGTTTTGTTAGCATTAAATTTAACTAGATTATTGCTTCCCATTCGAGAATACGTTGAATGTCTTTGTTGATTGAATTTGCCATTTCAGCTTTAATTTCTTGATTTGACATAGGAGGTGGATTATCACTATGAGTAGACTGAGATGAACTACAGTGAAGAGTGCTATCGTCAGCAAAGCAATGGATGGGGTTAGTTGTCGAAGAAATAAGGTCGTTTATGTACAGCAGAAGAAGTGTAGGCGCTATAACGGATCCCTGTGGCACGCCCGCGTTAATGCTAACTTCTTTTGAAACAAAGCCATCAACTACGACACGTATTCGTCTTTTATCAAGGAAACTAGAAACCCAGTTGATGAGCGTATCATTTAACCCAAACGAGGTGAGTTTGGCAAGTAAACACTTATGCCAAACTTGATCAAATGCCTTTGAGATATCTAAAGCGACTACAACTGTTTCACCGGACTGCTCTACTGTATTGTTCCAAACTTGGGTCACATATGAAAGAAGATCGCCTGTTGAACGACTTTGCCTAAACCCATATTGGTGGTCACTAAGGAGTTTGTTAGTTTCAAGGAACGTGAGCAGTTGCTGATTGATGGCTTTTTCCATGATTTTAGACAAAATGGAAGTGATGGCAATTGGTCTGTAATTTGAGGGATCGGTCTTATCACCTTTTTTGGGAATAGGTTGAACATTTGCTAACTAATTGAAATAAAACCACGTAAAAACCTAACACATTCGGTATATCGTAAGCTAACTCATACAGATCTTTATATTAATACTTCTGAACTCCATCATCCACCACAAAACTTTAGTACGATATCAACTTTGTACAAACGTGCCACAAAGATTTGTGATCCAGATAAACCACAACATGAATTAAACCATCTTGACAAGTTGTTCATAAATAATGGCTTTAACCAATAACAAATTAAAAAATCATTTCTACGGATGCAAACGACGTCTGCGGATGATAAATCTACAAATTCAGATAAGTTTGTTATTTCACCTTTCCTTGAAGACACAACGAATCAAATCAGTAACATATTACAAAATCCTAATATAAAAGTAGCTTACAAAAGAAGTATTAAAATTCGAAATCTTGTGTATTTTGTTAAAAACCAAACACCATCACATGCATGTAGTGTTTACCAAGTACCATGCTCTTGAAGTAAAGTCTATGTTAGTGAAACTGGAAGAAACATTAACAATAGGTTAACAGAATATAAAAGACACTTACGTTTACTTCATCCTACTAAATCAGCAATAACTCAACATACCTTAAACACTGCACAATATAACATTTAAAAACACAAGAATTCTGACTAACGATAGGAATTGGTATACAAGGAAAATTCGAGAAGCTGTTGAAATTATGAAACACCCTAACAACTTGAACAGGGATACTGGATATGAACTGTCCAATACCTGGGTCTCTATTTTCAAGAACTGAAAGTTCTACAAATTTAAATTCGAAATCTTGTGTATTTTGTTAAAACCCTAACAACTCATGCACAGACATGATATGATTTCCAATACCATGTTTGATAAAGTCTATTATATGAATACTCGGAAGAAACATTAACAATGTTAACAGAATATAAAATCGAATATCTGTTTATTCATCTGACTTAAATCAGCAAACTCAACATACTTAAACATGACAATTAACATTTTAAAACACAAGAATTCTGACTTAAGATAGAATTATGTCAAGGAAAATTGAGAACTGTTGAAATTTGAAACATAACAACTAGTAACAGGGATACTGGATATGACACTATACATACCTTCTCCTACTTTTCAGAACTGAAAGTTCTACAACATATTTAATTTTATCACTTGCTTATTCAATATTTTCACATTTGATATTATGACTACGGTGGACAGAGTTCTGTTGACAATTGCGACAAATTCGAATAATATAAATATTCCACCATTTTAAAATAAACGTTATTTGATACGGATAGAATACATATCAATTTCATATTATGGAAATATATCAGAAAAGCAGCTCAAACATTAACATTTTGAAGTCGAGTACTTATAAATTTAATGACGTTCTTAATTCTGATTATATTGGATAAACACTTTGGAACTTTGATATTAGGTACAAAGAACACAGACAAATCAAATTATAACAAACATTTACTATTAAATAATCACCTTATGACTTCACAAACAACAGTAGATTTTTAACATTTTTAAGCAAAAGGACATAAATAGATATATTTGAACCATCATTTATATAAATAAATCAAAGATTACCTTTGTGAAGAACATGCTGATGTTATAAACCTTTACCAGCACGATTTTAAATATCGCATTATAATTTACATCAAATTTGCTGTATTACCTTAATGATTTTTTGCCATACTCTAGATAATAATAATTATACAGTGTCTCGTAAATATTCACAAACGTCAGGTAGGTATACTAATATGAAATAATTTCCCATAACGTCCTTTGAAGCACGTGATTATTAGATACAGTCGTTACAAGGACCAAAATTTTTATCGTTTTATCGTAACATCTGAAATTATATAAAGGTGCATGAATGAGATTTGGTGACAATATGGAATGACGTGTTTAGCAACGTATAGGTACATTTTTAAATATCGGCTAATATAGGATTAAGTATTTAAATTTCTACGTCATGACATAAATGAATTTTCATGCAGTTGAACTACTAAAGTTTATTGAAAAATTTTACATTGTGTAAAGCTCTAAATATTGGAAATATAACTTAAGTATAAAATATGAATAATTTCTCATAAAATCTCCTTTCCGAAGATCTTCTTGGACTTAGGTACATTTCAAGACCAATATTTCTTCCTAATATAATTAAATGATTGAAGGTCTGGATGAGCATTGACAGCCAAAAACCGTCGTCCACCAATCGCATCATTTTAGAATTGACAAATGGTCCGTAACTATTCACTTAAAGATTTATCATGTTGAAACCATATCTGTCTGAACGATTAAACTAATTTCAAAGTACTGGTAAAGTTTTTTAGAAAATTCAAATAATATTCACTTTTACTTGAGCGAACAAATATGGCTAGTATAGTATTGCCGATAATACCACCCCAAATATTAATGGAAAATTTGTTACTTTTCTTAAAGATAGATGATTCTCAAATCCCAAATTGTTTTGAACTATTACAATAACCACCTTTGAAAACATGCTTCTATCTGTAAACATAAATGTTCAAGAAATCAGATTTATTCCATTTTGTTAATATACATTAGAAAAATTGATGAGGATATTGTAGAGTCATTGCGATACCTGTGAGAAAGATAAAGAATTCCTCACTCACACCTCGCATTGATTTTCTAGCATTCAAGTAATTAGACCAATGCCGTATATTGTATCCTGACTAATTAATGAGTTCAAAAGTTTTATCTGTATAAGACAATATCGTGGAATTGTTCTTGACACCAGCTAACATCAGGACGTTTCAATGTAACCATATTCTCTTATCGAATGAATTCTTTAAAAGTTAATGTTTGGAGGTTGACATTAGGATAATTCTGTATATAACAGCGTATGTGCCGATTAATTACTTCACCTAAATATCGGTAAATATTAAAATTATTCATGTTTATTTGAAAAGTCAAGTAAACTGTATTTAATAATGAAAGTATTTTGAAACCGATTCATAACACTATTGTAAATTCTACTATCTACTAGATCTGTTAATTTGCAAACTATAAATGCTTCGTGAGACAAGATCATGATTTCTCATAATATTCCAATTTTCCTGAAAACTACTTACTTTAAGTTTACGCAAGGTAAATATTTTCGATGTAAAGACTTTAGATGTTAACAAATAGCTGAAGATTCATTGCTTAAGCCGTTCGTGGAAGTTACAGGGTTAAATGCTTATGCCCTGTATCTACAGCTCTCCTGGCATTACTTAAAATTCCTACATTACGTATGCAAAACACGTACATTCTTATGTTTTATTAAGTCAACCATTCTCATCTTATGTTACCGTTGTAATGTTTTAGGAGTTACGGACAAAAAGACAAGCAATTTTTCTTTACGACGTATTCTAATAAACACGCATTTCTCTTAATGGGTACGTTTATGGAATTCATATTTAGAGGTATACTGTTACTCGAGTTTGTTACAGATTAGGACACCCTGTATAAAATCAATTGTGAATTTATATTGTATTTAAAACCTTAGCGCTCTTAAATAAGGTTTTCTGTAAGGTTAAAGAATATAAATTTATATTCAAGTTGTATTTGCAAATTTCAAAGTAATACTCAGCACTTTTATGCAATTTTGATATCGCTTTACATACATTGAATACAATTCTGATTAACTAGCAGTATTAGATAATTGCAAATAATAATAATACTCGATCCTTTGAAGAATAACGGAAAAGAACCCTCTGAGAAGTACCATATATCAAGTTGTATATCATGCCAAGGAGCAATAAATTATATAAGTAATATGAGTTTTATTTGTGGATGAGAGACTAAGATATTTGAGGGCGTCATCACACCTTTGTAAGATTGATATGACGTCAAGCTATGCACGACACATTTAGATCAATCATCAGCAAATCACGTTCTTAAAAGTAAACGCGGTATGCGTGTTCTGAAATATCTAGATTGTGCGTGACAAACTTGCGTGTTTACAGAATTTAATCTTCTTAACTTATAAATTACTCATTAACACGCTGCAAAAGTATCTATGATTAATAGAAGTTTAATGATTCTAATTCGTTAAATGTTACTTTATATGCGGTTACATTCAGGAGTAGTTGGCGCAAAATTACGTGAGTAATTTTTCTGTATTCAACTGCAAACTTTGTACATAGATAATACATACCTTTCTCGTTCCTTGTAATTCTGAAACAAAAATAAAATTATTCATAATATCAAAACGTAATTTTTTTTTAATTGCGCGAAACTTGCCTTAGTTTGCAGTTCGGAAATCTTTTCCGCGATAACTAATGACAAGTTTCCCAAGCAATTCATCTTGAGGTTGGCAGACACAGTAATCAACACGCTACAGGGTTTTCTTCAATTATATTAGTTCTAGATCCTAATATTTGACAGGTAGATATGTTTAGTTGGAAGTTTTGGCTTGAGGCTTGACTGATAAGGGCTACGAGAAGGGTTTTATTTTGGACAGTGGCATAACGGATAAATATTTCTGTTCTGCTTCTATTCTTAAATGGATTGATAGATCAGGAATTAAAAATTGACGTTGAAAGCTTAACTATATAAAATTTTTACAACTTAGAAAGTACTCGCACCTTCTCTGTTTAAAACCAAAGCCTGTTAAAACGTTGCCTTCTATAAGCAGAACAAATCCACATATAATTCAGAAACTAAATGATTTTGGTTTAACATTCCAGTCTCCTAACCACAGCATGCTTACCAAGAATTAATCAATAATTAACAAATTACAAAAGAAACTCTCCTTAGGCACGCTTTATGACTGCTTCTGTCATTTTTTCTGTTAGGAACGGAAACATCCTTCTGATCTCTAAATTCCAGAAAATCTATATTATGTCTAAATTATGTCATTGATGGTATAAAATCAAAATTCGTTTAATTTAAGTAAAATTCGAGCTAAATAAGCTAGTTAACGTTTTACGCACATCATTTTGTATATTCTATAACAATGAAAATATTTGACCAGAATTATAATTCTTCTCTAACTCATCACCTTTAACTTACACTGCTGCTAAGTGAAGTGTGATCTTGATTATAAAATGCTTTAAAAATCGAATTCGTAAATTTCGAAATGTTATGACTCTAATATTGCAGTGTACCTATTCAGTGTTGCACACCGGACCAATTAGTGGTGTTTCAATATCTGGAAAATATCTTAATTATCTGCAACACTTTATGAGACATAAGATAATGACATAACCTTACATCGTTTCGATTAGTAATTCTGAAGATAAAATAAAGAGGGTAAGTATGGTCATAATTCAAACGTGGCATATTTGTATTATTTTAAACTATGTAAGTTTTAAGGTGGTGGATGAATCCTATTGCCAGCCGGGATCAACTTACCATGGGCTCTAATATTGGGTCTCCTAGCAATTTTCTGACTCGGTAAGGGCATGACACAGTACACTTTTCACATCGCTTAAGTCTTTCTTCACTTATACTTCACTTCTGTCCCTACTGTCTTGATCGGATTAGATATAGTCCTTAAAAAGTAAGTTGGCTGTGGTTTTAGGTTGATAAATGTGTCGACGTAAAGATCTGCCCCATTCATGTCCTGGACAGTGGCCAAACCTCGGTCATCGAAAGTATCATACTTTCTGATTCATACTGAACATCCGCGGTATCAGCTAGATCTTAATGAATTCACCAACATCTGACAGTTACAAGCTTATTTACTATCTAAACCAATCTCCTCTCAAAGCTTAGAAAGTCACCCGACTTCAATTTCCTCAATACCACCTCACTCAAGCGTGATTAAGGAGCGTATGCCTCAATCAAGCGACAAATTGCTGCACATGATTTTTCTAGAAACATAAAAATTGACGTATTTGGTTTAACATTCGGTCCTAATTTGAAATCTATGTCATTTATGTCTCCTATGACAGCAATTTCAAAGACTTCTTCAATTACCTTAATGAAATGACTATCTCCTGTTCAGTGTATCGCTTTGATATCTGCATTTGTAGCAGTTTCAATGTTCATAACTGCAATACTCATTTTGCATCTACTACAAATCCCTGGTCATAGTGCAGAAACATTTCTATTTCATTGATCTCAAAAATGATTTACTGAACCCACAAGAATCCCTGATAACCCTAACCATACTCAAAATTCAGATCTCTTTCTTACATCAAACCCATCATTGCTTTATAATAACTTCCGTTCTTTCAGCCTTTACGTTTTCCACATCATTGTTAAGTAAAAATCATTTCTATGTACCATGAATTCAACTTTGCTCGAAAACAAAACTGTTTTTCAAGTCAACTCATGTGATTTACGGGATTTCTTTGCAACCTTTCCATGGCGGTGAATGATTGTTTTAAGTCGTCTTATCTATCGACATCGCTTTTCAGTATCTGAAGTCATCTCATGGGAATTGGAGTTATACATGTCCTCAAAAATCAGTTACCGTATAGGTCATTCACGTTCCCACCCTGGTTCAAAAGTTGGCTGGCAATATCTTTAAAAATAATTTACATTAAATGGAAATCTAATAAATCGGTCACGTCATGTGGAATACGTTGGTGCTAGAACATATCTGCAAATAGTGTCATCACTAACAACTAAAAACCGTTGTTCGACAACGAAAATGCATGAACTAGCTACAAATCTCCTTTGAAGGCAGTCGTAATATTTTGGTCTTTGCTAACCATTAGTAAAACTTTGGAACATCTTAGTTTCCCTACGTTTTGACGGATCGGTAGTTGCTGATTTGTAGAAAAGCAACGTTTTGTGGATTTGTTGCATCAAACTCCGTGCTCAATGATTCTGGAAAAGTGTCCCTAGTCAACTCTTCTTTACGCTATGAAACCAATTAATATTCGGTCAGCTCTTGGAATCATATAGTAGGCTTGATCTCAATAAGGCGACTGCCCACGTGTTCCCAGTCTATTCTTAAAGAAATGTTTCCCTGAACTAGTCCTCCTATTCTAAGCTCTATACGTCTCTATATCTTCTGGAATTCCTTCATCATGGAATTAGCAAATGTTCAATATTCCCAAAAAGGATAAGACCGATCGCCTCAAATTATCCGGACTAATCTGCCAACATTCCATTTGTCTAAAATCTGGAAAAGCAGATCAATCAGCAACTCTCACGTTCCTTGAAACTAACAAACTCCTTATGATCCACCAATATCGCGGTTTAGGCAAATCGTTCAACAGGCGATCTTCTTTCATATGTGCCCAATTTGGAACAATACAGTAGAGCAGTCCGGTGAAACAGTTGTAGTCTTCTTCTAGATATCTCAAGGCATTTGACCAAGTTTGGCATAAGTGTTTACTTGCCAAACTCACCTCGTTTGGGTCTAAATGATACGCTCATCAACTGGGTTTCTAGTTTCCTTGATAAAAGACGAATACGTGTCGTAGTTGATGGCTTTTTCAAGAAGAAGTTAGCATTAACGCGGGCGTACCACAGGATCCGTTATAGCGCCTACACTTTTTCTACTGTACATAAATGACCTTATTTCTTCAACAACTAACCCCATCCATTACTTTGCTGCACGATAGCACTCTTCACTGTAGTTCATTTCAGTCTACTAGTGATAATCCACCTATGTCAAATCAAGAAATTAAAGCTGAAATGGAAAATTCAATCAACCAAGACATTCAACGTATTCTCGAATGGGGAAGCAATAATCTAGTTAAATTTAATGCTAACAAAACTCAGTGTTGCCTTATGTATATTGATCATTTCCTGATGTAAGTTTGAATGGCTCAGTTCTTAAGTTTTCAGACTCTATTACTCTGTTGGGTATGACTGTATCTTCAAATCTCTCATGGGTTGACCATCTTCTGCCAGCTACCAAAACAGCTGCTCGTAAAATAAGCTTTTTGTGCAGATCTAAGCAGTACTTTACCTCTCGATACCGTTGATCGTATTCAAAAGAGAGCGATTAGGCTTAAAAATGACCCGTCCTTAACTTCTCACATACAGTCCCTTGAGCATAGAAGGATGGTTTCAGTTCTTTCTTTGTATTATCGTTATTACAACGGCTATTGTGCTGCTAGAATTATATTCTTTGATACCATCTCGGCTATCTTTGTCGAGAAACCCTCGGCTCGCTCATTCACATCATTAGTATGTTCAGTACAAATCTCCACTTGTCGAACCATAACGGGCGCAATCACATTTTCTACACTTCTAAACTCTGGAATGATCTCCCTAGTTCCTGTTTTCCTCTTACTTATGATATGAGAAAATTTAAGGTAGCTGTTCATAGGCATCTACTGGCAATTCATTATCCCTCTATCCATCCTCCTAAGTGTTCCTGAGTGCTTTAGCACGATATGCCTAATTTAGCCTGTTCAGGTCCACAATCATAAAAAAAAAGTGATGTGCCCAAAATGGCAGCGATTCCGAAAGTATGTGTTTGTACCAAGAATCTAATCAGTAATTGGTCATTGGTCGATGGAACAGTAGGGTGCAAAGCTTAAAAATCGTTTGGCCTCTACGTGTTTTGTAATTTGTAGCTTCCATCACTCTTTTTAATTGGTTAGGATGTACTATGTCTTTGCAGTTTGACTACGTTGATCTATAGTGTATTCCTCAATGTTTTATTCCGAGAGAAGCAGTTATGAAAAATCAGAGAGTGCTCTCTGATCTGCTGAGGTGCTAATACAGATTCACCAAAATATTCGTGTCTTTACTAGCCAGCAGCCTCACACTAACAAAAATGTGTTCTGTCTCCTCCGCCTCAAAGTGGAGACGACACATGTAATTACTAGCTACCCCGATTTTATTAAGATATCTCAATTAGCAATGTCCAGTGACCGGGCCTACAAATGACCTTAGGTCACTTCTTCTGAGTGGTACTCTTGGTTTCCTGAAAATTGATGTCTCTTGGATTGTCTCAGTCCAGGGATCGAGTCCCATAGGTTTTCCACACGTCCTTTAGCAGCTTCTTATCAGTCCTCCAGCAAGGTACCCCACAATGAGGTTCCGGTCCAATCTGGGGACGTTTATAGTCAGCCTTACCGAGGCGATCGGCTTCCTCGTTCCCGGTTATCCCCTCATGGCTTGGTACCCACATTAACGTAACACGGTTACGCATGGCTATTTCTTCTAGTGCTGTGTGGCACTCTATAAGTAGCTTGGAGATCAGGGTATAGGCAGCTAGAGCCTTGAGTATTGCCTTAGTGTTCAAGTGAAATGTTCGCTCCCAATGACCTTTTGGCCGAAATGGCCTCGACGCACTTGATTATGGCAATAACCTCAGATTGAAAGATAAATGGAGTGTTTCCTAAGGCCATTGACCCCTTCATCTGACTTCAAACCATCTGTGTAACAGCATAAAGATACTTTTTCGAATTCTGAGCTCTTTTTCTAAACTTCCTTCTCCCAAAATTACTACTTTAAAGTGAATATTTGAGACCTTGCATACATACTCAGGAATGTTTAGTTGTACTATCCCTAAATGTCTTGCTCTTGCATGCGTTCCTTCCACCTCACTGCGAAAAAATCTAATTGTTTCCATAGCTGCCTCTTTTTACATCACTAAGTAAAGAGGAAGTGAGCTCTTTGGCAGCTGTGGGTGTGGTGCTCATCAATGAAGTAATGCTCAGATAAGCTAGCCGTTACCGCCTGTTTAACTGAGCCTGGACTGATTTTGTCTCTACTTTGAACCAGAATATCACAGAAAGGTAGCTTATGACAGGACTAACTGCCGTAGTATATATCCAGAAGGAGAGGAGATGTGAGGCGTCCAGTTAACCATTTGTCCAGCATAACGCCTAAGTATTTGCATTCTGAAGTGTACTCCAGCCCCTGTACGCCCAATGGAAGTATTGTTCTCTCTGTGCATGACTAGTGACCAGAGAAGCGTAGCGCTACGCCCACTTTTGGACAACCCCTGTCCAAGTCACCCGGATTGTCTCCGTTCCCAGTCCAGTTTTAATCGCCCTACTTTCTAACATGGATCTTGTCCAACACCTAGTGTCCGCTTCCGAAACGTCGCACAATTTCCATTAAATTATAATTTTCAAATTCCCAACCATTAGACATGGCTCGTAATTATACAAATGAAGAAAAAATTTACATGTAAGAAACATACTTCGAAGCCAACAGAAACGCTTCCGCGGCTGCTAAAATTTATGAAAATAAATTTCCTGAACGACATCAACCAAACTTCAGACATTTTAGGTATCTGTTATTGAATTTACTGAATTTTGGAAGTTTTGTAAAACCCAGATATCATAAATATGCTGTTGAAAATAAGGAAAGAAATAATTTTGTGTTACAATACAGTAACAGTAACCCCACAGCATCGGTTAGAAAAATTGGTAATGAAACAAATATTCCTAAGTAATCCGTCCATCGAGCACTGGACGCCAATAAATGCCATCCGTGCAAGTCTAGGATAGTAGAAGGTTTATCGGTATATGATTTTCCTGGAAGAGTAAGATTTTATGAATGGTACATCCAAAATATGCGAGAAAATTCCAATTTTTCTATGAAAATATCGTGGACTGATGAAACTCGATTTACAACAGGCGTAATACCCATCACTGGGCTGTAGAAAACCCACAACTCACCTCACAACGGCGCTATCAAGCAAAATTTGGATTTAATGTTTGGTGCGTTATAATAGGTAGGTATAACATGAAATTCAAATTTAAATATGAAGTTCTGGAAATTATTACTTTCAGGAAACCAATTAATTGAGCCATTCATTTTAATTTCAATTTAAATGCAGGACGATATCTTGAACTCTTACAAGAGCAAATAATGCCAGCTGTAAGGGCAGCTGTGGGGATCTTGGACCAAAATTTGGTTTATGCACGATGGTTGTCCAGTTCGTAATGGCGCCGTCGCAAATAATTATTTAGAACAAAACTTTCCCAATCGATTCATTGCGTATAATGGAGACATTTCGTGGCCTGCTAGATCCCTTGTCGTAAATCCTCTTGACTTCTTTTTATGGAGATACACTAAGAACGAAACCTTCGCATTTGAAGCTCCAGAAAATATTGCAATTTTAGAAGAAAGAGTCCGAAACGATATGCATGCTGTGACTAGAAACACATTAATGAGGGAAATAAACTCTCTGCAAAATCGTTGTCAAATATGTTTTGATCAAGGTGGTGACCACATAGCACAATTCTTTTAAATTAGGATTTTTTCATTCGTTCAATAAATTTTATCGAGAATGATTCAAGAATAATTTCCTAATTGTCTAGCTTGTACTTTTTCATAACTATTGAAGCATTCGTTGCCTATTGAAGGAGGTACTGATTAGTGAATGTCAAAAAACTTGAACGTTATAGTGAACCATGGCATAACTAGATTAACAATTTCTTGTGATTTACAACTAACATTTTTTCTTATTTCAGTTTTCATTTAAAGTACCATGTTCCATGTACCATGGGGTCCATAAAAAAAATGAAAGCGATAGTCAATATCTCGATATCTGCAAAAGATATTTTTTTGTATTATTTTTGATTCTAAATTGCTTAAAAAGGTATCCCTAGGATGTTCAAACCAAAATACCGCCTGTCAAAAATGCACCATTTTGGTTTCCAGCGATTTCTTCAAAAATCAAAAACAATTGATGTAATAGCACTTCTAGAGTCCTGAGAAACATTGCCCATTGGACCGATTTTGCAGCTCTTATTAACAGAGATAGCCATACATGCAGCACCAATTTGGGACACAGTGTGTATATATATATATATATATATATATATATATATATATATATATATATATATATATAAAACTATAGAAATTGGTTTAGTGGACGAACAGAAGTTCAATTTAATAATCATTAATTGTATTTTATTTAAAATTAACTTTTAAAGTACATACAGTAAAAGATCAACTCGAGTGGGATTTGAACTGTGATCCTTCATTCTGTGTATAATAATTATAATACATCGTAACTAGGGAAGTACATAGAGTTCAAGTTTGAATCGATTGTGACTGGCCTCCTCGATGGCTCAGATGGAAGAGCCCCACTCTAGCAAAGTGGAGGTCGTGGGTTCAAGTCCCACACGAGTTGATCTTTTACTGTATGTACTTTAAAAGTTAATTTTAAATAAAATACAATTAATATATATATATATATATATATATATATATATATATATAATAAGAAGAATTTAGTGGGTAGCAGCCAAGGTTGTGGGGTTAGCTTAAAATAAAGAAACGCTCCTTTGTTCAAAGGGAAGCTTTCGGTAAATTTATTACCTTTGTCAACCAATCTACAGGAAGTTATGCGTTAATAATACATATAAATTAAAATAAGATAGTAACTTACGATCGTGGATACAGTTAAAAACATTGAAGCAGCATTGAAAGAAGATATTTCAATTTAAATCTGAATTAGTTGTCAAAATCAATCTTTGGACTTTGATAAAAAAAATCATTGTCATAGTTATGAATAGGATTATTTAAGATTATTTGAATGTCTATTATTACATAGGACTCTTACTTCTATGTGGGACATTCTGGAGATTAATACCAAATAGAGTTATTCGTGATAACTCTTTTACACTAATCAAAATGGTAAAATCTACACAAAATAAATCCCCTTCTGCCACTAAGTGTTAATCCGTTAATAGTTCATCCTATGATTTCTGTGTTTATCTAGATAAAGTATGTTAGAATAAATTATGTTTAAATTTTGAGTGTCACTTCTCTTATTCATTACATAGTCTGTACAGCGTATATGGGCCATTTCTAAAAACTTTCTTTTGAATAAATTTGATTCAGAGGTCAAGACTTGCACTTTGTCGAAATCAGGGCTGTGTCCAGTGGAATGTACGTGTTGTGACAAAGCACAAGCATCTTTTCTAACTCTAATGTCACTGCGGTGTGATGTAAGTCTATATCTAAGATTCCTTGAAGTCATGCCGATATATGATTGGTTACAATTACTACAAGAGATCTTATATATAACATTTGTTTTATCTAAAGTGGCGGTCTTATCCTTAAGCTGACTGAATAGATTGTTAACTCTTTTAATGTTTTTAGGGGCTACGATGATGTTCTTATCTAGTTTGAGAATTTTATTAATTTTAGGAGTAAGAGTGCTAATGTAAGATATTGAACTGTACTTTTTTATTTCAGTTTCCACCTCTTCGTCATCCAATGGTTCATTGTTACGTAAAAGAACACTATTATTGCTGATATTGTGTCGGTCTTCAATGTTAGGAGTAGAGTATAGCAGTTTCTTTAACATAGATTCAGGATACGAATTGTCTTTGAGTAATATAAACAGTAAATCTAAGTTTTTTTGTCTTAA
This sequence comes from Vesta saturnalis, assembly GCA_036346205.1. Lineage (NCBI taxonomy): Eukaryota > Metazoa > Arthropoda > Insecta > Coleoptera > Lampyridae > Vesta > Vesta saturnalis. The sequence goes on from JARFJB010000534.1 coordinate 6,384,585, forward strand.
TGATGGATGGGATATTTTTGTGATCCTGTTTTTTTAACCCAGAACTAACCTTGATTAAATACATAGAATGGGTTTCTACGAAGATATCCGCAGGAGGTTTGGTAACCGATGCAGTGGACTCTACAAAAAATGGGCAAATGGTAACATCAAACTAGCAGCAAAGAATAGGAAGATTTTTCTACTTAAAAGCAGACAACTTGGACTTACACCGAGACACATCACAGACCAGACAAAAGGAATTATACGTCTTATCAATGCTACAGATGATAGAACAGAACAAGAAATACAGAACATGATCAAGAGGTTTAATATAAAAATACTAAATCTAGAAATTAAAGTTAACCATAGGAATGTCCAAGAACTAAATAATTTTTTGCACCAAACAATTATGGAACTTAACAATTTAATTCCTAGAAATATTATGACCGAGTTTAGCAAAAGGCAAAACATATCTTATAATAAACATTTACATAATTGTAAACTAATACAAACCAACAAACTTAACACTCTCAAATTACATAATAGATCTATCTTAAAAGTCAAAAACAATTGGCTTAAGAATCTAACTCAATTGGATATTCCTTTGGAAATTAGAAAATTACTGTCATTAGGGCCTAAATTCTGTTTACCAGCTAGTAGACAAGATATTTCAATTAAAAATCTCTTAGCTGAAATCGAATTTGCCATTAATCACATTCAGGATGAGGATAAACGTAACATTCTTAGTTTACAAATTTACAATGTCATTACCAATTTCTTGAATGATAATTATATTACTATCAATGAATTTAATCATTGGTATAAACTAATTAAAAGTTTTTATCAGATCACCCAGAGATTATTGTCACAAATGCAGACAAGGGGAATGTAACAGTTATCATGTATAAAGAACAATATAATGAACTTTGCAATCAATTATTACTTAATGATACAATCCATTACAAACAAATTCCCAAGAATTTAACAACACATATTCAGAATAAATCCAATAAGTTAGTTTCAAATCTAAAAGAAAAAAGAGAAATTACTAATGAACTAGCCAAATCCTTAATGTGCTATAGTGGTGTAGCTCCTAAGTTCTATGGGTTACCAAAAATACACAAACCTATATTGTCAATGAGGCCAATTATTTCTTGTATTGAGGCTCCTAACATAAAAATTACAAAGTTTGTAACCAAGATTTTCACAGAGGCTTACAATTTTAGTAACGATTACTATGTTACAGATTCATTTAAATTCGCAGAATTCATCAACAATTTCAAACTTCCTCTCAACTTTAAGCTGATTAGTCTGGATGTTGAATGTCTTTTTACTAACATACCTATTAATTTAGTACTTAAAACTATTCACAACCACTGGGCTAATTTAGAACAACATTGTTCGCATACCAAAGATAATTTTATTAAATTAACAGAATTTATTTTTGACTCCACCTTTTCTCATACAACGGTCAATTTTTAAACAAATAGCAGGAACGCCCATGGGTTCCAAATTAAGCCCATCGTGGCTCAATACGTCATGGATGACTTACTTGATACCTGCATCCCTAAACTAAGTTTTGAGCTTCCATTTTAAAAAATATGTTGACGACATCATATGTGCTGTTCCGCAGATCACTATGATGAAATCCTTGAAGTCTTCAACAGGTATAACGACCAACAATTTTACAATCGAAAAAGAAACTGATAACAGTGTACCTTTTCTGGACACTCTGTTAATCCGAGATGACTCTAATCATAATCCTAGACTGGTTCAGGAAACCGACGAGTTCAGGAAAGTACCTCAATTATTATTCAGATCATACATATAAAATGAAAGCCAATTTAGTTCTGGGTTTAAAAAACAGGATCGCAAAAATATCCCATCCATCATTAAGACAAAAAAACTTAGATTTACTGTTTATATTACTCAAAGACAATTCGTATCCTGAATCTATGTTAAAGAAACTGCTATACTCTACTCCCAACATTGAAGACCAACACAATATCAGCAATAATAGTCTTCTTTTAGGTAAAAATGAACCATTGGATGTCGAAGAGGTGGAAACTGAAATAAAAAAGTACAGTTCAATATCTTACATTAGTACTCTTACTCCTAAAATTAATAAAATTCTCAAACTAGATAAGAACATCATCGTAACCCCTAAAAACATTAAAAGAGTTAACAATCTATTCAGTCAGCTTAAGGATAAGACCGCCACTTTAGATAAAACAAATGTTATATATAAGATCCCTTGTAGTAATTGTAACCAATCATATATCGGTATGACTTCAAGGAATCTTAGATATAGACTTACATTACACCGCAGTGACATAAGAGTTAGAAAAGATGCTTGTGCTTTGTCACAACACGTACATTCCACTGGACACAGCCCTGATTACGACAAAGTGCAAGTCTTGACCTCTGAATCAAATTTATTCAAAAGAAAGTTTTTAGAAATGGCCCATATACGCTGTACAGACTATGTAATGAATAAGAGAAGTGACACTCAAAATTTAAACATAATTTATTCTAACATACTTTATATAGATAAACACAGAAATCATAGGATGAACTATTAACGGATTAACCCTTAGTGGCAGAAGGGGATTTATTTTGTGTGGATTTTACCATTTTGTTTAGTGTAAAAGAGTTATCACGAATAACTCTATTTGGTATTAATCTCCAGAATGTCCCACATAGAAGTAAGAGTCCTATGTAGTAATAGACATTCAAATAATCTTAAATAATCCTATTGATAACACTTTTACACTTACCACGCAATCACATTCAACATATTAATCTAGTTTTAGTTTGATTTCATAACCATTTTCTTTGTTTTTCCTATAACTATGACAATGATTTTTTTTGTGAAAGTCCAAAAATTGATTTTGACAACTAATTCAGATTTAAATTGAAATATCTTCTTTCAATGTTGCTTCAATGTTTTTTACTGTATCCACGATCGTAAGTTACTATCTTATTTTAATTTATATGTATTATTAACGCATAACTTCCTGTAGATTGGTTGACAAAGGTAATAAATTTACCGAAAGCTTCCCTTTGAACAAAGGATCGTTTCTTTATTTTAAACTAGCCCCACAACCTTGGCTGCTACCCACTAAATGTTTCTTATTGTTTTTTAACTTAATCAGCCACGACTAACAACCTTGATTAAATAAATATGTATATATATATATATATATATATATATATATATATATATATATATATACAGTTATGTTAAAAATCTGAAATTACGAAGCTGTAGGTTTTGGATGACGCTGAGTTCAAATATATTATTGTACTGAATGTGGTACTTCCGGTTATACCGGAAGTAGACGTCAACTTTGTGATTTTAAACGGAACCTAATATTTTTTATTATATTTTCGAATTCTACATGAAATTCTAGATAAAATTTGTGCACAATGTCCTATCCAAAGAGTGAAGTATTTTCGAGATATTTCGATTTTTTTAAAAATTTTGAAAGAATCCTAGTCCACATTGAATAACGATATCTCGATTAATAACCAAGCTAGTGACGTGAAATTGTAACCAATAAACAACAAACGCTTACCCGTTAACTCCTTATATCCATCTCACTGATATTTCATACAGGGTGTTTTAAGCTTAGCCGCCAACATGCACAATTTGAATCATTGCTTACTTTAAATAGAACACCCTGTATTTTATTACATTTTCCGCTGAATTTTTTTAAGTCGATTAGTTAGGTATCAGTATTCCCTATACCTAAACCCAACCACTTTTGAGATATTTCATTATCTTAGTTAAAACATAATTAATATTATTAACATTAACATGATTTCCATTATTTAAGGTGATATTTTATTTTTTCATAAGTTTCTAATTCTGAAAAGTAACCAATAGCCTGAAAGGATTATTAATTGTGGATATCATTGAAAACGTTGACTAGGTATTTTGTATTAATTTAATTAGATAACTTACAAACAAAAATAGCTAAATGTAATATTAAACAAATAAGGTTTTATAATAAGTGTTCAAAATTAGCACCATCTACTTCTAAACATTTATGAATCCTTTTCATTAAGTTATCTCTTGTAATTATGGAAATATGGTCGGGTGTTAGAGCATTAAAAGCAAGTAAGACTCTCTGCATCATATCTTCCTTTGTCGTAACCGGTTTGGGAAATACCTGATTTTTAATGTAACCCCAAATGCCAAAATCAATAGGAGCCAAATCAGGAGAGCAAACTGGCCAATGAAACGGACCCTGATTGGCAATCCATCTATCATCAAACATGTCGTAAAGATGATGAGCAACAGGCCCAAAATTATGCATCTTGCAGATACCAAGCTGAGGCCGCCTCTCCATTTCTTAAAGTATGTAACGCCGGTCGTATGGCTTCTTCTAAAATGTGGCAATATCTTGTACCATTTAAATTTTCATCATAAAATTTTAATGCTAAAATTTTATCGTCTTTTATTGCACAAAAAACATTAAAACTCCAACTATCTTGGAAATAACGTTCTCTACTAACACGTGGATTTTCATTAGACCAAAAATGGGAATTATGTAGATTAAATAATCTATTTTTGCTAAACTTAGCTTCATCACATCATATAACAATTTTTATGAAGTTTTCATCCTCTTGGATCTTCATTAAAAACCATTCACAGAATTCTACCCTTCGAGGAAGATCACCTAATTGTAAGTGTTGCACCAAATAATATGATAATGGTTTCCATTTGCGTTTTTTTTAAATGCGATGAATTGTTATCGTCGACAAAGTAAGATCTCCAATGGAGGCATATGGAGAGGCCGTAAAATAACCCAAAACATTAATTTCGTTTATGTCACTGTCCACTAGTGGTTTATTTTTATTAATTTTTGTCTTAAATTGACCAAACTGACGGCAGTTTTTAAGCAATCTTCTTACAATATCACCAGTTGCATTTGGTCGATTTGGATATCTTTCTGCAAAAACACGTCAAGTCCGTTCAACAATTCTATTACATTCGCCGTAAATAATAATAAGGTAAAAAAAATCATCATTAGTAAATCCTACATTTGCCATTATTTACTATGAAATACAAATTGGTAAAGAAAACTGTCAAAGCAACATAAACAATTAACGTTCTAACTATCAAATCTTGGACAGCCATGGCCTACCCTTTACTAATGTTAAATAATTAAGTATTGTTATGTTTTAACTAAGATAATGAAATATCCCAAAAGTGGTTGGATTTAGGTATAGGGAATACTGATACCAAACGAATTGGCTTAAAAAAATAACAGCGGAAAATGTAATAAAATACAGGATGTTCTATTTAAAGTAAGCAACTTATAAATGATTTAAATTGTGCATGTTGGCGGCTAAGTTTAAAACACCCTGTATGACATATCAATGAGATGGATATATACAGTTAACGGGCAAGCGCTTGTTGTTTATTGGTTACAATTTCACGTCACTGACTTTGTTGTTATTATTCAATGTGGACTAGGATTTTTTAAAAGTTTAAAAAGAAATCGAAATATCTCGAAAATACTCCATTTTTGGTTTTAACATAACTGTATCCGCCGTTACTTTTAATCAAATTTCACCTGTATATATATATATATATATATATATATATATATATATATATATATATATATATATATATATATATATATATATATATATACACACAGGCATTTATCAAAAACCACGTTTTTGGATATCTTGGTCGCAATTCAATTTCGAATTTTTTGACTCACTGAAATATTTTTTCCCTTTATGTGGGAAAGTTAAAAATGAATAAACGAAAAAAGTGTATTGCCGTTTCAAACTGCTTGCACGAATTCCTTAAAATTAAAAGTACTTTCTCTTAATAATGCTTAAATCAGTTCAAGAATTCTACAAATCATTCTAATGAGCTTATGTAGAACTTTCTTCTAAATTATTCATTATTTTATGGTTTATTTAACTTTTCATATTTAAGGTGGACAAGGTTAATGTAATTGTATTTCATAAAGAAAAACAGGTTTTTCATAAATATGCGGCTTATGAGAATGTCTACAAACTTACGTACTCATGTGATGTTTGTATTTTTGTTAATTTAATTAAACATGCGAGGTATAAATTGTATTTGTTCCTTGAATGTCAATGTAGTTTCTATTTATGACTAAAACAGTTGTTTACTTTGTAAATTCGTACTGTCGCTTAAATTACATATCCTTACGTTAGGTTACGTCGTATTGCAATTAACGTTTTTTAGAATCAAAGCACGAAGATTACATAACCTTATTTAATTTGAGTAATACTGTAAATAAATGAAGCTTTGATCTACTGAAAATATAGAATCAGCTTTAATTAAAGTATTAGTGTAAAGTATTTGATGTGATTAAACTAAAGAAAAGAAAAAGGGTTTTTAAAACGAGAATGTTATCTAATTTAGATGAATAGGTTATTAGCTGATTACTCTTATTTAAAGAACCTTCAGTCGAAAATATAAAGGCAGGTGAAATACAGAAAGAATTTCATCTCATGATCCACCTGTCTGTTAATGCTGGACCATTCAACTCTCACCTGTCTATAATATAAAATGCATTTACACGACATTGTTTTTAACGATTTAAAAATTCGTTGTTATGTTTTTTTATGCTTTGATTCAAGAATGAGCAGGTGGAAGTTTAAATATAGCTATATCATTAAGGCTCATCCCAAGGATAAACGAGGTCAAAATTATGTACCTACTCATTTGTATGCATGCTTTGTTTAAACGTTGGAATTTCTTGTTAGCGACCAAACATACCTTATCCACCCCTAATGATGAAAAACTAAAATTCGTTCAGAAATAGTTAAAGGGAAGTGGATTATTAACAATTACATGTATCGATTATTGAAATGACGTTAATATATTTTGTTACATTTTAATAAAGCTTCTGACTCAAAAACTTTCTAAGTAATTCACTTTTTAATACTTTTAATGAAATAAAATTACGTCTTCTAGGCAAAACTCTGCAATGTTGGTGCTTGTCACAACGTTCCGTATTTAAATTAAAATTTAATATTCACTTTTCAAAACAAGAATTAAATCATTTGCGTTTCTGCATTATTATTTCATATTACAAAGCGTTAATTGTAATAGGTAATTGCATATGGTTTTGTACTTCTAGCAGTATCTTTGCTGTATATTAATTAACGTTACACCTTTATCATGTAAGCACATAATAATAAAATCGGCATTTTTTAGGATTTCGTGATGTAACACAACTTAAGGCTATAATCAGATTATGCATCCCTAAGGGTTACTCATAACAGTTATGATCGATCTTTAATCTTTTATTTTAGGTTTGAATAAAATGTACCCTATTTTCTTACATGTAAAAATGAATAATTTGTAAATATCGTTTTGGTATTAAGCAAATATGGGTCAAAAATGCCATCTATATATATATATATATATATATATATATATATATATATATATATGGCTCAATTTTATGTATTGAAACAATTTAAAAAAAAATGTGCATTTTAGTGCCATCTGTGTGTAAAAAACCAAAACTCACCAATCGCAGTTTTGTATTGGGTAACTTAAGAACTTTGCCTTTAACATTAATTTACTGCAAAATCAACTTTTGATTTACAATTTAATATAGAATACCGCAAAGCAACCTTGTGCATTCTAGTACGTATTGTTTACGAAACCAAAATGTACAAATACAAGTAACATATTTTTTGGACACTCAATAGAAATTGACCATACTTCCTTATTTCAAATCGTAAAGAAAAGTATCTCTTTTCCTTATAGCAATCATTTCTTTATAAAGAATTAATTATTAATTATTAATTAATTAATTATTGGAATAAATATTAAACGTGAACTGTTAACGTTAGAAAAACTTATGCTTGCACAATGTTCTTTAATTGATTTTGATTAAACCTCCTGATGAACTCCTCCATTTGACGTAGAAAATGTTGAATCCCTACATGCAGTAGCGTAATTCAGTACGTTCTAGGACAACATCTGATGGATTCCGGCATCCACTGTTTGACGATTATGGCTGATTAAAATTCATTTTATTGTTAATACTTTCTTCTATATATTCTTCTGGAGTAGTGTTTGATCGCCATTCTCCATGATTTTTGAGCCTCCTGATATCCGCTTCACTCTCAGCAAGAAAAGTAGTTGACGTATACAGTGTCCACTATAACCGTGTGGGTTGAGTAATTTTAAATCCTAGGCAATTTTCTGCGGCATCTTGAAGAAACTGTGGATCCCCACAGGTTTCACTGTACATTTATTCTTCATATAAAATTATTTTATTTTATATTATTTCTGTCATAACGGTGAATATACACTTTTTCCTTATCTTAGTATCATAGAGGGCGACAATCAAAATAGAGCCGGTATCCTCGATATCCTTCACATTTAACTTTCTTAGCTCCTCACTACGACATGTCCCATACAGACCGAAAATTAACGCCACTTTAATTACAAGAAAAGTATCGTCAAGCGTTTCTGTAAAAAATTTTGACACATCACCCTGCGATAGAAATTTTGATTTTTTTGCTTCATATCCCTCACTTTGGCGCTTAAAATGTAACTGTAACTTCCCATAATTCGATATATCGACATTTTCTTTCGCTCTCAACGTACATTTCAACATGGAATATGTCGACCACAGCGTGGAAGATTTCACTCTTTCAGCCTGTAATCAAATATAAAGATAAAACTTAAAAATAATTAAATGTATTCAAGAAAACTAACCTTTTCAAGAAAAAAAAGCAAGCATAACTTCTTCGTCTTCTTATATTTATCTCGTGATTTCAAGGGTTATAAACTAGCAACAGCTTGAAGCGCTAATGCCGATATTTTAGAATGATTGATAAATTTTTGTTTGCCTATTTTTGCTTAGTTACTGCAGTGATGGAAACGGCAATTTGATACTCGCGCTTGTCATGTATTTTTTAAATAATTTCTTATGAAATGTAATCCATTTCCATTTAGTGTACGAAAAAATTTTATGTATTATTCTTAAAGAAAAGTAGGTTCTTCTGCACTGTTCCCATGTTGAATAGCAAGAGGTACTCTTTGATGTAGAAAGTGCATAGCTCTACTATCCCCGGTTTCCTTAATAAGACTTCTTCCTATTGATTTGAAATACTCCTTTATTTTTGAATACAAAGGTCCAAGGGTTTCAAAGGCCATTCCCTTAAAAACCTAACAGGATTTTAGATACCCATACTTCTTGATACAAGTTTGTCATGCTGCGATCCAGCCCATATTAGGGTATAAGGGAGGTGAGTGTTGCACAGTGTATCTACCCATGTGCTATCCCAAATCAGTGATTGACCTTTATCATATGCTATCAACGTTTGTCATAGAGTCATTTACCATTAGAGGGATATAGTCCGTTCGGTTCTAAGAGGAGGGGTAGTTAATGATTAACCGAGTCCTAAGAATTCCGTCTTCGTTTACCGGCATTCCAAAATTGGCACAAGGTGCTTCTCGGCAATTTTGCAGCCCAATCTTAAGCCAACACGTATTCTAAGATTAAGTTATTCATAATGGTTTCAATCTTGGTTGAAGGTAAAGCATGTAAACATGCTCCAGACTTTGTTTTCATAAAGTCTAGCATCCACGCTTTATCCCTTGGTTTAGAAAATAATAGCTCTTTATCAATTATTCTGTTGGTATTGATGAGATCGCACATATTTTGCTCACTCGGAAATCCTAAACCCCTTTTATGGATTGGTGAAGTAGCTCATGTCGACTATACTTCAGATCTATGTTCAGAATTGATTGTAAAGAATCGTACAAATCTCTTTGTCAATCCATTATGTCTTCAAGAAGGAAACGTACGTAGTACGTAAGTATGTTTTGGAATGAACAAGCTATTTTTGTGTAATGTGTAACCGACGTGAGACTTAACACCTTTCAGTCTATTGATAAACATCTTCATCTTTTTCTGGTTTCGTGTACATGAAACTTGACATTGCGTTTTCAAATACAGGAGCACCTAAAATTTCAAGAGATTCATGATCGACAATCCAAGTACCGGATGAATCTTCATTTAATTGTTTTATTGCTTCTTCATTTGTCCGGATTTATTTTTAGGCCTACTTTTTAGCACACGTAATTACCTGTTTAAAATTGTTTAGTCCTGCCTTTGGAGTAACGGCAAATGAAGCGTCATCGAAATACTAAAGATTAAGTCCTACTTTTAGACTTTCAATAATTGGATATATCGCTAAGCTAAAAACCATTGGGCAACAAGTATCGCCATGTTGGCACCCCGTAGTGGATCAATTCCAAAATTAAATAAGACGGACAATGATAAGATTGATAGAGAAATGGATAACACCCGGTTCTGTTAGCAGTGGATAATGAATTAAACGCGTTAGTAAAGTCTAACGTCAACAAAATTTTTGGTAGTTTTTCAAATCATTATCATATGCTCTGATGTCGTAAATAAGTATTTTTGTGCGTAGTTTAGTTGCTACTCTAAGTTGCGAAGGAAAAAAATATCGATTAATAGCTATTGGGACTATTGTGCAAGTTTCTTGGGATGTTAAACGTCTAAATGCACTTCCGCATGCGATAGGTTTTATTCCACCATTTTTATTATAAATAGTTTTCCAGAGATTAAAACGTATACTAACCTCGTGAAATCCATCTAGGCCTGAGGTGGATCCAGGTTTAAAACAATTTATAGCTTTTATTACGGTTTGTGCATCTGCGTAGGGAGGAGATTCATGTCCTTTTGGAGGTTCCGAAAACTTTAGATTCAGTGAAATCGGTGTGTGTTTGCAACAAACTCTTGACGTTTGTTAATAAAATTTGCGTTTATTTAGGCAACTTAACATGCATTTCATGCAGCGTGTGTTGCATATCATAGTTGCATAAAAACATACATTTGATTATTGTAAAAATAAACTCGTACGCATATTGTTTGCACATTTGATACAGATGTTCATGAGCAAAGACTACCTTAGCAACTCTTTTTCGGTGATATTTTTAAGGTGGATGTAGCGCCTCCATTGTTGCTTTGTTCAATTTTTTAATAAGTGCCATATAGCTTTTATGGTAAGTTATTTAAAACTATTCTAAAAAGTTTGAGACGTTTGCTTTTTTAGGCACTTCTTATTTACTTCTACTTGACGTTTTACCTTATTTTATTTATCCGCATAACTACATAACTAATTGCATTTTACCGTTAGTTACTTTACGGTACAATTACGTTCAACCAATAATGACGCAATAACCTTTGTTACTATGAAGTGGAATTTTTTAATCCATTAAACCAGCAAAAAAATTTATACATTTAGGGAATTTTAATGCATCCGAATCCAGTGTTATTTCAACTCCCACGTAAAATTTACGCAACAAAATTTTTCAAGCGCTGATTCCTGATTCAGCAAGCCGCCATTTCGGAACAAACAGAAGTACAGTATAATCAAAACAAGGTATTTTATTTCTATTAATAATTCAATAAATTAGATTCACCTAAGTTAAATAATCGTTACTAATACTAGCCTTAAGATGTTCTTCTTTATAATCAAAATTTAGGTAGCAAAATCGTTACTATTATTAGCTCCATGACAGTCTCATTTATAATCAAAATTAAGGTAGTAAATAAAGCTTGTTTTTGTCAATTTGTTAACTTTATTATATTCATGGTTTACTTGTCTTTCCATAATGGCGCCCTTTTATTTAATAATTTAGTTTCAGGTTGAAGGAGCATCAATTTGTAAAGCGAACAGATCTATACATACATATTTTTTTTAAGCAACGCCCGATAATATTTATGAACCCGCCTATCTTAATCTCTGACGGAGAAAAAGGCTCAAAACCTACTGTGTTATCACCAAACCTTTATCAGCTAAAATTGTAGCTTAAGGGTGCTTGGTTACATGTTTACTTTTAAGCTTTTCTAACGTTTCATGAATAAATGGAGCTAAAGAATCATCGGAGCTAATTATTTTTATTGCACTTTGAATTTCGAAGTTATTGACCTTGGCTTCTAATTGTTGAACTAAGGAGGAATCGTATTTTGTTTTAGACTTTCATGACCGTGACATTTTTACTTCATTAACATTCTGTTTGATTTTAGGTGTAAAGGTCTGTTTTTATTGCCGTTTTCATCATTAAGTTTCATGGGAAAATAGTACGAGGATTGAGTAAGAGTCCAAACTGTTATAAAGTTGTTAAACGCTTTACATAGATTATCCGCTACAGTGTAACCAGCACCTTTTGGGAGACATCTTTCTAACTGCATGTTTGTTTTGGTATCTGTTATTTGTTAGAGAATCGTCTTATTTGTTATATCTGATTAGGATGATACACCTCTCATAATATCTCAGTACTTCTTTTTAATGTGGATATCAGAAGTTTTCTCATTTGCAGAAGTGCATTTACAATGGGCGCAAGAGATTCGGTTGGCTTTGGGAAAATCGTTTATTTGTAGAAATGGTGATTGTGAGGTAGCTTGGGGTTTTTCCCAAGAATGACTGATCGGGTGATCTTGCCTTCTGTGTAGATACCGAGATTGTGATTTCTTTAGGATGGACTATTTGTGAAAATTCCTTTTGCGTTTCTAAAGTTTTTATGATAGACGTCACAAGAATTTGGAATAAATACATTGAGATCCTGTGTTTTAGTGGATGCTTCTGTATCTTTTATATCTCGTGGAAAAAAAGATCATTTCGAAAGCACACTGGTATACTTCGTCGGACATTTTCTTAAGAAATATCTTCAACATTCCCGTATACATACAAACTATGTAAACGTAAAAGCACTAGCGAATTTATATAATTACATAATGAAAGAAACTAAATTTCTTTGATTTGATGTTATACATGTCCTATAACATTTTAATTCTGCTCTAAAACAAAAATTACAAGTTTCTTAAGGTAAGGTTAAGTATATGCTGTTCAATGCGAGCACAAAGTTTAGAATAAGTACGCCATCTTAAAGTGTAAATGATATTAAAATAAAAATTAAAATAATTTAATAAAAAAAAATGAATTTCGTTGTCTGGGTTTATAACTCTCCTTCCTTACATTACCCGTCCAATCACTTAACTATGTGGCGATTGGATCCTTTTATATTTAGCATATATTGTTAGCACATTATTAAATTGTTACAGATTTTTTATTGTTACGATTTTTTTGACATTTCAGATTAATAGCTCCATTTACACGAGTAGTTTACTTGAAAAAATGTGAACATTGTGTAGGTTAACAGGTACTTCCTGTGCTCCTACATATCACAAAAGTTGATACGGATCTACGATTTCACATAACCGTATGCCAACTTTCATAACTCCAGCTCAAACGGTCTGACAGCTATCGTGTTTACGTACAGATATACAGACAGACAGATAGACAGATACACACACACATGCCAAAAATGGTCAAAATGAATTCAGGGATCCTCAAAACGTGAAGGTGCGTAGAAATCTCGAGGTGGAATTTTTTTCACGATCGCAATACTTTCACTTTTCCTTTCATCATTCCTGTATACATACATATACACTGTACCCAAGATAAGGATTCTCACTATGGGAATCTCGGAAATGGTAATAGACACAACTTCGGTTAAATGGGAAAAAAGTTGTGTAATTAGGAGACCCATAAAATGACAAAAAGCGGATGGTGTGATTTATTGTTTTTGGGATATTTGAAAAAAATTTTATTTTTTAAATTTCTGTTTTATTTTTTTCTGGCTTTATTATAAATGATGAGCGAAAATACAAACACAACTTAATGGCAACTTTTTACGGGATTTAACATGGCATAGTCAGTTTTTCAATCGGACTTTTCCTATTTTTATAGCCATCATCAACGAATTTTTTTAAATACGGTCATGATATTTTGAAAACTGATTTTGAAAGGTTTTTTTTTTATTACAAATTCACCAATATTTGATGGCCTGATCGCGTTTTGAACCTTTTATGGACCATCATCACGAAATATTTGAATACACACCCGCATTTTCAGAAAAAGTTTATTTAGTTAACTTTCCTTTGTGTTGAATATTTTATAAAATAAGGATAAGTACTTGAAGAAAATACTGTTAATTATGCAACTTATCATAAAAAACTAAATGCTTGTAAAATTAACATTAAAGTTACCTATTTAAACGATCATTGTCAAACACTGCCAGAAAAAAAATTATTTTTCCAAGCTGATAGAGTTTTTTCACGAATCTCCAAAGATAAATAATACCTTACAGTTGTATCTGCGACATCATAACAACAATGTGGTGTTTTAAAAAAGAATAAATAAAAACAGGCGGCGTTGAAAAAAATAAAAATAAACGACTTTGAACTAATTCAGTATCTGTCATAATTTTGTATTGTACAATTTTGTATTTATAGCTGGTGCAAGTCTTTAACTCTGAATTAGTTAATTTGTGGTAGTTATTATCAAAGAAGTATGACGCAATTTTTAAATGTAGAAATTCCAAATAAACGGAACGCTTGCATTTAAACAAATATCCAGAGAAACAGCAGCCTCATAAAACCACATTTAGGAACTTGTCAGTTAATTTAAGGGAACACGGTGCATTTAAAAAGCCTGTAAATACCCGCAAAAAACCTTGCAATGAAGAAAAAGCATATAATGTCTTATTAGCTGTTACGGAAAATCCAGAAATTTCTACACGACATATAGAACAAACAATTGTAGTGGCCTATTCTACTGCTTATTTTATTTTATAAAAAGAAAAAATGCGTCCTTTTAAATTTAGAATTTGTCAGCGACTTCGACTAGGGGATCCAGCGAGGCGTATAGAGTTTTTTGAATGGTATACCAGGAAATGTGCAGATAGAGAGTAATTTCCATTTAAAATCATTTGGTCGGATGAAAGTTAGTTGACCAATAATGGAATTTTCAACAAAATAAATGCTCACTATTGGGCGAAAGAAAATCCTAGAGTGTATAAAGTGCGCAGACACCAGCACCGTTTCGGTTTTACCTACCAAACTCACTAAGTGATATTGTGATTAGACTTATTGGCCATATCAAACGCTTAAATCGCAATCTGACCACCGATAATAATCGGTACACCAGTTATCCTTCAGCTGTTTCTCTTTTGAAAGATAAAATTACCACAATTGGCACTTTGAGAGAAAACAAAAAGGAAATACCCGCCGAATTTCTACCAAAAAAAGGCAGAGAAGTGGAGCCGTCGTTTTTATGATTTCAGGAAAACGTCACTTCCATATCCTTCGTTCCAAAAAAAGGCGATATTACTTTTATAAACAATGCACGACACTGTTACCATACATGCAGAAAAAAAAAGCCAGACTACTTTAGATTACAGTGCCACAAAGGGTGGTGATGGTACGATCGACCAAACGTGTGCATCATATACAGTTAAATGAATAATCAGAAGATGGCCAATGATTATATTTTCTTCTCTAATTGATATGGCCGGCATCAACGCACAAGCGTTGTTTGTTGCCAATAAAGGAAGTTCTAAGTTAGCTCGTTGAATTTGCTTAAAAAAATTTAAGTTTGAGTCTAATGATACTTTATCTGTCAGAAAGGGCGACAATGCGACACCATTCATGTGATATTCAAGTATTTTTGGGAAAAAGGCATTTGCTGAAAACACCAATAAAACACTGCAAATGGCTACAAGAAAACGTGATCGTTGTGCTTCATGTCCAGGATCAACAAATTCCAGCACCACTATGTGAAAACTTTGTTTGCAAAATTCACTCAGAAGGTAAAACTACTTGTAAAAAATGTTTGATGGTGTATGGGCAGCACTCAGCGAAAGTAAATAATTTTAGTTATTTAAATGCTTTAGGTTTTATTACTTTATTTTTATTAACACGTGTCTAATAATCATTGAAGCTGACGTCATGTCAAATCTAGGAAATTTCTTTGCTTAGTATTTGCAACACTGAGAATTATATTGTAAAAATTAATCGGTCTCCGTGTCTCCGTTCATTCTTCATTCCTTTATTAATTTTTCGTTATATTCGCAACCAGTTATTTTCATAACTCCAGATTACTTTTTGTTTGGAAAGATTAAAGACAATATTTATAGAAATAGATTGCATAATTTAGATGAATTAATGGAAGCAGTTAAACACGAGATTCCGGCTATTACACGGGAAGAACTTCAGCACGTTTTTGAAAACATGAAGCGGATAATTAATTTATGTCTACAGCATCAGGGTCATCGTTTTCAACATTTCTTGTAATTATATTAATTTAATAAAAAATGTTTGTATTTTTTTCATAACAATTTCATTTTGTTAAATAATTGTAATTAGCAAATATTGGCAATAAACATTTCCAAAAGTAGGGGTATTCTGTTTAGTTTTAACAAACAATGTTTATAATTACATCAACGGTGATTACCCCATGGGACGCTAATGTCAATCGTTGCGACCGAAATGAAGTGTAGTGATACCAACTTAACCAAAATTTGCTCCATGACGTCAGATTCAATCATTAATAGACACCCGTTACTTTATGCTTATTTCTATGTTAAATTATTCATTTGTATATTCTCTATGATAACTATTTTTTGTAATAAAGATGTTTCAGCGTAAAAACACAGTTTATTTTTTGGAAAAATAAAATTACATAAATATAGTTTACCATGTCACGCGGTCGTGATTTTATCGAATATTTGCCGTTAGTTTTGTAATTATAAATTATTTATGGGTACCGGAATTCTGGAATGTAGTGTAAGTTCATGCAGTTAAACGCATGAATTGTTGTCAAGCTTTTAGATTGTAACGTTTCTTTATCTGTTGCGTATTTAGAATGTATTCGAAATTTTTACAAATGGTAATCACCTTTAGAATCCCTATTTTATAAACGAAATAGAGTTTTTAGTTTGTTTATCAAGTCTTGGTTGGAGTCTAAATTAAGATTTGGTTTACGTATTGGTAACGATAGGTAGAGGAATCCCTTTTACTAATTTGTTTGATCATTGATAAATTTCTTTCTAAATAATGGTTGTTCGTATTTATGATAAATTTTATCAAACATAATAATTATTGTCGTTAAAATTGCGTATTTGGAAAATTTAAGTCGTGTTAAAATTGTTAGCTTGTATTCAAATATAGTGTAGAAAAGCATACATCGGAGTTCTTTTTAACGTTTTAGGCGACAGGTTGGTGGCAGTTTTTCGTCAAAATTTTTGGCCTTAAACAAAGAGTTTCGCTTTTAGATACGAGACATTAAGGGCTAGCGTCACAATGAAACCATCAATTTATTGGATATCAGTTACATTTAAAAACAATACGGTTGTAGTGATGTGTTCTTTTTGTGGTGCAATTTTCCCGTCGGCTTTGGAGTTTAGTAGTTTTTGGCCCGCATTGAAAGTTTAAGCAGTTCTTTTGACGATTGGTTATCTAAGATTTAAGTGGGTAAAATCCAATGTGGCGAATTCTGGATGATGTTGAGGGTAGTCTTGGGTTAGGCAGGTAGTGATGGAGACTCCGTTATCGCGGCTCCGGCCGCGTACTCGATATGTGTGTTGGAGGCAGATGGAATATTTCGTTGGGGTATATTCCCTGTTAACCCTTCAAGGAGCATAGTGATTAGACTCACCCATCTCGGTAGAATAATATAGTATCGTATACCGTTGTTAGTGATTGACAATTTAGAGTTCAAAGAATGTGGTTACGTTTTTACTGCTAGTTCGAACCTTATTTATTTTGGATGAATATCGTGTTATGGTATAAAATGGCAGTAAAAACAGGATAACAGACAAAATTGGATTTTGCTCGATTAGTCAGCGGCTCGGGTGGATTCGGTGTACTAAATTTTGCGCACAATAGGATAATTTATCATAAATAAGTCAAAATAGGGATTGAAATCGACATGAAACCGAAAAAGGGCGCTAGAGCATTTGAAATGTCACACTAGGGGTTGAAATGTCCAATTACGTCGATTCACAGCTCGCTCAAAATACTCAAATAACTCGCTTACCTGAACTTAATCTTCACAGGCGGAACTGGGACCACCAGATCTCGTTAACCTGAAAGGCTTCAAATATGCTTGCACGATTATCTAAAATAGTAGCATGTCCCCAAAAATCTATCTCTAATTTAATGAAAAAAAGAAACAATAACTCTAGTGTTACGTTACATTTCTCAAAAATTCGATTCTTGAAGTTATTTCACTTCAACAAACAAAAAGCACTTTAAATCGATACACAACCAATTCAAATTAAATTCCTCAAATCGCAATTAATTATGCTCAATTCACAAAAGAAAATAAAGCAATTATTCATGTACCTCTAAATGTTACGTTATAATTAAATAGTAATTTAAAATGCTTTCGAACGTAATTGTTTTACTTAAACTAAATACAATATATTGACGTTAATTCAAAAAGCAAAACAAAAAAAAACACTAAATATGCGCGTCGTCAGATGTTCAGTAATATTTTCACATTAAAAAAACCACAAATCCAATAACCTAAATATATGTAGTGGAATAAATATAGGAAAACCAGAACCATCAAATTGTCAACACAATAGTTACAATACTTTCTTCCTATTCCAAAGATATCACTTAGATTATCTATGAGGCGGGAAAACTAGATAGTTCACGATGACCTCTCTAAAATCTACTATAAAACTGATTCAAATGTCTGAATAATAAATGATTTCTTTACACATAAATGTTACCTTAGGTGGAGGATGCCCTTTTGTTATACAGACACCTGGGATGGACTTGGACAATGACGTCAGCGGCCTCTACTATATGATTGATGTTGACACTACGCTCGAAACTCCCAGTACAATTCAACTAGTGACTGCTTCTCGTTCAACTCGCGTTTTGATTAAATTTCAATTGGTTGTACGTACACTGATAGGTATAATAACATGCTATTAGTTAACTTTACTCTACCATGATCTAGTTCTGCTTAGTGCTTACTATTCTTCTCTACTCATGTACAAGTTCTAAATAACACTATTTTTAAAATAACTAAATACTTGTATATTTACAGAAAGTTGTTTGGGGCAACGGCGAACTGTGAACTTGACGTCTAAAAATTAGGAAGGAACATTGGATTTTTCCGCGAAAAAAAGTGATGACCTCTCCAGAGAACAGCGAAAGCACTATAAATTTAAACACTAACCACCTCCATGGATCTCGACAAGTCCCTATGGACCAACCGCACATAACGATAAGCTAGTCTCGTGATAGTTGAATACTTATATGATCCCTTAATAGGCGGTGAGGGGATGAAAATCATTCTACGAAAGTTCTTTCACCACGGACTTTGGTCAACGATGTTCCGCTGTATTCGCTCGTCACCGTAACAAAACTTCTTCACACTTCTACGTCTAAATCAAGACTCCCCCGTAAAAAATATCCACCACATTGGTTTTTTAAACCCCTTCCATTTAATTAGTCAATTGTAAAGGGTACTCCAATTTTCTAACTACGCGCACCCACGAATTCAAACTCGAAAAACGTCGGGAAAAATTACATCATTAAAAAAACACTCCTCTTCGCGAAACCTTGCCTAAGTAATTGATATATGGTGAATTGAAATTTTCTTAGCAACGCTGGCGTTCAATGCCTTGTATATAAAGCCAAACTCTTTGTTAAAACCATACAACTTTTAATGAAAATATTTTAGCATACCTATAAAATTGAAAACTGTTCTTATTTACAAAAAAACGTAATTAATTCTCCCTATAAAATCTGCAAAAACGGTTTCACTAATAATACGTAAATTACATTCTCCTTTTTAAACTTTCATATTAATTTAATAAACCAAAACTTATATCTTGTTTTCCATTAAATAAAACAGATTTTAAACGCAATTCTATCTAAAATTTCAACTAATTTTCAATACAAGACAAAATACAAACTTTCCAAATGTTTATGAGTTAACAAATTCAATGCTTGAAACGTTACTACATTTCAGATGTACGGTGCAAAAAATTTATAATTTCGACATTAACGACACATAACCGATAAAATCACGGCCCCGACAATCGTCTTTTTGGCGGACTGCTTGTAAAAAATTTTAAAATTATATGTTTGTTTCGAGTACATAGCTGGCCATGATAAAGAACCGATTTGTTGTATATACTGAAGTTTTAATAAGTTTTAAGTAAATGAAATATATATATATATATATATATATATATATATATATATATATATATATATATATATATATATATATTGCCGTGCCGTTGTGCAAAAGAAGAGGAATCTCGTTTGTACTTATTTAGACCAATCTATATGCCTTTTGTTTGAGATTATTTGACGACGTCTCTAATGTGGTTGATATAGTTGAAGTTGATGATAAGTTTTAAAAGATATACGATTATAAAATTAATAGGTCGTTGCCCGAACAACTGCTTTATTGACATGACAGTGATAGTTTTGTGAGTAGTCTCAAATTTTAAGTCATTTTTATAGGAGTCAACATACCGATTGTGGACGGCGTAGTGCCTCATTTTGCCAAACAAGTAAGCCAATTTGTTTTATTTGTTATGGCAGCTGTGTACTTTCCCGAATTTAGGTGCTACATCCCGATATCAACGTTTAGCAAATTTTAGGATTTTATGAACTTTTGGTCACGTTTTTTTGGATATTTGAGACAATAAT
The DNA here is from genome assembly GCA_036346205.1 of Vesta saturnalis. NCBI lineage: Eukaryota > Metazoa > Arthropoda > Insecta > Coleoptera > Lampyridae > Vesta > Vesta saturnalis. The sequence goes on from JARFJB010000534.1 coordinate 6,405,149, forward strand.
TTTGACGTTGAAGTGTATCGAAATGTTTAATGGTTTTTTAATTTTATTATCGCAATGTTGCAGCTCTTATATGAAAATCAAGATTTTAGTGAGGTTTAGGTGAACTTTGCGTAGTATTTTTGGAATAAAATTTTATTAGACATGAGAGTTTTATTTTGAGTGAAAATTATGGTTTCCTATTGAGCCATTATTAAGATCTAGTTCATGGCGCTTTCCCGCTATAAATGTATCTAACAGATGGCGCCGTCATGACATTTCTCATGATATCTACGTTTTTGTAGTTGTTACGAGTGCTCTTTTGCAGTATTAAGTAGAAACCCCACCCACACCACTGAGCTATGCCGTGCGCGCACATTGCCTTTACGGACTGACGCTCTAATGAGTATTTGGCCTTTTTTTTAATAGTTGTGAACCTGAACAGGCGAAATTTGGCCTGTAGTGCTAAAGAACTCAGGAGCACATAGGAGGATGGATAGAGGGACATTGAATTGCCAAGAGATGCCTATGAACAGCTACCCTAATTTTTTTCGTATCATAAGTTACAGGGAAACAGGAACTAGGGAGAAGTAGAAGAATGTGGATTGCGCTCGTTTAGTATGACAAGTGGTGATTTATACTGCATACTGATGATGTGAATCAGCGAACCGACTATTCTTAACAATAGTATCACGAGTTGGTATCAAAGAACCTAATTCAGCAACATAATAGCCATTGTAATACTGATAATACAAAGAAAGAACTGAAACGATTCCTTTATGCTCATGGGACTGTATGTCAGAAGTAAAGGACGGGACATTTATAAGCATAATCGCTCTCTTTTGAATACGATCTACGATATCGATAGTGTATCAGGGAGCACCAACCCAGAGGTGAGAATTATATTGTAGATAAGGTCAAATTTGGGCCTTATACAGCAGAAAGGGTTGTCGTGAGATAAAGTACTGCTTCAGTAGCCTATTTTACGAGCAACTGTTTTAGTAGGTAGCTGACTGAACATGGCCAACCCGTGCTAGATTTGAAGATACTCAACCCATGCTAAATTTGGAGATAGTCATTCCCAACAGAGTAAGAGTCTGAAAACAAGATCTGAGCCAATCATACTTACAGCAGGAAATAATCGCTCTGTTTTGCGGACACAAGGCAACACTGAATTTTGTTAGCATTAAATTGAACTAGATTATTGCTTAACCATTCGACAATACATTGAGTGTTTGTTGATTGAATTTGTCATTTCAGATTTAACGACTTGACACAGAAGGTAGATTACCATTATTAGTAGACTGTGATGAACTACAATGAAGAGTGCTGTCATCAGCAAAGCAATGGATCGGATTAGTTGAAGAGATAAGGTCTTATATGTATAGCAGGAAATGTGTAGGTGCTACAATTGATCCCTGTGCCACGCCCGCCTTAATGCTAACTTCTTTTGAAAAACAGTCATTACCTACGACACGTATTCGTCTTTTAAAGGCCTGTAACAACCAACTTAAAAAATGGGCGGTGTACAAGGTGCACGACGCTCGCTTATTAACAATACATAGTGCGCCCACTGAAGGGTTAATAGGCGTTAGTTTAATTTACGTATGTTTTCTCCCGTGAAGAATCCATTAGCCTAATATCAGCATTTGCAACGGGTGTAATACCCTTGGATATTATTTTTGTTTGTTTAATCCGCTCCAAAGAATAAGATTTAAGTTCTTTTAAACTTGTTTATAATTGTAACATTATTGAATAAAATTTATTATTGCTATTGTGAAACTGAAATGATTATTTCTTGTTACGTTATTACCATAAAATTCATTGGGTGGATGGTGCCTATATTTACATTAAACTTTTTGGGTCGTTGTGGTGCCCATTGTTCCAGTCTATATACTACTGTGGTCCTCTCTTTTCCTACAATTACTCTTTTTCATACAATTTTTCTTCCAAAGTGATGATAGCTTCTTCATTTGTAAGTAATCTTTTGTTCGAATTCTAATACTTTTTCTTCATTTTCTTCTACTTTACATCCTATTTCGCCTATTTCTTCCTCACACTTGGTCATTATTTCATAGTTGCTTTTGATTAAATTTTCTTCCATCCGTTCTACTTGACGTCTCATTTCTTCTTGACTAGCTTTTTGACTTGCTTCTATTCCTTTTTTCTCTTGGCGTTCTTCCATTTTGGTTTCTAGCTCTCCTTGGCTCTCTCCCATCTTGGCTAATACCATATTGATCATATTCATCATAATTGATTCTTCTGTTTTTTGTTGAACTGGTACCCCTGATGTTAATATATCTTGGCTTTCTAGGCTGAAATTAAAATCTTTGCTTTCTTTTATGTTTGCAATCTTCTAATTTCCTACCTGGCTTTTTAAAACCTGAACTTAATTCCACAAAACAATAAAAATAATCCTACCTTTGTAACTTCCCATATAAAATTAAGAATAAAAATTTAACTATGCCCATGGTAATTAATTAATTTTTTCGAATATAAAACTAAAACTAAACATTTTTTTTTTAATTACTATAGTTTGATACGCTACAGGTAATTAATTATTTTTTATTTATTATAACAATTTATTAGACTTCTTTATCTCTTTATGGGTCAATCGATCGTGCCCCACGTTTGGTGCCAATTTGCAACGGGCGTAATACCCTTGGGTATTACCTTTTTTTGTTTAACCCGCGCCAAAGAATAGGATTTGATATTGCCAATTCTACTTCGATTGCTAATTAATTTGGGTTTGCGTAAATGAATTTTAAACTTTGCTTTTGCGAAATCCTTTCTTAATTGGTTGCGACGGCTAGCTCAAAGTTAAAATAAAGAACGATCAATGTTACTATCAACCAAAATTATGTTCATTTTGATTTATTTATTTATTTATTCCTATTGAATTGACTTCTTCTTAGATTTATGTATTCAACATTTGTATAAGCTTTTAATATTAATAATGTTTAGCGATAAAAGTAAATCAAACGTTATGCTCATTTAATTAAATTCCAAATCTGAGCGAAAATGCATCAATACGTTCTTTACAAATACGTACAGAAATCAAACCTATAATGTAAAATAATATTCTTAAAACTAACATGTAAAATCTTGATCGGAATTAAACGATTATTTTTCGTTTAATTGTGATACTTAAACGTAAAGGTTCGAGAAAATCAAACACAAAGCGTTTTAGTTATTAACACAAACAAAAAGGGTTTTTACTTATTTTTGTTGAACAACTGATGATGTAATGCTTGCGTTTCTTCGACCGGTGAAGAGGCCTTAATAGGTTATAGATTTCTCTTCCGATGATGTCACTTTGTCGGCACTCAGGAACCGTTCTCCTTTATCAATCCCCATCAAAACATCAACTTGGAACACTTTCTATACGCATTTAAAACACTATTGTAAATTATTACGCAAATTATCGCCAAATTGACAACATTCGCACTTTTAATTCTTTTTAGTTTTTCCTCGCATTAGTAAGGAAAATATCATTTATATTTCTTAACACAATACTAACTAAATTTTCATTATAATTTCACAATATTAATTGCAGTATAGGTACGGTGACCATACGTACTTATTTTAGTAGGACAGTACTTTCTTTTCTGCCAGTATCCTAAGGTCCTTAATAGAAGCATGAAGTACACTAAAATGTACTTTCTTTTTCTTGAAGATGCAAATATCGCAAATAGGTATACCAAAATATTTATTTTTTATTTAAAAAGAATGCTTATCGGTGATTCACTGATCATGATGCAATAACGACGTTAAGAAGTTGTTGAGAATGTTCGCGTAGTTTGTTTCCCGAACGTTCCAGTCCGCCCTCGATTATCCTAACGCACAGCCCAGAATGCTCCGCGACTGAAACGTGCGAGAATCGAAGCGAAGTTTAGCGAGCCGCACATAAATAGCGACAGCGCTCGGACTAAGACTAAACAAGTTCAATTCTACACGAGTTCTACCGGTCGACAGCAAGCGAACATATTATTTGTTAATTGTTTTTGTTGAATGCAGTCTGGTTTTCTGTGCTGGTTTCGCTTACTAAAAAGCAACGTCGTTTGATTTCAGTTACCTACTTGTGCATTATTTGCGTAAACATGGCACCGCCTCGAAGAAAGTGTCATTTTAATTTGGAGTTACAGAAAGAATATCCGTTTATGAAAATAAAAAATAAATTGAGTCCGCATATTGTGGCACTGTGAAATTTGTAGAAGTGATGTTGATATTTCCAACAGTGGTCGCAGCAATATTAAGGCTCATCTAACCAAGAAAAAGCATACATTAGCTGCAAATACGAAGTCTAAAAGCGCTACACTAAACACTTTTTGCAAAAGTGAAAACTTCAGCTCTGAAAATATGTTAATTGCAGCCAAGGAAGGTACTTTCGCGTATCATACGATCAAGCATCAGCAGAGTTTTAGATCTTTGGATTGCACATCAAAGCTAATAGCGAACATGTTTGAGCCCAAATTTATGGCAGCTCGAACCAAAACTGAAGCCATTGTAAATCCCAGTTGCGATTGGAACTTGATCTACACAAAGCACATTTTGTTAGCATCATGATCGATTCGTCCAACCACAAAGAAATTAAAATAGTACCTTTGTTGGTGAGATACTTTAATTGTGAAAAAGGTATTCAAGTGAAATTACTTCAGTTGCAAGACTTACCTGGTGAAACATCAGAACAGTTAAATAGTTATGTGTTTAATACTTTGAAAACCCACAATTTAGTGGACAAGTGTATTGGATTAGCTGCTGATAATACCAATACAAATTTTGGCGGAATGAAAAGAAAGGGAGTGAACAACCTATTTGCAAAATTGAATGCTTCTCGTGGCAAACCTCTGGTTGGCATTGGTTGTGTTGCACACATTTTGAACAATTGCGTACAAAATGGTACGGACGTCTTACCAATTGACGTTGAGGTTATTGTTGTTAAGTTATTTAAGCATTTCTATATTTATACAGTGAGAGTAAATCAACTTAAACAATTCTGCGACTTTGTTAATGTTGAATACAAAAGATGTTATCATTTTCTAAAACAAGATTTTTAAGTCTGATGCCCGCAATTGAACGAATTCTACAAATGTACGAACCGTTGAAAGCATACTTTTGTCTATTGAAAATTGTCCAATGATTTTGAAGCAATTTTTGAGTGTCGCATCAGCGAAATTTGGATGTGGTTTGTACACAACATTGCTTCTATGTTTCACAAAGTCATATTAAAGGTAGAGGGTGACAAAATATGCACAACAGAGGCCGCTCTAGAGTATTTCGATCTTCAAAATAAGCTTGAAAATCGTTTGAATGAATTATTTTGCCGCTTAAAGTAAGAGAATCCTTTTACAACTTGACAATTGGGAAGGTAGTTTAAACTATCGAGATGACTTCATCTCACAGGTTAGATTATTTTATTCAAATTGTGTGAGTTACTTGAAGAATTGGAGTACAAATTTAAATGAATTAAGGCTCTTTGAATGGATAAATTTGAGAAATCAAGTTTCATGGAATCAAATTTTGTGTTCATGTGCTGCTTTTAAAGACTGCTTGGGTTCGACACTGAATGAGGACGAACTCTTCGATGAAGTTAGTCTATTACAAGCTAAACTGTCAGAAGATAAAATTGCCGAGTGGAACTTGAAAAATATAGCTACCGAAGATCGATGGGTTGAAGTATTTAAATGGAATCAAGGGTCTGGATCAAGTGAAGATTTCAAAAATTGTGAGATTTTATGTCAGTTTATTTTTTCTCTTCCTGGAACAAGTGCGTCAATTGAGCGACTATTCTCTAATATTAATAACTACTGGAGTGCAGAAAAATCGCAAATGAAAATATCGACACTAGAAGCTGTGATGCAAGTGTACACAAACTTCGAAGAGACTTGCAGTGAAATGTTCCAGTTTTTGAAGACCAGAAAGCAAATTTTGGAATCTATCCTAAGCTCTCAAAAATACGATTGGCACAAAGGTGACCCCACTGATGGCGTTGCAGGCACGTCAAAATAATTAATAACATTACACATTTCTGCCAGAGTATTTTATGTGTTTGTATTTTTTCTAATATAGGAATATAGGTACATATATTATGTATATGCATGTGTCATTAAAAATTATTTTATTTTTTATTCTCATTTTGATGCTTGGCTATGTCACTCTACATTTAGTTCTTTGATTTGTCCGTTTTTATCTATTCCTAATACAACTTTTTGTTACTTTTTATTTCTGTACTTATTTTTCTGAAAATAAATATGGTCACCCAAAGTATAGGTTAAGCTACAGAAATCGCTTTTCTACCAACTCCGATTGCTTACTAGAGGCGACACTTCTTGATCGCTTACTTAACGCGACTATTTTCAAAACTGCACATCATTATTATGACAGCGTCTCATCCCTTCCAGCACATCAATGCACTTGCAAATGCCGCGTATTTTAAATATTTTCAAATTGAATATATAGGTAACTTATTGAAATATACTCAAGCTTTATATCATAATAGTAATTGCATTCAAATTCAAATAAACAATAACCATTTTTTTATCCAGAAAAATAATATGTAAGTATCTAATCTCGTATAATTTAGCGTGAACTTTTGATTTTTTTAAAACTCCCGTTACACATTGTCCTGCGTATCTGTATCTATGATAATAAAAACGCATTATTTTATACCTAATGACGTCCAAAATTACTGTATAACTAAGTTTCAGTAGAAGATAAAATGGCTTTGCAATACTAAACCATATTGCAAAGTTCATAAATTATTAAAATTCTAAACAAAGCTATACATGCTAAGAATTCAATAAATAATGCATATCATACGTGAATAATTAAAATTAGTAACAGCATTTACAAAAACATTCTTTGCATATGTTGAAAAGGTAGCTTTGTAATTTCTCCTTTTCCCTATAAAGGTACACACAGAAATTCTATCGGTTATACCATAAAAAAAGATGTAGCAAAACAATTTTAACGTTTAAAATAAAGAGGACGTTTTGTTTATTTTCAATTTCACTGATGAAATGCAAACTTGTGTAGCTGTTTGTACTCCAGTTTCGTCCTACTTTGTAATGAGATAACACAACTTGGGAATACTTCTTTGCATGAAATTGAAAGTCTGAAACGATCTCTCACATTTCTTCAATAACGCTTTTGTTTTATTGTATATATAAACTTTGGTTAAAAAAAAATATCTTGCGTAAAATTTTAATTGTAAAATTCCAAAACAAATATTTGTGAATTTTTTTACAATATTAAGGAGATGTCTAACATCGTTTCTAAGTATTGTTATTTTAATGGGCGGTTTTTTACTGACATTGTGTATAACGCATGTTTTTCTGTAAATAAATATTTATCAGTTTGTTCTCTTGCTTGTTTATTTTCAAGAAAACTTTATAACATGTTGTTTAGAATTCCTTTCCTTTGTCAAACCCTTGATTTATATTACTTGCTTTTGTATACTGAAGATTAACGAGATTTTTATATTATTTTTCTGGCGATGTCGTTACTGTTTTATTTATATAAAAACTATTAGTTCGCCACAGATGCAGCATCAATTTCTATTTTATCAAAACAGAAAGCGAACACAAGATTTCAATTTTATTTTCAATTTTCGACCAAGACTTGTTTGTTTCTTTATGTGTTGTATAAATAAATATTATTTTTCTGATTCTTAGGCTATTTGTCATCAATTTCTTTTCTAACGTGTCTTTGTGTCAGTCAATACACTAAAATATAGGGTTTGATACACCCTCATTGTAATAGATATTTATGTTATAAGGATCATAATAACAATCATTATGGTACTAGCCGTGAATATTACAGATGTGGCGTCAGCCGAGTCTGATAACACGGCATGTGCCATAATGGTTGTTTATGATCCGTATTTCATACAAAATTTTGTATTCCGTTTTAGTGATGGCAAGTCCGCCAAGTGTAAACGTAGCTTAACCCTCTAGTGCCTCACTCCGCCTAAAGGGGAGTCATATTTTATCGCATGTGAAACAGCTGTACACTAATATTTTATAATCAAATAACCAAGTCTGCCTGGAGACTGTATCTTTTTAACGATATGTGGACATGTGTAGGTATGAGATCGAACGCGTTTCCTTCACAAGTTTAGTTGATCGCCAAACTTGAGGGAGGATGGTAGTGTAAATTGTTGCAAGTTTTTAAAAATTACGAAAACGTATTTCTAGTGCTCACAACTGAAAATAAAAATTATTGGCAAGTTTGTTGTTTATTATATTACGAAAAAGTGTTTAAAAACCTAATTTGCGTAGATAATAAAACGTAGTACATACTAAATAGTACAAGCCGCCTTGAGGCGGACATGGGTAGGCAAGTATAAATTATTGGCACTTTGTAACAACCTTTTTTTTGTGGTTGTATTAAAAAGTACATTAATTTAAGAATCGTTCATCTATTTGGCATAATATTAGAAAAGTTTTTAATTATTAATATGTAGAATTGAGAATGGCAATTTAATTGGCATTTCCTAGAACAAATCTTTTGGGTGTAGTATTTCATAAATAGTTATAGTTCGCTTTCTTAAAAAATTGGATTTATATTATGGTATCCGCGCAACGCAAGAAAACTTTTAGGGGGAATACACTTGAGTTATTCTGAAAGCTTTTTTTTTTAATTCACTTAATGCTGAATGTTAACAGCAATAAGCATGATTTTTACTTAATTTTTTATATTTTGGCGCCATCAGAATTTCGGTGACACTTTTTAAGTACTTACTTTTTAAGTACGCACTTTTAATTACCTTTTAATCACTTAACCTTCATCCCCACGAGAGTAAAATTATACGTTGCCCCACGGCGAGGTACCGGGGTACCAATACTCATTTACAACAGGCTCCGTGTAGGTACGATTGGGAGAGTGGCGCTGTAATGTTGCGCTATGACACATTATTGCGCTATGCCTTCGGATTTGCAGTTCAGTTGAGTTTAGTTTACTAAATAGTGTGAATAGTTTGTCTTCATTGTGAATAGGATTGTTGTAATGTCGGACAACGTACGCGATCTATCCTCTGCAGAATTTAGGAGGTAAGATTTTACTTTTTCAGCATAAGTAGAATAAATGTTTGTACGATTTGCAATCTACTTATTTTTTGTTGTTTATTTATAGCTTGACTTATGAGAAACAAATTACTTATATGAGCAGTTTGGTTGATGAATGCGATAATGATGGAGATAACGACATTTGTGAGACAGTCGCAGATGACTCCGAGTTGTCTGACGACGAACCCTTGCTTCCAGCCATCAGATCTGAATCTCTACAAGTAGATGAATCAGATGTAGAGGATGTTTACGCTGATCGTGATATTGCAATTGAAATTCATGACGATGAAGAATCCAGCACTGAAGATAGTGACGAGGAAAGTGATCCTGGTGATCATGTATTACGGGCTAAAGATGGCAACGTGTGGAAACCTACACCTCCTACCGGTCATCAAACGCTTATACAAAATATTCTACGTCAAAAAAGTGGAACATCAAGATGTACACAACATCTTTCCGTGAGGGATACATTCAGATGCATTTTTAACAAAGTGATGTGCAACACTATAATCAAACAAACTAATCGAAAGGCTAATGATGTATACTCTAAGTGGAATAGCTCCAATCCAGGGAAGCCGCAGAAAATGTGGAAGCAGCTTACAGAAGAAGAGTTCGATGGTTATCTGGGAGTCTTGATTACAGCCGGTGTACGCCATTCTAACTCTGAAGATGTCAAAGAGCTTTGGAAAATTGACGCGTACCCATTATATCGCGCTACAATGGCAATCAATAGATTTTGGGCTATCACCAGATTTCTTAGATTCGACAATGCCAATACAAGACCACAACGATTGGAGAGCGACAAGGCAGCTGCTATCTCAGAACTATGGCTTTTATTGAAAGACAACTTGAGAGTACACTACGTGCCATCGGAATGCCTTACAGTTGACGAACAATTATTCCCTTACAGAGGAAGAACAAGATTCACTCAGTACATGCCAGCAAAACCGGAAAAATATGGTATAAAGATTTGGTGGGTGTGTGATTCGTCAAACTCTTATCCGCTCACTGGACAAATATACACAGGCAAATCGACCGAAGGTCGAGAACAAAGCCAAGGGGAGCGAGTAGTGAAAGATTTATGCTACAGATATAAAGAACACTGGTCGAAATATTGTAATGGACAACTTTTTCACCACGCTTCCTTTGGCACGGCTGTTATTGTCATGGGGACTCTCGATAGTTGGAACACTTAAGAAAAATAAGCGATACATTCCACCTCAGATGCTGCCACATAAATCAAGAGACACAGCTTCATCCATTTTCGGATTTGGCGATGACAAGGTTACGATTGTATCTTACGTGCCGAAGCCCAACAAAGCCGTTATATTATTGTCCACAATGCATCATACAACAGATGTGAGTGGCCCGAAGAAAAAACCGGAAATTATAGAGTACTATAACTCTGGAAAAGGCGGTGTTGATTGTATGGAGAAGATGGTGACGCACTACTCAACCAAACGGAAGACTCGTCGTTGGCCTATGGCCATGTTTTATAACATGCTTGATGTAGCTTGCTTGGCATCATTTATTATCTATATGGAGAACAATCCCATGGAGGCAAGAAAGAATCAGCGCCGGCGAATTTTCTTGCAGACCTTAGGGAAACAGTTAGTAATGCCGACTATCGAGAGCCGCGCGAAGAATTCAAGAGTGTCGCAGAACTTTAGTACCAAGTCTGGAATTGAGTGCATGCTAGGTAGACCACTTATCACTCATACCATTGCTGAAGAAGAACAACAGCCAAGCGATGCATCTGGTCGTCTGGTTGTTACAGGAAGATGCCACATTTGCAGGTCATTTGAGAAAAGACAACGAAAAACAAGAAAATTATGTATCGTATGTAAACGCCCAATGTGTGGCGAACATACACAAACCATTTCGAAATGTCATTATTGTGCACAATAGCATTACGTTTTTTGAAAATAAAGTTTTGTTTGCAGAAAATAAAATTTATTTATATATAATTTTTAATCTAACTCTCCCTGTAGCATATCATTAAATAATTAATGCTGAAATTAATTAATTCTACAATATAGGTACGAAAAGTAATTAAATTACAAATAAGATACACCCGGGTACCTCGTCGTGGACATTACGTATAAAATACTTTAAACATATATAATTTCCAAAATTGAATGTTTTCCATAGCTTTTCTTGATCTAACATAGACTAGATTAGAGATGTTATGTAACATAGGCGTAAAATATTAATAGTAACATAACTAATTCATAACTTGAACATAGAAATGGTACCCGGGTACCACGTCATGAGGAAGAAGGTTAATTTGTATACTTAATTTGTACACTTAGATTGCACTTATTTGCACTCCTATTTGACTGATAACCTTTAATGGCACGTATAAGTCAATATTTTACTATACTATTATTTTAAATGGCAAGTTTTACTTGAGTTACCTTTACAACGCAAGTTCTACATACTTTTACAAATAAATTTGGCGAATTAAACTTCAAGGAAATTCCATATTTTAAGGATAACTAAGCAAGACATTGACCTCACCATATGAGCCATTCTGCTTCATAGTACCTGTCACAGTGTATGTACAGAACCGTTAAAAGGTAAAGTTTTTTATAATTTAGTATAGTTTATGACTTCTGAATTTTTTTTCGTTTTCAAACATATATTAAATAAACTTATGTATAACTTGTTATTTTATTTTAATTTGTGTTAATTTGTTTATAGTATTCAATAACTAGGTTTTGTTGTTCCTAGATAGATATATAAAAAAAAGACAACATGGCGCTCGAGAATTTATCATTTTTTCATAATTTTTAGATAACATTTGTTTTGAATTAAGGATAAGTGAAAATAATTAAGCTGATGAAAAGCATGCAAGTATTTCAGGTGCGTTAATTGAACCCTCCCATCTTAATCAACCGATGAGCCGACGGCAGTAGCGAAAATCATTTGATAATTATTTTTATTAATTAAAATTATTTGATCAATTTATTACATCATCGCTTTTGTTTAACATTATAAGTTGGCCCAGTTTTAGTGTTTATACTTTATAATGTTACAATTTGACGCCATTTAATAATAGTGTTTATATACTTTAGCAGCCGCTTATAATGTTACAATTTGGCGCCCGATCAGGGACCTTGATTTTTATTACATTGAAATTTATTACATTCAGATTTATTACTTCAAAATTTATTGCTTATTTGATATTTTATTTACATTTGTATTAATATTACTGTGGGGCCAGAAAAAGGGATATGCTGTTGTTTCAATGCTAGTTATTCTCACTTGTGTTTGTTTATTTTGATTATGTTAAGAGTTGTCAGAATTTTAAGGAGTGTTACGATTTAGGTTAGGCTTGGTCTTTTATGTGTTTATATAATGAAATTTATTGAGTGTGTTATATAATATTTTTACGATGTCAACTGTGAATTATTTAGTTGATGCTTTATATAGTGATGAGTTATTAATCGAATTAAATTTTCGCAATGTAAATGAAGCAGAAGGGTTGACGTTAGATGAGAGACGTAAATTAAATTTAAAAGGATTAATCCAAATTGCTTTGATTACATTTTAGGTAACTGAATTATTAAAAAATGCATTACAATGATACATTACAACGATTTATGGATTCCATTTTAGGACATGATTTATCTCAATCAGTTTTTGTTTATTTAGACGATATTATTATTTTTTCAAGTACTTTCAAGGAACATGTTGATATTTTAACGGAAGTTTTTAAAAGGCTAAATGATGCCAAGTTAAATATTAATTTAGATAAATGTGAATTTTGTAAATCTCAATTATCATATTTAAGTTTTGTTATTGATAAGCTTCTTAACATTCAATAGTTAATACATTTATTTAAACTTTGAAACGCTTGAATTACATTACTTTTGATAATGAATTTTTCTATTTACATGATCAATTGTTGACTTTACGTAACGATTCATTAGAATTTATTGAATCCATTTAACGAAAACTTTGAAATGAATAATGAATTACAAATTTAGATTATTTTATTTTTATGTCACATAATGACAATATTAATACTTCAGTTAGTATTCCTGCTTAAGATTTTTTCCAAATGAATTGGAATATTTACAAATTTTTATGGTAGTAGTTTAGATGCGAACGTTTAACATATTTTAGTGTTATTTGTGTGTAAATTCCATTTTGTATTTTTTTAGATTGTACTTCTTCTCTATTGAATTGTTTTTAATTGAATTCGTAACGCTGTTCATGAGTCTACGAAATTTTCACCTTTCTTTTTGGCGTTTGGTCGGACAGTTCCTATTTCTGGAGATTTTTATGGTCGACTAAAGGATTTCAAAGAGGATGATTTATTTATTACTAACCGTGAACAATTAGTTCAAGATTTAAATGAACTTTCACCCATTTTTAAACATGTTAAACAAAATTTACATGCAGCTTACGGAAGAAATTCAAAATCTTACAATTTTCGACGTCGTCCGTTAAAATTAAATGTTGGCGATTTGGTTTGGAAAAAGAATTTTACATTATCTGATACGACTAAAAATTGTAGTCAAAAGTTAGGTCCAAAACTTATTGAAGCAAAAGTTATTGAGGTGGTAGGTCCAACTACGTACCGATTGGCCACCGCTTTTGATAATAAACCCTTAGGTGTTTTTCATGTTAAGGATTTAAAATCACATTAGTTCTTATTTTTTCGTATTCTTTTTAATTATTTTTCTATTTTAGTATTTTACATTCTGCTTTTCTTATTTACATTTTTTAAATTATTTTGATAATTTTTCAAAATAATTTTATTTTGTGCTTATTTCGCACATTATTTTATTTTATATTGTTGTGGCTTTGCAAACCACTTAATTATTTTTTTTTACATTTGTTAGCATGATTTTTGCTACATTTGTTTAGCACGATTATTGATATTTAGATCCCACTGTACGATTGAATTGCCGACTTTGTGGGACATTAGTTCTCAGGCAGATTATCTTCCTTTATTGGATTTACAATTTGCTATTGTTACAATAGTAAAATTGAAGATAACTATTTTGAGTTTACCTCTGATCGTTAATTTGACGTGTATAACTCATAACAATGGATAAGAAAACTAGTAATGCTTCTATACATTTTTATTTTTTGATTGACTTAATTATTTTATTTTTCCTGATTTGTGTAGTGTTACTATTCTTGGACGGTGCTTGAGGACTTCGGTTAGCCTCGTGTCAACCTCGATTAGTTCACTTCCTGATTATGACATTTTGGTAGTTTTAGGAGGGGGTTGTTGTGTTCGTAAGAGTGCATCATCTTTCTCTTGGCTACTCACTTAGATTTCGATTTATTTATAAAATGTGCGTGTTAGTTAGGGAATGTTTGGTCTTGGGCGATGACTGTGGAACAACATGAAACCTGAATCTCGTGAAGGGTAGAGTGGCCTCTCTTGTTCTCCACGACGAAGCATCCTAAGCTAATTTGCCATGAAAATAGTCGTATCTTGGGTTTACCGATTTTGACTCACTCATCGAACGTGACAGTGGTAGTTGTGTTATGTACCTAGGAGGCTTGGTTTGAGACCACCGGGTTAGGGTAATTGAACCGCTCTCTCTCGACCTCAAGTCTCGCCATTATTTATTGTTAGTCCGAAAGGATTTTTTTTTCTATTTTTATACTCTCGAGTAGAGTGGCGTTTGGCCTTGATTTTTTATAAAGTTGCACGATGACCGTTTCCAGGTTCTCTGCCCACTGTCCCTTCAGGTCATGGCAGGTTACGGTCTCCGTTCGTTTTTTACCTTAGATTCAAATTTTTTTACCGGATACTCATTTTGCTCTTCTGATGGTGGTTTGCTTCACTAACCCCACCAGTTAAAGTTTTTACTTTATTTAAGGTTTCGGGTCCTTGATTCTCGACTAGTGGCGTGTGCGGGTGGTAGCGCGTCATTAGCTTTTTTGGTGTTGCGAGGGGTCTTTCCTGACCAACGTCACCACATTTTCCGTACTTCTTCGTACATTTTCTTGTCATTTTTTCAATATTGCTTATATTTTAATTAGCTTAACATTTTGTATTTTTTTTAATTTTAGTAATTTCATTTATTAGCTTAGTGTTTGGAATCTCCGCTTTGGTGATCTCCGAGTCCAAATTTTAGAAGGGGGTGTGTAACAACCTTTTTTTTGTGGTTGTATTAAAAAGTACATTAATTTAAGAATCGTTCATCTATTTGGCATATTAGAAAAGTTTTTAATTATTAATATGTAGAATTGAGAATGGCAATTTAATTGGCATTTCCTAGAACAAATCTTGGGTGTAATATTACATAAATAGTTTTAGTTGCCTTTCTTAAAAAAATTGGATTTATATTATTGTATTCGCGCAAGCGTGAGGACTTTTAGGGGAAATACACTTGAGTTATTCTGAAAGCTTTTTTTTTAATTCACTTAATGCTGAATGTTAACAGCAATAAGCATGATTTTTACTTAATTTTTTATATTTTGGTGCCATCAGAATTTTTTTGGCACTTTTTAAGTACTTACCTTTTAAGTACGCACTTTTAATTACCTTTTAATCACTTAATTTGTATACTTAATTTGTACACTTAGATTGCACTTATTTGTACTCCTATTTGACTAATAATCTTTAATGGCACGTATAAGTCAATATTTTACTATACTATTATTTTAAATGGCAAGTTTTACTTGAGTTACCTTTACAACGCAAGTTCTACATACTTTTACAAATAAATTTGGCGAATTAAACTTCAAGGAAATTCCATATTTTAAGGATAACTAAGCAAGACATTGACCTCACCACATGAATCATTCTGCTTCATAGTACCTGTCACAGTGTATGTACGGAACCGTTAAAAGGTAAAGTTTTTTTTATAATTTAGTATAGTTTATGACTTCTGAATTTTTTTTCGTTTTCAAACATATATTAAATAAACTTATGTATAACTTGTTATTTTATTTTAATTTGTGTTAATTTGTTTATAGTATTCAATAACTAGGTTTTGTTGTTCCTAGATAGATATATAAAAAAAAGACAACATGGCGCTCGAGAATTTATCATTTTTCATAATTTTAGATAACATTTGTTTTGAATTAAGGATAAGTGAAAATAATTAAGCTGATGAAAAGCATGCAAGTATTTCAGGTGCGTTAATTGAACCCTCCCATCTTAATCAACCGATGAGCCGACGGCAGTAGCGAAAATCATTTGATAATTATTTTTATTAATTAAAATTATTTGATCAATTTATTACATCATCGCTTTTGTTTAACATTATAAGTTGGCCCAGTTTTAGTGTTTATACTTTATAATGTTACAATTTGACGCCATTTAATAATAGTGTTTATATACTTTAGCAGCCGCTTATAATGTTACAACTTCATTTGTTATTTGCGTTAAATACTGTGATCGATGTAGGTATTATGTATTATTTATAATTTTAGGTATGGACCGGAATGAGAAACGTATATTTCAAAATTACCAAAAGAAGATGTGTTGGATTATTATACTCAATCGACTCCAATGAGCTGAATACCGAATAACTTAGACGATAGCGATGTAGAAATTGATTATAACTACAATGACGACAATTTGAATTCATCTTCTGTAGGAAATGAGCATGTGGAAACTATTCAAACTTGTTTACCCATGTCTGATTCAGCATTAGAGGAAGCTATTGAGAGTGCTCTAAGTGAAGGTCAAATATGCGAATCATCGTCCCGACCTGTACCTAGGGATCCGACAGAACATTCTCTTGCGGCTTAAACACCGTCGACTTCCTTTGAAAATAATGCACATACTCCAAATCCTGCCCAAGTTAGTGAATCACCCTCCAATCAGTCTTAGCAAATTTGTAGGATCTTCTGATAAAATAGATTCTAAGAGTTCATAACTTAAAAAAAATATTATGGCGTAAGAAGCATCTCCAATTCAACGTAAAACAAGTTCAATTTAAAGGAAGTGAGAGCTTTCATGAACTAAAAACCCCTTATTTTCAAAAACTTCGCACATAACGATTTATTCTAGCTTATTGCTGAAGAAACAAATTTGTGTGCACGCCAGATAAATATTTCAACCAAATTTGTGAAAACATAAGAAGAAATTCAGAAATATATTAGAATCCTTTATTACATGTCGATTTATAAAAATCCAAATGTTCCTGAGTATTAGGGTGAAAACGCACTGGAACCTGTAAGTCAGGTAATGACAATAAATCGCTTCCAAGAAAATTTTTTCATTATAGTACTTAGTACTATAATGAATTCATTATAGTACTCAGTCCTATAAAGTCATTTTGATACTAAAAATGAAATCCTTGATAATGTAATTATGACAAGCCGGAATATAATGAATATTCTGTAGTATAAAATGTAGAATCTATCCATACAAAATATACTCTGAATTTCATTTAACATTGGATCTGGATATGGAACGAAACACATCTTTATTATTACCATTGTTTTATTATTATTACGATAATTACTTTTTATGTCCAAAGGATATAATCAATTGTCTGTGATGACATTGGCGTGCTTTTAAAAGGACGTTTTATTTAATTATGGTCCGGAAAAGGCTATGTTTAGCCTAACGTGCTAAAACACTCAGTAACACTTAGGAGGATGGATAGGGCTATAATGAATTGCCAAATGGATGTGTATCAACAGCTACCTTAAATTTGTTCATATTATAAGTGAGAGGAAAGCAGGAGCTAGGAAGGTCATTCTACAGCTGAAAGCCGTGTAGAAAAAAATGTAGATTGCGCCTGTATGGTACGACAAGTTGAGATTTCTACCGCATTTTTATGAATAGAATCGAGTATTCTTAGCAATGGTGCCCCGAGATGCTATCAAATAATGTAGCATAATAGCCATTTTAATACCAATTGTACACAGAAAAAATTTAAACGATTTTTCTATGCTCAAGGTTGTATGTCGGAAGTTAAGGATGGGTGATTCATAACCCTAATCTCCCTTGTTTGAATACGATCAACAATCAAGGGCGTACTCGGGACCAACAACCCAAAGGTGAGTATTAAATTTTGAACGAAGTCGGATTTCACCGTTATACAGCAGAAAGAGCTTTTGTGACGTGAAGTACTGCTTAGATCTATAGAAAAAGCCTACCTAACGAGCTTTAGTACCTGGCGCAAGATGGTTAAACCAGGATAGATTTCAAGATACAGTTGCTCCCAGCATAGCAATAGAGCTCTGATTTGAGATAGAAGTTGAATTACTACTATGAGTAGACCAAGATAGACTACAATAAATAATGCTGTGTTTCATTGGAACGTTGTAATGTATTGTTTCAAACTTAGGTCACATATGAAAGGTGACCTGTTGAACGACCCTGCTAAGAACCATATTTGTGAGTACTAAGGGGTAGTTGCTGATGCTTTCTCTATGGTTTCAGGCAAAACCGAAATGATGGTAATTAGTCGGTAGTTAGAGCCACTTTTTTTGAGAACAGATTGAACGTTTGTTAATTTTTATGATGAAGGAATTTCCTCAGAAGACATAAGATCGAATTGAGTTTAGTTAGAACTGGTACATATTCGGGTGAATATCTTTTTAAAACAATAGCAGCAATGGATCGGATTAGTCGTTGAAGAAATAAGATCATTTATGTATAACAGAAAAAGTGTAGCAGCTATTACTGATCCCTCTGGCACGTCCGCGTTAATTTAAACTTCCTTTGAATAGAAGATATCACCTACAATACGTATTCGCCGTTTTTACAAGTTTTACAAGTTTTACAAGTTAACCCAATTGTGGTAAGTTTGGATGCCTAAAGCGACTACAATTGTTTTTAATGTATTGTTCCAAACTTGGGTCACATGTGAAAGAAGATCACTTGTTGAACGAGTCTGTCGACTACCATGTTGGTTAGATTTAAACATAGAAAATAGTTGCTGATAGATGGCTTGCATGATGAATTAAATTCCCCAGAGGCCATAGAGATTTAATTAAACTTGCTGGTATTAGTGTGGGGAACATCTCTTTCAGACATTAACTGGAATACCGTTTCGGTCTGTTGCCTTATTGAGTTCAGAATCATTAAGATACGAATTTGATGCAAATAAATCCACAATAAGATTGACTTGGTATATGCCACTATGGATCCGTCAAATGATGTCATGGGGGGTCAAAGTGTACCCAAGTTTTTACTGATGGCTCTAGCTAAAGACCAAAACTTATGACTGCTCAAAGGGTAGTTCATTGCATTTTCGTTATTCAAAATTTTTAGCGTTTTCGGATATTTCTGGAAGAGGGCTGGGATAAATAACCTACACGAGTTTGTTTTTTGGAATCTATAATTCCATGCCCATGAGGATGATTTCAACATAGGAATTAGGGACAGTAGAAATTGTTTCAGATAGGAAGGAACTGCAGCTTTATAAATAGGTGGGTTCGATGTAAGAAAGAAAGAGGTCTAGAAGACGTGATTCTTGTGGGTTCAGAAATCATTTGTGTGGGATCACATGAAATGATTCTGCACCACGATCACCGGGATTAATAGTGGATGAGAGGGGAAGCTAATTCGAGTTATGAACATTCAAATCTCACAGAATTCAGATATCGAAAAATGGAAAGGGGGACAGAAGATAATCAACTTTCAAAGTAAAGTAATCGAAGAAATCTGGAAAGTTATTGTCATTGGGAGACCTATAGATGCAACTACAATGCAAAACAGAATATTTGAACCAAATCCCGCCAGGTTTTTAATTTTCCAAAAAATAAATTCCGTTACAGGCACGATGCTCTTGAGATATGCATAGACTCTTTTGTATCGAAAGTTGTAAAATTGAGTAAAAATTGTTAGTCTGGTGAGTCGGGGTTTTCAGACAAGGCTTTTGTTTTAGATAAAACCAAAATATCAAGTTATAGTTATTTAAAATGTTGATAACCACCTTAACATTAAATCTGATACGGCGGATGATGCAATAATTAATCATAAAGTGAATACTTTCGATCTATCCTTATTGGCTAATTTCGTTATTTTGGAGTTTGCGTGTTTGTATGGTTAAACATCAAGTAAGCTGTTTCTTTATTTGTATATTTACGGGCTTAGGTGTCTCGTGCCTAGTATCTTTGTTTTGCATACTTGGATGAGAAAGTTGATTTTTTGTTTGTGTTGGTATGTTTGGGAGTTGTGTTTCGATGTTTACCTGTTTGCTAGTTTCTATGTTTGAATGTGTTAGTTTTCTGCTAGCTTTTTGCATGTTTCTGTTACTTGGTAGGATTTATTCCTTTTTTCGTGCATCTTTGGAGTGTTTGAGAGTTTAAAGATGTATGTTTGTGTATTTGCAGAGAAAATTGCTTTCCAGTTTCTGAATAACTTCTTTAAATGTTAGTTATTTGTAGGTTTCTTTGTTCTTAGTGTCTACTTGTTTCCGTACGTGTTTGTTCACTGCTAATTTTTCTGGATGCTTTACTTTTTTTGATACACCTTCTCGCTCGTTTTGGTGTTAGCACAGAATTTTGACAATTTTTTTTTGAGGTGTTATGCGTTTGTTTGTGTACATGCTTGTACGTTTAATGACTGTTTATTTGTGTTTATATCTTTGCCAATTAAGATGTTTTGTGTTGGAGCATCTATTTGATTGCTGATGTTTCTGTATTTGTATTTTGAGGTTTAAGTGTTCGGGTTTATTCGTTTGGTAACTTCATTACTTGATTGCGCTCCTATGCGACTATATTTTAGCTACTGCCGCACGTTCTCTTGCTAGTTTTATACATTTGTTGGGTAGCTGGGACGCTATAGTGCGAGTCACACCGAGAATGCAGTGTGGCGGGATATAGGCAATGTGTTTGTAATGGGAGGCCGGCACACTGTGTTGCCGGTTGTCCGATGGCTGTGACAGGGTCGACTCTGAAGTTTAACCGATCCTAGCATAACGACAACTGGCAACGGTGTGCTCTATAAGACTCCACACTGCATTCTCGGTGTTACTTTCACTATAGTAGGTGTACTTTTATATATTTGATATACAACTTGTTTTCAAAATTTTTTGGGAGTATAATTGGGATTTACATGGTTGGGTGTTTATTTATCTGCTAATATGGCTGTATATTATTATGTAAGTTATTTGTATTAAAAGGCCAGAAAATAGGTGTTTGCGAGTACGAGTAAACTTTGCAAATTTACGAGTACTCGCAAACCATTTTATGGCACAGTGATGCACAAGATTTTTTGTTCCGACGTAAACAATTAATATTAAAATCAATAAACAAAATTGTTGTACTTTTTAAAATTTTATACCTGTTGAAATTGCTATGACAATACTGATAATTGACAGTAACCAATATTACCTAAAAAATAAAATTGCGAAATTATTCATTACTCGAATTTTGTAGGTACTTTACCAATTTGTTGACTTTATAATAATTTAAAGATGTAATTTGTGGTTATGAGGAACTAGTACGGACATAATGCGTAGACGTACACGGTAACGCGATTAGTCTCTGTGTTACGTCAAATGTTGGTAATGTCGAATATTCTGTCAGTTCTGTCACTGAAACGAATACCAACTGTAACTTAGTATTATTTTTGCCGGCATGTGCCGGAAAGCGCATAGTTTCGGGACGCATTTGGTGCACTGCATAATAGAACGAAGGCACAAAAACATATTTTACTAACGCTTTAATACACTACGACAGTAAAGAAAAAATGAAAACATATGTCAGCTAAATTACAAAAAAACACAACATTAATGCGATACTTTAGGACGTATGTAAAGATCGGAACCATATTACCTAAACCAAAATCCAAAATTAACCAAAAAGATCAAGGAATATACGAGATTCCATGTGGAGTCACCAAGCGTAAAACAAACAGACGAATCAATGGACCGTAGTTTTGTAAGATGGGAATCTGTGCGCGGGCTTCTTAATCTGTTTTTATTATTACTAAACTGTTATACAACTTCATCTATATTAATAGGAAAGTAGCAATCAGCCGTCGACATCGTGTTAATTAATATGTTTACAAACATTTAAAAATGTTGCTATTTTTTAAAGCTAATAAACAATTGGTTTATTTTTGATATTAAAGAAGCTAATCAAGATAAAGATAACATATACAATTGATTTATAATACGCTGTTAAATTCTATATAATGATAATAAAACAGTTAATGGGTATTGCGGAACCAGTTAATTACAAGTTGTTATACAAAAGTGAATGTACGATTTCGCTATGGGACGTAATAATAATAAACACCGTGCATATTTTATGTGCATGTATATATGTCTATCAAACTCTTCGTGTAAACCGTGAACAGCCAAAACCAAATATATATTTGCACAAATAGGTTATTTAATATTGTGATGTATGCAGCGACTTGTCTCTGTCCTCTTCTAAAATTTCGCCTTTATATTATTTTACATACATAAAAGTTGTGTCTCATCAGAAATACCTCTGTCAAAAAAAAAACGGCTTTAGATGTTATCGATGTATTTAGCAAGATGGCGTGGGCACGAGCTCTGAAGTTGAAAAACTACATGTTCTATAATCGACGTATTTTCGGTTATTTTTCAAAGACGGCTAAGAACAAGGACTTTATTGCGAAAAGCGCCCAGTAATTCTTTAACAAACATCGAATCTAATCATATAGGCAAAATTTAGCGATGCGATGCCTTCATATAGGTAAGAACCGCACTAACGGAGTTACAGTGAATGCGAAAGTCAACAATCTTACACATCATCTCTCTCAAGGCTTTATTTGCGGTAAAACCTACGATGCATCGTTTAGGTAACTGACCCAGGAAGACATTATCCAACGATTTTCGCTGTATGCTCACAGGTATAGTTAGTACTTTTACTTCAGTACTTGTTCCAAGGTATTTTGCTGCAGTTGTTTCTAAGGCTTTATCGCGCGCAATTATAATGGTGGGATTGTTTCGCATACATCTCACTAGTAAACTAGCGTCCATAATTCCGTCTTGTAATTTGAACCGTGCGCTGTCATTCGCCTAAAGGTATCTCTTGATCGTACATATTTAACTCAAAACCACTTATGAGCAACTTTTCCCGATTAAATAATTCCTACTGCACGTGGTCAATTATCTCAATCTGTTTGTTGGTCGCTGCAAGTACCTGACCTTTCGAGAAACCGTTATTTGCACGTTTCATATAGGTAAAATGTCGCGACGCGAGACTTTCGGCGAAGACTGTTTCAGCGGTCCCCACACCAACCCTCCCAGAACATAACCGAGATTATAAGACAGATGTAGGGCGTCGCAACTTCTCCTCGGGTCTTCGCCCCTTGTCGTGATCGCAACTTGTTCGTGGACCTTCGTGTATTGTCGTGGTACCCTTGGCGGAAAATTTGAATTTGTATTATAATAAGGAGCCTAATGCTAACTTGTGAGACAGGTGTAGGGTTGCCCAACTTGATCTCTGGGCATTGCCCCTTGTCGGGGCCCCATTGGCGGAAAATATGAATTTGTATTTGTATTTCAGTCTCTGCAGGTTATGGTTGGAAATATGAATTTGTATTATAATAAGGGGGTATAATGCTAACTTTTAAGACAGATGTAGGGCTTAGCAACTTACTTTCAGGCCGTCGCCCCTAGACCAAACATTTGAATTTGTTTGTGGTGCCATCTATGAGGGGAAATTTGAACTTATATTATAATAACAAAGAGGCCTAATGCTAACTTATAAGACAGACATAGGGCTTCACTACTTGCCTTCGGGTTTTAGCTCCTGGCCCCTTGGCGGTAAATTTGAATTTGGATTTGTATTTAAGTGTTTACATGCTGATTACTTATTGTGAGAAATTTGAACTTGTATTCTAATAAGAGGACTGTTGCTAACTTATATGACTAACATAGGAACCTGTGTTAGGGACTGTGCCTTTGATGGGCAATTTGAATTTGTGTCGTCATCTAGTTGTGTATGGACTAGTAAATATTTTCTGTAATAAAGGTGGCACAATCTAGCGTTATATTTCTAGGACTTATCAGGGTTTTTTGTTTGTGGCACCATCTAGTGGTATATTTTTAAACTAGCGAACATTTTCTGTAACAGAGGCGGCGCCGCCTAGCGGTATACTTGTAGGACTAATTAGGGTTGTTTGTGGTGCCATCTAGAGGTGTAAAGACTAATGAATGTTTTCTGTAATAGAGGTTGATCGTGTTCGTCTCGCCCTCGTCTCTATCGTCTCTTTCTCAAACATACAAATCAATTAATCAAATCAAATTAATCAAATCAATTAAGCAGATCAATCCCAAACAAATCACGTTCGATCAAATCAAACAATAAGATCAATCAATCTCAATCAACCAATCAATCAACCAAGGCAATCTCAATCAACGAAATCAACCTACAGCCTGTGAAAACTAGCTTACAGCTCAAAAATACTAATTGAGCTAATTGGACTAATATGTTTTGGAAAGAGACGTTAGAAACGAGGGCGAGACGAACACGAAAACATTCATTAGTCTATACACCACTAGGTGGCACCACAAACAATTCTAATTAGTCCTAGAAATATACCGCTAGGCTGCACCGCGTTCTCACTACAGGTTTATGTATAGTGTACGCTACCTGTTTCAGTAACCGAGCTCTAATATCTTCCCTAGGGGCCTGTTTATAAATCTAAGTTTCTTTTGACAGGGGTATTTCTGCTAAGGCAGAGCTTGTATGTAAAATAGGTTTATGTGATAGTATGACAATCCCATTATCGGTAAAATCCGAAGGACTTTTATGTATGTAAAATAATATAGATGCGAAATCTAGCTTAAAGAAGACAGGCAATTCGCTGCATACATCACAATGCTAAATAACCTGTTTGTATATATATATATATATATATATATATATATATATATATATATATATATATATATATATATATATATATGGTTTTGGCTGTTGACGATTTACACGAGGGGTTTGGTAGACGTTTTATTCTAAGGCATTGCATCTCCCTAACTAATCTAGCCTGTGGTAGCTAAAGGCCCCTTATATACATGCACGTAAAATATGCATGGTGTTTATTATTATTATTTACGTCCAATTGCGAAATCATACATTCATTCGCAATACCCATTAACAGTTTTATTATCATTATAAAGAATTTAACAGCGTATTTAAAATCAATTGTATATGTTAACATTGTCTTGATTAACTTCTTTAATATCAAAAATAATCCAATTGTTTATTATCTTTAAAAAATAGACCAAAATACGGTCCCCACGTGGACATATAAAGAAATGGTTGCCAGGTGTACCAGGGCCACAAAAATCCAAGGTAGCAAAACTTTAAAATGTTTGTAGACACATTAATTAACACGATGTAGACGGCTGATTATTACTTTCCAATTAATATAAATGAAGTTGTGTAACTGTTTAGTAATAATAAACACAGGTTAAGAAGTCCGCGAACAGATTCCCGTCTTACAAGACTACTATCCCATATTAGAACCCAACCCCCAATGCATATATGAATTAGGTCGCAATCTTTAGGTGGGGTTAAAAAAAAAGTTAATAATAATTATGCAATCTCCTTTGATAAAAACAACCCTCATTAATAACAAATTAAATATTTCTGTTTACCTACACTCCAGAGGCTGAACTTTAAAAAATTTCTTAGTACAGACAATGGGGTCCTAATTAGGGTGAAAATTCCATAAAGGGGTTGAAAAGGACCTCCGAATAGGAACCATAGAGGTGATAAAAATACGATGCCCACGTGGGCGTCATTGGAAATTTCCCAAGGTCAAAAGTGAAAGTGGTGTCTCACTTCTACTGATAAGAGGAGCAGTAGAGATCGAAAAACGCCAAAGCAGCTTTAATAGCCGAGATGATTCGCAAAGACTGCTCAATGCACGGAAATGGGTATTAAACAAAAACCATCAACCAACATCGCACAATAGACCTCTTATGATATCCACAGGAAAACCATCAAAACGCGAAAAAGAAAGTAAAGCAGCAAAGGTAATGAAAGTGAAAGCCAACGAAGGTATAATAATAGGGATCAGTTCCATTTGAATAACGCAATTCAGGACGAGATTATTAGTGACATCAAGATACCTAGTGATAGTCTGCCGAAACAACGATGGTACTTACGTGAATCCTAACACTACGCGAGATCATGGACCCCGAAGGAATGGAATTACCCACAATACAGACAGAACGTGGTACGACTAGGCGACTTTTATGTTTTAGTGTAGAAGTACGTACCTGAAGGTGATAATAAAGATAGTGTTTCAACGTTCGGTAAACAAGGTGATCGAAGTCGCCCTCCTTTTATTATTTTGTACTACTGGTAATGTATGTTCATAAATGATTCTGGATGAAATCTAATGCGTTACTATTAAGTGAAAACCGTTTTTACTATTAAATATTCTGTAGTTAAACAGAATTCTTTTTATTATGCCCGTTAGGATGTCCACTTTTTCTTGTATTTAAACTAAAATCGTGTATCATTTTGGGTTAAATCTTAGTAATTATTTTTTGATGGATCTTTCTCTTTTTGAATTGTCTGTGGTAACGATGGTATCATAGAAAGTTATGATTTATTAAAGCTATGCATATGATACTGATGTAAATTGAAGTTCTATTAGAAACCACACGCGACCATGGTATTGATATGTTTTGCAACTGTTTTTGTGTGTTACACATAAAAATCGCAGGCAAGTGTAATGTAATTTATAATGAGTTTCGACACTAAAAACAGAACAATTAGGAAGGTTAAGTACTAAAAATAGTATATCTGAGGCAAAAACAAAGGAAAATTTAAAGATAAGCAACACGTGGTCTTCCACTGCCTAATAAATTGAACCTGAAATATATCAACGCCATAAGGTAAAATAATAATCATCCAACTGACCGCCATTATGTTTTGCCTGATTTGTCTTATTTTTAGTATTTCATTTATTAGCTGTGATGGCAGTGAAGGCCACAGGTTATACACATCTCAATAAAAATAAGATAAACTTCTACAAATAAGATAAAATACGACTATTTTTATAAGTACGCAAAATTCAGGTAAAGCAGTTTACAAAATGAAGTTGTCACATATAATTACCGTCTTTGCTGTAATTGCTTCAGCACTAAGTAAGTAGCGTAAGATTTTAGTGTTTATTTATGTTATGACTTTGTTAAATTTTTTAAGTAATCGAGGCGGAAAGATGTTTCGTTTTCCTCGGTATTTCAATACCGGGAACAATATGTGAACCATCGTGTGATGTAGCTCCAGGATGTCCCGGCAATCTAACATGCTGTAAAATAAGATGACCAGGGCTTTGACATATTTTTATTCTATATAAATTTGCTTAAATCACATATCACATTTAACAACCATATTACCTAAATGCAGTGAATTTTTAGTGACATATTTACCACGAAACCATCTGTTAAGAAGTATGATTTAACATTTAAAAATGGTTGTAATTAGACATAGTATCATTACTTAATTAAATAAAATATTATTCTGCACGTTTTTTTGTTTGAAATCTACAGGATAAAAATTATTATTCATCTATGGCTTTTTTCTCCTAATATAAGGTTTATTTATTTCTTCTACAGGATTATTAACTCTTTTTGTACATAATTGTTATAGGAAAATATCAGTTTAGTTCAGTAAGAAGGGTATTATTAAGCGCGTAGTAAGTATTTAATAAGTAGATTATTTTTCTTGTAAATTGGCAAATAAAACATTTAAGCATTCAAGTGAACATTATATATACAGTGCTTTCATTTCAAAACTAGTCACCCTGAATGTATTTTTTAGCAATGGAATATCGCCCTAGTAAAAAAATACGTCAATTTAGATGTCGAGGGGGACATTCAAAAACGGTGTTCAAGGAATTTTACTTTTCACTCCTTAATCCCCACTCCCCTCACTTTAAAATTTCAAATTGCACCCCCTAGCTTGTGATACATCGTTTTGAAGATATTCAAAATACAAATCCAACGGCGTTCAGAAAATTTATTTCCTTCTCCTCATTTTGAAATTACAAACGAAAATGTCAATACTATAGGAATAAATTTTGTTCATTGATTTCGTTGTCCAAGACAAAAACAATACTCTATTAAATGCCCAAAATGTTCTCTATTCTTAGGTAAACAACAATACAATCTGTTCGTGTAACCTCACTTTATTAAGTGCTCAAAACGTTCTCCATTCTTAGCTAGACAATAAAACAATCTATTAACGAATCCTTCTCTAACATTTTGAAATGTTTCCGCTGTAATTTGCTGGCAAGCTTGAGTGATCCTAGCTCTAAGGGCCTGAATATTTTCTGGTTGAGGGTTACGATACACGATTTATTTTAAATAACCCCAAAGGAAAAAATCCAATGGCGTTAAGTCGGGAGATTGCGCCTCTTCTGCTAATCCATTTGCCGGGAAACCGTTGATTAAGCCACTCGCGAACACCCGACGCATAGTGTGCGGGTGCACCGTCTTGTCGATACTGCAAATTTCTTTCATCTAACAGTGGGTTGCTTTCTTCGTCAGCTTGATTTTCCAAGGACTGAGTTATAAGCGGATCAATGTAGTTTTCCGATAAATTTAAATACAAATCAGCGGTTAAATTTTCTTCGCTAAACAAAGGACCTATTATTTCATTTCCAAGAATTCCTGCCCAGACATTAATTTTTTCTGGAAACTGCGTATGACCCTCTAAGAATACGTTAGGATTTTGAAGATCCCAATATCTACAGTTCTGTTTATTAACAAAGCCATTCAGATAGAACGTCCATTCATCACTAAAGCAAATATTATTTACCAAATTGCTGTCATTATTTCATAGAATTGAATCCTCCTAACGTAATCATCTTCAGTGAGTTTATGGAGAATGGTAAATTTGTAAGGAAAGAATTTGTGACGTTTTAAGGTCTTGTGTATGGAACCAACAGAAATATTCGTTAATGCAGCGACTTTTGGAATTGAAGTCGTATGTTCAGCGGCAAAATGGCCTAAGACATCAATTTGTGCAGCTTCGTTGAGAACTCGTGGTGTCTTTCTTACTTTGTTACATACTGAGCCAGTTTCCTCAAATTTTCTCAACAGAGTTAGCACATATTGATATCCAACATTTTTTTCAGGATGCGTTTCGTTGAAGACTCGGGCTGTGCTACGAGCACACTTATTCTGGGCTCCATACAAATAAATAATTTCAACTCTTTCTTGAATAGTGTAAACCATGATTTATTCTTGGTTTTATTCAAATTCAATGTTTCAAACTGAAGTAATGAATTGTCAAAATTCAACAGTTTAACCGAAACAGACTATGTTTCAAACTGAAGTAATAAATTGTCAAAATTCAACAACTTAACCGAAACAGACTTGATTATAAATCGTTGAAGTCGGCAATATATTACAAACTGATATACGGCTTACCTTAACTGAACTCTTAAAGCAAAAATAATCGAAATCCGTAAAAACACGATAAACATATTCGAGAGAGGAGATATTATTTCCGTATCGCTTCGTATTTCAGTACTTCAAAAACTGGGGGTATTGACTTGAACAATGAAATCAATGAACAAAATTTATTCTTATAGTATTGACATTTTCACTTGTAATTTCAAAATTGGGGGATGGAAATCAATTTTCTGAACGCCGTTGGATTTGTACAGGGTTATTACAAATGATGTTCCCGATTTCAATTATAAATATTATTGGATTAACCTGTTTGAAGACCATTTCAGTTGGTACCACCTACATTGATTTAAGTACGTATCAGCTATTTGTTAAAGTCAATTTGTGTAATCGCTGAATTTGAAGACAGGAAAGCATCTTATGTGTTGGATTATCACATCAACCAATCAGTTATTAGCGTGCAACGTTACTTTAGAACCAAATTTAATGAAGATCCTCCTAGCAGTCACAAGTGGTACTTGAATTTTAAGAGAAATTGGTGCATTTGTAAAAAGAAATCAACTGGAAGGCCGTCAGTAAGCAATGACGCTGTACAGCAGGCAATGGAAAGTTTTACGCGTAGTCTACAGAAATCTACTGTTAAATGCAGTAGACAGCTTGGTATACCACAGTCAACAGTTTGTAAAATTTTACGTAAACGTATAAATTACAAACTTCAGCTTGTTCAAGCATGAAAAGCAAATGACAAAGTTCTAAGACTTTCTTTTTGTGAGAACATTAAAACTATGTACGTCTTTAGTGATGAAGCACCATCCCACTTGTGTGGTAACGTGAACAGACATAATGTCATAATATGGGAATCGGAGAACCCAGACACCTACATCGAGCACTTACACTCCGAAAGTTAATCTGTCTTGTACTATCATTTACAACAAAGTGTACGGACCTTTTTTTTTTATTGGACAAAGAATAAATGGAATAAATCTTGGACATGATGGCGGAATGGCTTCTACCGAAATTAGAACAACAATCGCTAAACTTCATTCTGGACTTCAAAATCGGCTGCCTGGTAGATGAATCGGTCGTGCAGGTCCAAGTGATGGTGCACTTTTGAACTAGCCTCCAAGATCTCCGGACATCACCCCCTGTGATTTTTTCTCGTGAGGATACATCAAACATAAAGTGTATACACCACCAGAAAGCATACCTGAGATCCCAACAACGGATTACCAGAGCCATCGAAAGTATGGCAAAAGCTTGATTACACGCTTAACATCTGTCGTATCACAAGGGGTTCCCATACAGAACATTTCTAATTCTTGGCATCTAGGATGAAACTTCTTGAGTTTTTCTTGAAATGTAACTATTTTATTTTTTGTATGATAAATAAAACTAGATTTATGTGCACTTGAAATCATGAACATCATTTGTAATAACCCTGTATTTTGAATAGCTTCAAAATGATGTATCACAAGCTAGGAGACGCAATTTGAAATTTTAAAGTATGGGGAGTGGGGATTAAGGGGTGAAAAGTAAAATTCCATGAACACTGTTTTTGAATGTCCCCCTCGACATCTAAGTTGACGTATTTTTTTTTCTAGGTCGAGATTCCATTGCTAAGAAAATATTAAGGACGACTAGTTTTGAAATGAAAGCACTGTATATATATATATATATATATATATATATATATAAGTAAGTGGGTAATCTTGACTGATAATGAATATAAGATAAGTTTATTGGGGAATGCAGTCTATTATGAAGTGGTAAACTTTTAGTTAATATTGTCCATTCTTCTAGTAATTTTTGTTAATTTTTTTTTTCCTTTTTGATAACATAACACTTACCGTTGTTAATGTTTTTAACACGTAATTAACCGCATTTGATTTAGTTTTACTATTGACACACTGTCAATCAATTTTAGTTTCTTGCAAATTCCTATTGTTAGTTTTGTTTTTAACCTTTATATGTTAACTATTAGTAGAAATTTGATTAAAACTATGTTCACAAGATAAGATGTAGTTATAAATAATGCTAAGTTTACTAATATCTGATTTTTTATTAAGAGTGTTGCTGTTTTCATTAATGCAGACCATTTCACGAAAAAGACGTACAGTTAAATTATTTTCTTTGCATAATATAGTAACTTCATTAAAATTCATGTCATGGTTTTGTTGGATGACATGCTCAGCTAAGCTACATGAAGCAATTTTCCTTCTACAATCACTTTTGTGAGATGTTATTCTCCGTAATAAATTTCTGTATGTTTGCCCTATGTACACCTTAAAACAATCCTTACATAGGTTAGAATAAACTACATTTGAATTTTCTAAAGTTGTTAAGGGAGATTTAATTTAGTATATAAGTTACGTAAAGCTTTGATGTTACTTGTGGCTATCTTGGCATTGAGTACCTTGAGATGTGAGAAGAGGTATATAAGGCAATGAACCATACGACATACTATTATTGTCATGATGATTAATATTATTATTTTGTTTGCAATTTTCTTTAGAATTAATACAATGCGGCGTATTGAAAATAAGTTTATTAAGTAAATATCTAGGAGAAGAATTTTCTAGTAAAATATTTCTAAGTGTATTAAGACCATTTTTAAGGTCATTAATATGAGAAAGTTTTATGACTCTATTTTTTAATGCTAAGACAAGATTGGTTTTCATCTCAAAAGGATGTTGTGAGTGATAACTAATGAATCGATTACTAAAAAAGGTTTTTCTATACCATTATGTACGTAATATGTTGTGAAAGTCTCTGTGGATGAACATATCTAAGAATGGTATGCAATTGTTATCATCTCTGTCTTATGTGAACTGTAAATGTTCATTGTAATTATTAAAGATTGCCAAAACTTCGTCTATTTTGTCTTCTGTTCCAGATAGGACTAAGTCATCAACATATCTCTTAACGAAAGGTACATGGAATTGTATTTTACTTAAACAAGCAGTAATCAAGTCATCAAGTACAAAATTACATAGGATTGGAGAAATCGTGGAACCCATAGGGTTACCAAAAATTTGTTTGTAGTAGTTATTATCAAAAATAACGTAATTCGAATCAAAAATAAATTTTAGTAAATTTTTAAATGTCTTCAGGTTCATTTTAAATTAACAGAAATAGAAGGCCAATGTTTTTCAATGCTCATTATAATTAACGTTAAAGGAAGATTGGTGAATATGTTTGTTATTATTATTTAATTTATAAATAATTTGATTGTATTTATAGCTTGTCTTGATAAAGGAATAAAGCATTCCGAAAGCTTGGCACATTAACAAAGGGTTTTTTACTTTTAGCCTTCATAATTGACTGCATTCCCCGAAAAAACGTTATGAAGCCCGGCTGGGGGCTTCCTAAGGTAGCCATGTGTATATCATCAAAATAGTATATATATATATATATATATATATATATATATATATATATATATATATATATATATATATATACATATATATATATATATATATATATATATATATATATATATATATATATATATATATATATATATGTATATACCAAATGAGACCGAATTTGAAACATTGATTTATTTGTAAATTATTGTTAAGAAACGCCCACAGTAAACAAATATAATTACAAGGCTTTTTTTTATGAAAGGAATGTCTAAAAATGAACCTATTGAAACGTCAATTGCTAATCGTTAGTTTAGACTATACATTTCTAATTGTGAGATGCAATAAAATTTAGATAACAATCAGTTTGAAACCAGTTAGTGTAGAAATAATATAAGAACATTGAAAATTCCACACAATCAAACGAAATTGTTAAAAACAAGACGAATACTCCTTTTTCGGTTACTGTTTTAAAAATATTTAATCCATCTAGACAACTTTTGAAATATTAAAAGTATAAGGTAACGTATAAGTCATTTATGGGCTAAAGCGGTAAGCTAAACTTTACTTCTGGTCACTAGTGACTTATAGTTTTACTTGAACACTCAATGTTGTTTTTTCATTTGTTTAATTCGTTTTACTTAACTTTTCTCTAAAGACTACCTTACAAACTCATTCAATGATATTTACATTATGTTGAATGTGAAATTAGATTTATTTTGTAGAACACTGCACTGCGAACGACTGCAGTTTTCCTTTTATGGGCATTTGCCTCATTGTATTGTTTTTCCTGCATTTTTTTCGCAATGTCAATTTAAAAGAGATTTAATTTTTACATATCCCACGGGTAATGTTCACTCACGGTAATATTCAAATGTGTTAATATGATTCCCGGCGGTCGCCAGAAGTGTTAACGAGGTACAAAGCATACTATGGCCAGTACATAAATCTTCATCTGTCAGACACATGTTGTAATCAAATCAAAAGCTTGTTATCGAGTATCAATATATGTATAAAATAATTGCCTCTGGATACAATAATCATAATGTTGAAATAGGTCAATTCATCGTAAAGGCAAGCACCGGTAATTTCTAAGTAGAAGTGAGGCACTTGACGCCATCTTGGATTTTGACGTCACTTCCGGTTTTACACGCCCACGTGGGAGACCGGATTTTCCACCTTTATTTTTACACGCTTACGTGCAGGACGTATTTTTTCACCCCTATTTTTACACATCCACGTGTGAGACCGTGTTTTCAACCCTTATTTTTTATACGCTTACGTGCGAGACCGTATTTTCAACCCTTTCGTTTCGAAGGCCCTTTTCAACCCTAATTATTTTTACTCGCTTACGTATAGGACGTGTATTTTCACCCCTATTTTTTACACACCCACGTGTAGGAAGTGTTTTTTCACCCCTACTTTATGACAGCTCACGTATAGGATGTGTATTTCCAACCCTTATGGTTTCTTTTCGAGGTCAACCCTAATTAGAGCCTTTTTGCACATGCTCACGTGAGGGACTGGTTTTGGTGCTGGGGGCTCGATCTGGACCTAGGTCTTGGAATTGGAGTTGGTCTTAGGGTTATTTTTGATGGTATTAAGGTCCTTCTGACTATATTAATAGCAGTACCCCTGGAGGTTAGGCAAACCCACACGCAAACAATGTTGGAAATTGCATAATTAATAAGATATTATTATTAAAATTATCGGTCCTATTGCTTTAAAATGGCCAAATTCTATTGGATGATCTTTTACCTAAACGTTGTATTTCTAATGAGGAGGTTCTTGTGCGACACGTGTAGGGCTTCGCAACTTGTTCTCGTGCCTTCGCCCCCTGGCTGGAGGTGGTATGGGAACCCTAACCTTATAAGACAAGTGTAGAACTTAGCCCCTATCGTGGCCCCTTGGTGCAATTGTATGTAGGTTCTAACTTAGTCTTACGGCTGTAGGCCTTCGCCCTGTCATACAAAAAATTGTATTCTAATAAGGGGTTTTTGTAAGGCAGGACTTGTACCAGGGTCTGCGCCCTGGCCCCTTTGAGTAAAAATTGATTTTAGCGCCATCTAGGGGGCGTATAGACTAATGAACATTTTCCATAATAGAAGCTGATAATTCACACCTCTCTCCTGCTCTACGCTGTTTCTTCCTCCCCCCCTCTCTTTCTCACACACGCACAAACAAATCAATTAATGAATCAATCTCAAACAAATCACGTTCGACCATCAGATAAAACTCAATCAATCAACCGAAATTATGTCTTACAGTTTGCAGAAACCTGATTACAGTTCAAACGAAATGCATTAAAGTGTAATTAAATATCCAAATAAATCAGATATGATGTTCCTAATGCAATGATACTTTATGTATAGGCAGGTCCTCTAAACAGCCACCACCTGTACATTAAGAACATCATATCTGATTTATTTGCATGTTTAATTACATACACACAAAACTATTTCATTGTAACGTGTTCATTAACAGTTGTAAAACCCATTAAAAAGTAATAATTACTTATATATACATATATATATATATATATATATATATATATATAAAACATAGAGGTAAATTAAAATAACATGTTTTTAAGAATATCAAGTTGATATAACGGAAATAAAAGGCAAAAGGTTTTAATGGTTTATTATTATACATGAATTAACAGTAACTACAAGTTTAAAAACTGTGCGTACCTACTATTTTGTAGAGTCGATCTTATGAAGTCATCCTGCGTAATAACACATTTTAAAAAATCTTTATCGGCATCTTTGTTAGCAATATCAGGTAGAAAACATATATTAAAAATAATACGCTTACCTTTAGAAGTTTTTCCTTCAACTGTACAATATGTTAAACTGAATTTTTTTATACAACGTGTCTCACTAAAACACGCTTTGTGAATGGCTATAAACAGCCCATTACATACCGGTCATTAACTATTTAGAAAGTAATACAGAAAAACCTGAATGCGAATTTAACAAGCATGCTGTACTTACAAAAAAAAATGTTTACATTCAAAACACAAATATTTTAAAAATTTTGCTAACGCCGAAATTACTTTTTAAATAATTGAATCTTCAGGTTACGTAAAAACTATCTAATACCACTAATGTTACAGCATAACAATAAAAACTCATTAAACAGTGATTACACATTAAACACATTTAAAATATGTAACTTTTATACTACGTCTATTATTACATAGAGATGAGATTATTATTAAATTTAATTGATTTCGATAGAGCTCTGGAAATACTACAACCGTTCGAAATCATGCTTCTTCTCTCGACATCAAAAAAGCTATACTAGTGATATGTATACATTAAGTAAGCATAATAGAGGATATAGCTACATTGCTAACGATTATTGATGTTTTTTGCATGAGATTTTTTGAATGAGACAGCTTCGCAGGTATTTTTTAAGAAAAGCTATACGCATCTCATGAGTTCAAACGAGATTTTTGATATACAATCACCGCATCGTCTTCACCTTGAACGATTATACTGTAACAATCTATAAAAGTAGCTAATAACCCTAATAGTTCTATCGGACATTATTACATGGACACGAGGTTAGCCCTAAATTAACTGGTTTCAACACGGCTCTGGAAATGCTGCACACACTTCAAATCTTTCAGCTCGTTCGCAGAAGTTGTACCGTACTCACATCCTTCAATTTTTATCTGCATTCTGTTTCGAGACTATAATACGTTTTCTAATACATAAACAGAATCTTCAATACGGTGATACGTGTAGCAGCAAAACATATTAGCTAGTTAGTTTCACCTCTATATTACTTTACAAGCATGCCTGATCTTATCATAAATAAATACATCTGTCAAAAAAAAGCTAATTAAACATAACTCCATGGACTGGGTATAGCAAGCAACGTTGCCAATTATAGCTTTTAGTCAACACAATAGTGCCTACATCTACATACAATCGACTAACACTGCTTTAGCACGAGGATCAAACGAAAAACACGCATGCAAGCACGCACGTACACACGCACGCGAGCTAGCACGCTCGCACATACACACTCACGCACGCACGTAAGCTCGCACGTCCGCACGCACGCTCGCACGTACGCACGCACGCACGCTCGCTCGCACGTACGCTCACACGCACGCTTGCACGCACGCTTGTACGTACGCGCGTACGCACGCTCGCACGTACGTACGCTCACACGTAAGCACGCCCGCACGCACGTACGTACGCTCGCACCACACACACACACACACACACACACACACACACGAGAGCGCGAAAACACGCAAACGCGAAAAACACACTAACACAAAAAATACGCAAACACGCTAACACAAAAACACACAAACGAAAAACGCTACCACGAAAACACGCTAACACAAAAAATACGCAAACGCAAAGACATACAAATGCGAAAATACGTAAAAACGAAAACACGCAAATACGAAAACACACAAACGAAAACACGCCAACACAAAAAACAAGCAAAACGAAAACACGCTAAAGCGAAGAAAACTTGTAAACTTGCAAACATGAATCAAGACGGTGGAGCACCGTTAGGAAAAAAAAACAAATTTATTAACAAAATTGAAGGAAAGCTTAACGTTTGAAAATATATTATTATTAATTTTAATTAATTAATTTTTATACAGAGTGATCAATCTCAAGTGTAGACCACCTGATCAAAATATTTAAGTTAGTACCACTGATAGGTTGGTAAGAAGCTGTATTGCTCTAGCTACTCTAGAGCATGGTTCGAGTAAAAACTACGATCAGTTTCAAATCTGTATGAAGGTCATTAACTTATACATATTATAAAATATTATTTTAATTTAAATAATGACTATTTTGTATTTGATTAGACTGCATCCCTATAAAATACAAATAAACAAAATATTATTTAATGATTGGATTACATCATTACAAAATAATGAATCTTAAGTATTTAAATGTTATAATTTCATTATAATTAAATAAAATTTACAGTACATGTTTATGGAATGACAATGTTCTTTACAAATTTTTTTTAACTCCTTAGGTACATATTAGTTATCACTCTCAAGAAAATACAAAAGTGAAAAACGAAAGTATAATATAACATAAACAGACATAAACTAAAACGACTAAAACCACACTAAAAATCTAAAGCAGCCAACTGCAAAACACAACAATATTAACAAATAGGGATTTTTGTTATACCATTACAGTATACTTGAGATTGATCACGTTGTACTATATTTGAAACTTCTCTGGAACAAACCTAAAATCAGTTTTTTTGATATCCATTAAATCTACCATTTTGCTATAAATTGTTATTAAAAAAATTAACTAATGCATAAATTTCTTAAATCTTTATTGTTCTGCTAAAAATGAATGATAGGAAATGGTTGGTTAAAGACTTTAAACTATACGTGAGTTATTATATACACTTACAAAAATTATCCTGTTTATTCAAAATGTTCATAAACTAAATTTTTTCGTAAAATATTTGTAACATTGCTCATTTATATAATAAACTATTATTGTCTTTTACTTTATGAATTTCTAAAAAAGACTGAATTGGTATTCAATTGGTCCATTTTTTATGCAATCACCATCACGATAAAAAATATCACAAATGCTCCGGTTTATTTTTAAATTACCATTATTTTATACTTAATTAGCGCAAAATAACAAAACGTTGCATAGCACATGTAACATTTAATACTTCTTAATTTCAACCACTAAATAATTAATTACTTTAACACATATTTACCGGTAATTTCCAAATATAAATTATTTGTTAGTACCGTACATGTGAAATGTAGTATAAATTCATGCAATTGATTTCGATAAGACATACATTTTTGGAAAGCTTTCGATTGTAACGTTTTATGTTCTTTCTTTATCTGTTTGGAAAGTATTTGAAACTTTTACAAATAGCGATCGCATTTAGAGTTCTTTTCTAAAAACGAAATATAAGTTTTGTTGTTTAACAAATTAAAATGGAAGTTTAAATTAAGATAGGTAGTGAAATCCTGTTTACTGATTTGTTTGAGAATAGAATAGTTGCGTACAAATAATAGTTATTTTCCTCATTTTAGGTATTAGAAATTTTCGTTTGTTCAAGGGGAAATTGCGTTTTATGAAATTGACTGTCGCGGTTCATTTGATAAGTTTTTGGGCTTAAGAACAAAGAGTTTGGATTTTATATACCTTAATTTAAGGTTGATTTTCGACAAGATTTTCTTTGGCGCGAACATTGGGTTACTTGGTAATATGGCGTGGGATAGTACGCACTTGAATGTTTTCTTATAATGTAATTTCTCTCGAACGTTTACGGAAAGGGTATATCGTTGTTACCGCGTATGTAGTTTGAATAAATGGGTTGTGTGATTGGTTAACTAACATAGAAGATGTGTTTGTTTGGAGATAGTGAACTATTTACGCCCACATCGGGAGGTTTAGTGAAGTATATCGTTGGAAGTCTCTACGTTACCGGTAACATGGGGGATATTTTGGGGAATTCGTTCCTCCCGAATTAGTTTACCGTTATAGCTGTCACAGTGACATTCTTTCATCCAGGGTTTCTCATCCAAGGAATTGGATTCATTCTTGAATAAGTGCCGGTCATTAATTCGTCTTGGAGTTCCATCGAATCTTGTGTGCGGATCAATAGTAATATAGTTCAGGTTTTTGTTTTTTGACTGCTTCGCGTATACAGCTGACCCGATAACAAATAACTCGCTCTAAATAAATCAAATTTTTTGTTCCTTTAAAATAATAAGTGTTATTCAGAATTTGTATATAGTTAGAGTAAATCGAACAAGTAACATGAAAGTTAGGTCACATTTTGAGTTTCTCGTGCAGTTTTAACTTCGATCCTATTGCTGAGGCCGCCACAGAGGTCATCATCTGGGTTCCCACCAGGTGTATGTATAATAAAGGGGCTTCTTCCAAGTTAAGGTAAACACTGTTTTGCTGTGGTTGTCAAATGAACAAGTTTTTGTGTGCATTTTATTATTTTTTTTGTATGTACGAACGGTTGACTACTTCTTTCAAGATTAACGTCTTACTATTATATCGTTTAAATTTTAATACAATCGTATTCATCCGTGTTATGATTCCAACTTGTTTGAGTGTTTCTTTTTATTTGTTATACTGACGAATTGGTATTGAGATTATGTGTCGAATGCCGTTACAAGGAGAACGCAATTTATTTGTTACAACCATTGGTTATTCGGCTCACGTATAATAATTACAGTAATTTTTAATAAAGGTCGACGTTGAAACTAGCTAGTACCATTGTCTATTAAGTATATATATATATATATATATATATATATATATATATATATATATATATATATATATATATATATATATATATAATACGTATCGTTGTTTTTTAAATGTAAACCCATTTATTTACGCACATTTTAAATGTTTGTTTTTTAAGAGATAGAGTCATTGAATTGGCGTCAACATTTCTACGTTTATTTGGAGTAAAGGAATTACATTCGAAAGGTATCATTGATTGTTAAATTATAACGTAACTTTTGAAGGTTGATGAGTCAATGCATTACTTTCTTGAATTTGAGCATATTTTATGGCGTATTGATTTATTTAATTTCACTGGTGGGTATGATTGAAATTGACAATAAGTTTTAATAGACATACCGTAACATAATTGTAAAGTAAATAGGTCGTTCACTGTACAGCTGGCTTATTTGCATGCCAGGGATACTTTTAAGAGAAGTGGCAATTTTTTTAGTTATTTTTGCAGGAGCCTACCTGCCGATTGTAGACATCTTTGAATGGCCTGATTTTGACAAATAGGTGAGCGAATTTGATTATTTATTATGGCAGCTGTATATTTTCCCGAAATGAGGTACTACATCCCGACATCGACGTTTAGCAGATTTTAGGATTTTATAAATTCTGGATCACGTTTAGTTTTATTGTGACGTATTTTTCGTTTAA
This sequence comes from Vesta saturnalis, assembly GCA_036346205.1. Lineage (NCBI taxonomy): Eukaryota > Metazoa > Arthropoda > Insecta > Coleoptera > Lampyridae > Vesta > Vesta saturnalis. Next base: position 6,445,807 of record JARFJB010000534.1, read on the forward strand.
AATTGAATAATTAATTACCGTTTTGATCAGTTATTTTTCGGTATTTGAGCTAATTATTTTAGCGCTAAGTTTATAGAAAAATTTTATTAGGTTTGGTTTTATTATCGCACTAATGCGGCTTTTACGAGACACTCAAGTTTGATTTTTTAATTTTTAAGCACTTCTTGCATGTATTATATATTATACGTACATTTTTTTTTTATCGCTTTTGACTACCATTTTAAACCGAAATAAAGAAAAACGACCAAACGCATTAATTCGACGGTAAAGAACTAATTTTTATGGTTTTAAGGCGTTGGTTATTATTTGGGGTCAAAAACCCAACAAAATGACTTGCACAGTAATTTTGTTGGGTAAACTGCCAAACGGATTTTGTTGATAGATTAAAACGATCTTTTATCGCTTTAAGGAGTTATTATTTGTGGCAGAATACGATAAAAAACTTCATTTATACACCAATGTCGTTAAGGAAACCTTCAAGCATGTACATTGTACAAAAACTAATTGTTACATGGTGTCAAAAATGTTAAAAGAAATGTATACACCACTTTCGTTGGTAAACCCACCGAACGCATTGCTTTGAATAACAATGATTTAAGGCCTTCGATCATTATTCAGGATCAAACATACCTAAATTCTTTATTTATACACCAATTTTGTTGGCGAATCGACCAAACACGTTTCCTCGATTGGACGAAACTATCCTTTATCGTTTTTGGGCGTTGCTTATGATTTGGGGCGAGATAGAAATACTTCAATTAGACAAAAAGGTATTACATAAATAGACAGGAGGTAAATGTTAAGATTTGGTGATTTGTCATCATCTTTAAATTTACTTGGAATAGCGGTCAAACGCAAGACCGGCAAGACCTAACTGTTATGCTTTTGCGGTATTGTTCACTATTTGAAGCTAAAGGCAACCGAAAAATTAATTTATTTACCAATTTCGTTATGGAAAAGGCCAATTGCATTGTTTCGAAGATCAACAATTTATAATTCTAGGGCTTACTCATCACATGGAGCCAAATATTTCCCAAAATCTTATTTATACCGTCAATATCGGCTATATTGCATGTATGTGTGTGTGTGTGTGTGTCGATGAGTGTGTGAGTATGTGCTTGTGTGCGTACGTGCGTAGGTGCATTGGTGCTTGCGGTCTTTCGTGCGTGTGTGCTTGTGTGCGTGCATGATTGCGTACATATGTGCATGGGTGTGTGGGTGCTTTAATTTCTGCTAGAGCTGGTTAAATTTCGGAAGAAATTTAGTGGCGTAAAGGGGGCCAATATTGACTATGTTGTGTATGTGTTTGTGTGTGTGCGTGTGTGTGTCTGCGTGTGTGCGTACATACGTAAGCGCGTTAGTGCGTGCGTGAGGTGGTTAGTGCGTGCGTGGGTTCACGCGTGCGGTCATTAATGCGTGCGTGCTTGTGTGCGTGCATGCTTGCGTATATACGCGCGTGGGTGTGTGGGTACTTTACCTTCTGCTAGAGCTGATTAAATTTCGGAAGATATCTAGTGGCGCAGAAGGGGTTTATTAGGAGCAGTTTCAAAGAAGTAAAAGCACTGATATATATATATATATATATATATATATATATAATATATATATATATATATATATATATATATATATATATATATATATATATATATATATATATATATAGGAATTATGTTATATGCAATATTTTGATACAAAGTGTAATTTAGCTACAAAAAATTCCTAAGGTAGAGTTTAAATGTTGATTCAATTCTTTTCAATATCTGAATAACCATCAACCTTGTTGGTAAAGGTGTAAGAATTAAAGAAAATTTAATTTTATATAACCTGGACTAAATAGGATTAAAAATACTTAAACTATATTATCGATATTTCATAAAAGCGAGCTGCTTTGGTATTTTTGTTTGCATCTACGTGTCTATCAACCTCTATATTACATGAAGCTTTAAACGTTCATCTGTCATAGATAATCGTTGTTGTTTTTACAATGTTGCCTATATTCGTTAAGAACGTATTAAAAAAGAGGTTGCTTAACAATTAAAAAAAATTATTCTTATTAAAAAATCTGGAAACTGGAACTGTGGCAGGGTCTGTGACAAACAAAATACACCCACGTATCACACAAAATTAACAAATTAAAAAACACCGAACGCGTTTCAATAGCTACGCTAGTCGACCGCTGATGATGATAGCGTAGGTATTGAAACGCGTTCGGTGTTTTTTATTTAATTTTGTGTGGTACGTGGGTCTATTTTGTTTGTTATTCTTATTAAAATTATTTCATATCTTTTAATTTCCATTTTGTAGGTTGGAACGTTGTCTTTTCCACTCCGGATATTTTCATGATACTTCACGTACTATATATACCACAATTATAGTTTATTGTTAAAGCAATATCTTACGATATAAAATCAACCAAAAAACCATTTGCATCAAATTAAGAACCATTTCAATCAGCGTCCTGAGTAGATTTTGAAACAGTATTTAATATTCTATGTCCAAACATACATATCCATTTAATTGAGGTTATAAAAAACTTTCGCTTTTTCATACTTGTTCATGCGTGTAATCTGTTCGAAGGCTGTAGTTAAAAGGTTGAGTACGATTTGGCTACATTGCAATCCGTGCTCCAAAAGCTCAGTTATCATAGTGTTTATTATTGCCAATAATTGAGCTCTTAGAAGGTCCGGGATTTCGAACGTACATGAAACTTTACATTAAATGAGCTTTTAAAGATGGCAACTTTATTTTTAAAAACAATATATGCCGTATCAGTACATTACATTATTGGCTTTCACATTATTCCCGGTTCAAGATTTTTTGAGCATAAAAACGTACTAGACCCTGACCAAATACTATGTAGCGAATCATGACTATAAATGAGTCTCTGAAACTAAAGAAAGACATGATTCGTTAAAAAAAATGTAGTAAAGAGAGAGATTTACATTATTAAGTTGTTAGGGCAAATACGATGCGTATAATAACCATTTGTCAATAATCAAAATCTTATAAAAATTTGTCCTATCGATTGGAACTGTTTCGGGATTTCCAACAATACTAATATTAGAATTAAACCGTAATAACCGACATAAATAGAAGAGCACAGCATAGCAATCTAGTAACAAGTAAAGCAAGACCAATGAGTTGGTTTCCATATGTAGCATGTAACAATGGCCATGCCAATGTCTAGGAAGTAGGAAAAATACAGCGAGACCTTCATATAAGACAATAGGATGACTTCAAATGTTCTACAATTTACGAGACCTTTATGGCATTTTTTTCGGTCTAAAACAAGTCCATCGCGATAGGGATTTCCTTACGGCGGTGTTCTGTGCGTGTGGAAAGTAAATATGTCGGTGCGTGTAGGTATATATGGTGTGAATTCGTTAGTTAAGGTTAAATGTTAGTAGATAACTGTTTTTAAATGAATAATAGTAATAGTGTAGTGTGTTAATGTTCTTATCTTCGATAGAATATTACGGTAGAAAATGGCAGTAGAATAGGGTAACACATAAAATAAGGGATGCCGTGGATCAGTAATCGGCTGTAGATGTATTGTTATCCTAATTTTGCGTACTTGTCATACATAAGTCACGATAGGGGTCGATATACACCGGAAGGGCGCCAGAGTATTTGAAATTAACACAATCGGGGTTGTAATACCTAATTACGAAGGTTCACAGCTCGTCTTAATACACAAATGACTCGCCTACCTTTCATCATAATCACAGATGATAAGGCTATCGTACGATACGTTATTGATTAAACTTAACATTACATGAAATTGTATTAACCAAATTGTTGCGTTACTGCCTAAAAAGGAATATTGAACAATATTCGAACTTCATCATTGTGAAATTATATAATTCAACAATTTTCGCAAATAAATAATTAAAATCAGTAGATATTTGCATATCACGGTTTGTTGCGCCTCAAATGAAAATACTTCCAGTTCATTAACCTGTTCAAATATTGTAAATAACCACACTTATTCGTTGTGATAACACCGGGCTACCCACAAATAAACACAATAGTGATATAAATTTTATAGGTTTCAGTCATTAAATGGGGGATGTTCTGGTAGGACCATTAAACTAAAGCAACTTAATTGTAATTATTTCCAAAACGAAAGTTTAGAACGTCTACAAATTTGGTAACATATAACTTTTCAAACATCGCATAAAGAGCAAAAATATTCAAAGTACAATGCAACACAAATTAAACCGCGGATGGATATGTTTCATCAACTGAATGGCTTAATTCGCTTAATAAGAAAACATATTTATCCCGTTCGATACATACAACAATAATAAAGAAACCCTTTTTATTTGGAAGGGCACCCACACAAGTAAATAAATGAATGGAGTGATTACCTTGATTCTTAATCAAACATTAGTGACCTTCCTGAACTATCCCCTTTTCTTTATACTGCCTAGCAGTAGGGCTGTGACGATGGTCCCCAAGTTACTGAACGGTGATGGTCGAGTCTCTACGGCCTCTCTGAAACCGTAACTACGACCGAATGGTTTTATTCAGTTTCTCCGTAACAATTAGGAAATCTGAGAAAGCCAATGTGAACCATTTGTTTGCTGTACCACTTTGGTTAACATAATTACGCCGCGATCTGGTACTCTAACCGATTATACAGTTTTAAGGAACGAAAGTTATAATTACACAAACTGAATTATGCGATCTATGTACAGCGAGTCTTCTAGTTACTAACGAACCGTGAACTTGAATGTCTTAACGTTTAGGAATGGACGTCCAATTTCTTCCACACAAAAGGCGACGTTACTCCCAAAAATAAGGGAAAGCACTAGGTGCTAATACTCAACCCCTCCTTTTAAGGACGATTAACGATGCTCCTCTGGACAAACGACACTTTACGATATTTTAATCACGTGCTGGTTGGAGTTACTCAATATCCCACAATACGGAACACCATTCCCACTTAAGCGCTAACGCGCGTCGTACTTCCACAGGCCGCCGTAAATTGAACCTAACACTATTATATCTAATCTAGTACTGACACACATGAATCTTTCACTTCTTGCCACATTTGATTTTTATCCCAGTCAACCAATCATAACAATAATAGTATCTTATGTTATTAGGAGTAAAAGAGATAATTTATGTGGTGAAGCTGAATGTTTATTTTGCCGAACGAAGTGAGGCAAATAATTCAGCTGAGCTACATAAAGTCACTTTTACTCCGAATAACATATACATTTTTATCCGCAAACGTAAAAAATAATTGGTAAAGATTGAAAGGAAAGATCAAACATAATTAGCAGGTAAAAGAATAAGATAATCAGGACGCTTTGCAAGTAATGAAACCATAGCAACGCACATTTAATAAGCACATTTGGTAAAAGTGAAAATACCTAGGCACAAAAGCACAACTTTTACTCCATGTCTGAAAAGTAAAACTTTTACCTTTGACATTGAGTCATAAAAGTGTCACTTTTGTGACGTTTTCGGATAAAAATTATTATTAATTTTATTAAATACATAAACAAAAAGTTTACCTCGAGTAGGATTTGAACCTACGACCTGTACTTTGCAACACAAAAACGAACTGAAATTTCGTGAGCCGAGCGGGAGAAATAGGATCATAAAAAAAAGCAATCTACGCTTTCCTGCACTACATTTCAATACAAAATAACAATTCTAATACGACATATAATTATCCAATTACGCAGTTAACAACAATAACTATGATTAACCAAATTGAAGAAAAATACGAACACCCCTTATTTACAAAGAAACTAATTAACTCTTAACTAAAATAGTAAAAGGGATTTCACTATCTACGATGCCAACGTGTAAACCAAATCTTAATTTAAAACTCTATTCTATTAGTGACCAACCAAAACTATATTTGGTTCTCGAAATAGGGATTGGAAATGCGATTACCATCTGTAATAATTTCAAATGTCTTCTAATATGTTCGAAAGCATTACTGTATAAAGGTTTCCGAATATTTATGCTTTATCACGTTCATTTTTGAACTATACTGCATGTCTAGTGCCGAGTACTAACGAATATCCTACAGTTCGAAACTAACAACAAATACTCGATAGAATCATGCACACACGTGACCAGAAGGAATATTAAAAATTTTCAAAACGTTACAGAGTTTCTTTGTCTCTCAAGAAAAGTGCCCCACATTGATTCTTTATAGTATTAAGACCGAATTTTTTGAAGTTTGGCTATGGTTTCTTCACTCACAATCTTCCACATTTCATAAATGTGTGAAATCTGAAAAATATTCAATGGTAGAAGTATACATGGTTCTATCAAATTTAAAGCAACAATTAATAAAACGGAAAAATAAAGTTTTTTTGCCAAATCAAGGTAACACTATTCTAGGAGGTTCAGTAAATGAAGGAGAAAACCGAACGGTAACTCTATAGCCCATTGGATAAGTTGACGTAACACTTTTAAGGTTCGCAAGCGTTTCGTTGGGTATTTCTAAAAAAAACCTCTGTGGTCAGACGTTGATTCACAGTTTTTCAAAAACAGCACCCTTATGTTCATATAGATAATTCGCAACGTTTTAATTAAATTGTGTGAATTAAAAAACTGTAAAAGAGTGGAAAGAAGTTTCTCTTCCTATTGACAAACAATGGGTTGGGCTTTTTAACCACATCAAGAGTGAAGATATACCACACAGCATATTAAATATTGATGAAATGTGCATGCGTTTACAGGGATCCAACGCCGCCACAGAAAGATTTTTTTCTTATATCAATAAAATGTGTACCAGCGAAAAAACTATACTTACTGTAAGAACTTAATTATTTTACAAAATTGCGGGTATTTTGTAAAATAATTTTAAGTGGGATCATAAGGCAAGTAATACCTCATTTGAAAGCTCCTTTCAAGTCCTGTTCAACGACATCAACAGCATTAAAATATGACTACTGATTTATGACTATGAGTTTCAACCCAATGTTAATGTTGTTGATTTCATTGAAAAGGACTTGAAACGAGCATTCAAATGAAGTATTACCTTCCATATGATCCCATTTAAAATTATTTTACAAAATGGCGACTGTCCGCTATTTTTAATCATTACGTTACTGAATCAAAAACGTACATACAAGATTATCTTCCAATTTTCGTGTTTTGTGACAGAATTTGGATAAAACAAAAGGCGACGATCAAATTTTCACTTTTATAATTAGGACACTACCAACTGCCACAATAATCTCCAAATCAACTAATGTAAAAAAATTTTTAAACGGTGATTGTTTATGACGTGTGTTTTGTCTTTATACAGGGTCGTCCGCCATTGGGAGCTGATCCTATGAGTATCTGCTAAACCAAACTTACTATAATTTTGAAAATTTGGTGACAGGATAATGATGTGAGGGCTAACTCATCTAAAATATTTTCACGTTCGTACCACTTCCGGTTATACCGGAAGTCGGTACTTAGTCGCTTATTTTAAATGGAGCACTCCGTATATTAATACATTTTTGGATTCTATGTCGAATTTTAAGGTAAGTTTGTTAAATAAACTAGATACGAAATTTCAGTCGTTTAAAAAAAAAAACATTTTTCTAAAAAAATGACAGATGCGGTCTTAGTAATAACTCGTCAATTGTTCTGTTCCTGTCAAACAATTTGAATAAAACTTGAGGTGTTGTAGGCAAAGGTTTATTGCAACAGTCTGCAAAAAATGACATTTGTATTTTTCATAAAAATAAAATTATGAATGTCTAAACTTGACTATCAAAAAATGCAAGTTACTCAAAGAAATCAAATGGAAACCCATATTTTTCATTACTCAGATCGATTTAACGTCAAAAATTAAGGTAAGTTTGTTTAAAACTTTATTTACCTAAACGTAACAGTTTCATACTTATTATCAAAAAAGTCCCAATATTAAAATTTGTGATAAAAATGAGCTACATACTTAAACCTTGTATTCCTTGTTCGTGGTCACCATGGAAACCAAATAATTGAGAATTGAAATACTTTATGAGTAAATCGAAAAAAACTACTTTTTACTGCGGAGGTAATACATACTTATGAGCGCATCATTACACGATAAAGATGCTTATTTATTTTGTTTTTCTTTTGTAGTCAATAATTTAATAAAATTGTTGACAGTTTGTGTTTTTCTTGAGGAAATGGCTCGACTTGAATATTCTAATACAGATTATTTGAATTTAATTTTAATTCACGGAGAATGTCATAGAGTTGTAAAACGAACAGTAAGAACATTTAACGAACGCTAACCTGAGCGCCCCCGACAATCAGCAGATACAACAAGACGTGTGGCTCAAAATTTGGAACAGTTTGGCACATTTAAACACTCTGCGCCTCGCCAAAAAACTGCTATTGATAACGAACAGAATGAAGTTATAACTTTGTAATGCTTCCCGGTTTAATGGTAGCTTCTACCGGTCTTTTACCTGTTGTAAATTTCTTATTTTACAACCTGTATACTCTAATTTTTGAATGAGAGCTTTTTCAAAAGGAAGGTTCAGACTTTGTTGTATACTTGGACGCAGGTTGGGTTGCCTATCTAATTTTACAAATGGTATCTACAGGAATGGTTTATTTACACAGAAAACGGAAATTATGATATTGATTCTAATAAAAGATAAATAAATAAATAAAACTGAAACTAAACGGTTATAAAATTCAACAGAATCCTAATAAATAATATTTTAATTATTCTGGATGGTTTTCTTAGAAACGTCTACGCCTCTAGCCTATCTTAGTTTCCAACCTTCCTTGCTGGTTGTGTTTTAAATATAAAAACAGATGATCAAAACGTGGTATATTTGTTTCGTTAATTACAAGTGATAATAGTTAATTAGCGTGGAATTGTGGTGTAATAATGTTGTAAGGAGGTGATTATATACTGAGTAAGTAAGGAATTTAGTTTAATTATAATTTAAGGTAGAAATGCTATGTGGAATTAAAACAGGTGTTATTCAGGTGTATGATTAATTTCGGGTTGATTGAGAATGGATATTATATAGGGATGAATCAGGATTTATGCTGGAACAAATTTATATGTGATGATTAAATATAATGTAATTGAGGGAGTAGATATGATCTTATTTTTATGTATGAAGGTAGGGGTAATTTATAAGGGGCGCAGACGATAGGTTATAACGGAATGGGAACTGGGATGAATATTTATAAGTAGGACAATTCTTTTTCGGGGCACAAGCCGAAACCGTCAAAGGGAACTGATAGGAATGACCTGGGTCGTGACTATGTAGAAGGTTTCGGGGCAATATACCACCGTCGCTTCCTTATAGTCTCTTGGATCTCTATCACCTATCCTTGTCGCGGGTTACACCTTCAACAAGTTCGTAGGGATAGCAATCTTGTCTGGTTTTGGTACAGGTGATGAGAAAATGGGAAGTTCAGGGTGTATAAACATTCGGGGAGTAAAGGCCCTCCGTCTGCTTTCACACACTTCACTTTTGGCAGGTATACCTAAATCGGGGCCAGAACCCACAATAAGCTCTTATACCTAACCAGGTTATGGGGGAATGATGTTGAATGAATGTAAAATGAGCAGGGAGAGATGTGAGGTTAGATGAATGGAACAGAATGACTTCAGGAAGGAGTGTAATACAGGAATAGTAAATCAGGTAGGATTAATAAAGAATTAGGATGTGGATACTAATAAAATATTAATAATGAATGAGTCGAATGTAATGAATTGGATTCTAATTTCTGAAGTAAATCAGGCAGGTTGCAGGCAGGATTAATACTAATAAAATATTAATAATGAATGACAGAATAATAATGAGAATAAGGTGTTGAGTAATGTATTTGGATGGGAAGCTAGTGTTTATATAGGGATTTTGGAGAGAGTGGGGAGAGTGGGGAACAACTGATAATATGTTTAAATCATGTAAATGCAGTTGTGGAAGAAAATAGGAAATAATTTTTGAGGAATTTATTGACAAGGATTTGGATTTTTAGGAAGGATCTGCAGGATCATTACAACTTTAGGATATTTCCGTGCCTATCCATGTAATTCCATAAACGACGCGAAAATAGATATTGGCTTAACACCTACAACTATCAGAAGAATTCTTAAGAAACATAAGTTTAGACCATACCGTTTACAATTGTTTCAACATTTGAAAGAAGCGGATTTCTTGAAACGTATCGAATTTTGTGAAACAATTTTGCTCAAAATACAAGAAATTCCTAATTTTTTGACTAATATCATATGGACGGACGAATCTAAATTTACGAAAAATGGCATATTTAATCGCCGAAACTCGCATTACTGGAATAACTAAAATAGCAATCCAATTCGCGAATGCCATTTTCAGGAAATTTGGAATTTTAACGTATTTTGTGGTATTCGGAATAACGAAATCTTTGACGTGTATTTTTACAACGAAAATTTGAGAGGTTTAAAATAGTTCATTGTTGCGATTTATGATTACAAACTTAATTTCTAGGTGAAAATTATCTTGAGATATTAAACACTCGAATTCAACCCCGATTAAATCTTGAAAGGGAAAATTTATGGTACCAACAAGACGGTGCGCCCCCTCACAACACCAACGCTGTTTCCATGAAACTTTATGAAATTTTTGAAGATCGTTGGTTTGCCAATAGTGGTCCCTTTCCATAGCCACCTAGGTCACCTGGTGTTACGCCAATGGACTTTTATCTTTGGGGTCGAATTAAAAATATTGTTTATGCTACACCACTAACGACTAAAGAAGATTGCATTGCAAGAGTGAAAAATGCCTTCAATTCTCTTTCTCCACAAGAAATTCAAAGGGCTACAAATGAAGCCGTTATGAGACGGATTCAAAAATGTCTTGCGTCTAACGGGCAACATTTTGAACATTTATTGTAAATTAATTTACATTTGATCACGAGCAAGAAATACTAAATAAGCGACTTTATCGTGTAAGAATGCACTGATAAGTATGTAGTTACTATCTCCGCAGTAAAAAGTAGTTTTTTTCGATTTACTCATAAAGTATTAAATTTTTACACTTATGTTGTATATCGAATTTGAAAAAAATGACTTAGAAAACTTCTATTTGGCAAAAATGACTTTTGAATCACAAAATTATCAATTTTTATAATTGTTTGCAGTTACTTATTCAAATATTTTTCTTTATTCCAGTTCTCAATTATTTGGTTTCCATGGTGACCACGAACAAGGAATACTAGATTTAAGTATGTAGCTCATTTTTATCACAAATTTTAAAATTGGGACTTTTTTGATATAAGTATAAAACTGTTACGTTTAGGCAAATAAAGTTTTAAACAAACTTACCTTAATTTTGGACGTTAAATCGATCTGAGTAATAAAAAATAGGGGTTTCCATTTGATTTCTTTGAGTAACTTGCATTTTTTGATAGTCAAGTTTAGACATTCATAATTTTATTTTTATGAAAAATACAAATGTCATTTTGCAGACTGTTGCAATACACCTTTGCCTACAACACCTCATAGTTTTATTCAAATTGTTTGACAGGAACAGAACAATTAACGAGTTCTTACTAGACCGCATCTGTCAATTTTTTTAGAAAAATGTTTTTTTAAAACGACTGAAATTTCATATCTAGTTTATTTAACAAACTTACCTTAAAATTCGACATAGAATCAAAAATGTATTAATATACGGGGTGTTCCATTTAAAATAAGCGACTAAGCACCGACTTCCGGTATAACCGGAAGTGGTACGAACGTGAAAATATTTTAGATGCGTTAGCCCTAACATCATTACCCTGTCACCAAATTTTCAAAATTATAGTAAGTTTGGTTTAGCAGATACTCATGGGATCAGCTCCCAAAGGCGGACCCTGTATTTTTGTATAGCACTACGAATCCCAAGGTGACAACACGATTACTGTTTGAATGTTCAGTATACCAGGTAATCCAAATCGCTATCCTTTCATTCTTTTGTTACTATGTACTTGTGGTTAATAATACGTACGGACTAACGCTAATTTATTATAGCATAGCATAGTAACACCTTTCTTGAAAAACTCGAACTCTTAATCACAGAAGAAGTCCTGCACTGCTGCTGTAACTGCGTCATCACTCTCAAATTTTGTTCCCCGAACACTCTCTTTTGGCTTTGGAAATAAATAAAAATGACTGGGAGCTAAATCAGGAGAGTAGGGTGATTGCTCCACAACTTCAAACCCAGCATCATGAATTGAATTCATAGAAATAAGGCTCTTATGAACTGGGGCGTTGTCTTGATGAAAGAGAATTCCGCGTGACAGCATCCCTGTTCTGTTTTCTTTAATTCAATAACGAAGTTTTGTAACTAATGCTGCATAATATTGACCAGTGATTGTGTGGTCACGTTCCAAAAAATCTATCAGTAAAATTTTTTCGGAATCCCAAAAATCTGTAGCTATTATCTTGCCCGCTGAAGCCTATATACGGAATTTGCGTGGAGCGGGAGATTCTGGCTGACGTCATTCCATACTTTGTTGTAAGCACACTGGATCGAAATCATGAACCCAAGTATCACCAAAAGTAACATAGCGATCGAGGAAATATTTAGGATTAAGGTTAAACAAGGATAAATTGGCTATCGAAGAAGTGACTCAGAAACGCTTTTGTTCGGGCGTCAACATTCGGGATACCCATCTTGCAGACACCTTATGAAGCCCTAAATAGTTCATTCATTATGGTTCCAATCGTACCATTTGAAAGGTGTGTTATCTCCGCTACATGTATTGTCAACAGACGAACCATCTCTGATCATGTCATTCACACGATCAATGTTTACTTGAGTACACGCAGAATGCGACCGACCAGCACCTTTTGCATGAATTTCTTTAGGTGTTAAACCTTTATTTTGTAGGTACTTGATGACAGCATGAAGCTAACTTATTTCCGTTTCCCAAAATCTTCATGCAACCACCACTTTCACCTTGTCAATAAAATAACAAAAGAAGTGCGGTTACTAGGGGTGGCATATTTCAAAGCCATTTATGCTAGGGACAACAAATACTGTACATCCCTCGTAAAAGCACTTTTCCTTAAATTGTTTGAAGTAAGGTTGATAACATAGTAAAGTTGTGGTGACACGACCTTCTTAGCATTCGGGGGGTAATACTAATGCCTAATACGTAGCTGAATTCTGAGGTAGCATTTTCCCTCTCAGAACCCACACTCCGTTGCTTCCCATCTAAATCTAGCCACACCCATCCTTAATCCCACCCTGCATATATACGTAATGTATGTATGTATGCTAGGAATCCATTATTGTGGCTGAAGGGGCTTGGAAATCTCAAGCAGCCCGCCCTCCCCTTTGGGGAGAGAATGAGATACGTGGCCTTTTCTTTTCCTTTGGTATCGTAGAAAGTTTAGATTTATGTGAATTACAGCTATTGTATACTATTATATTCATACAAATTGACGTTTTACAACCAGATACTTTTGACATCACATGACAGCATCGTATGGACTTGACTTGGGTTTTGCAACTGTTTTTGTATGTTACATAAATATCGCACGCAAAGGTAATGTAATTTTTAATTTATTGCATATAGTATACTGTTTTGTATAAAATTTTAATTTTAAATTTAGTAATCACGATCAAAGAATCTGTAAAAGTTTCAACATTAAAAACAGAAAAATTTATTAAAACGTGCGATTAAGAAGTTTGAACACTAAAAATACCTTATCTGAGGCAAAATCAACATAGAAAGATAAGCAAGACGTGGCCTTCCACTGGCTGAGAAATTGAACCTAAAATATTTTAACATCACGAGATAAAATGACCATCCAACGTGCGTCATTATGTTTTGATGTGTTTATTTTACCACAATATTTGGTTTATTAGCTGTAATGGCAATGAAGGCTACAGTTATACAGTTTTCAATAAAAATAAGATAAACTTGCACAAATAAGATAAAGCCAATTTGTATAAGTATGCGAAATTCAGGTAAAGCAGTTCACAAAATGAAGTTATCACATACTATAATTGTTGTTTTTGTTGTAATTGCTTCTGTACAAGGTAAGTAGCATATGATTTTAGCGTCTATTTATAACTTTATTAAAATTTTTAAGGAATCAAATGGGAAAGATGTGTCGATCACGATGGTTTTCAAATACCTGAAACGATATGTAAACCAACGTGTTTTATTGCTACAGGTTATGGAATATGTGCCGGTGAACTAAAATGCTGCATTTTGTAATAATATGACCATTGTTTAATCTAGGGTTATCGTCATATTTTATGTTTATTTTATATACTTATATTTGTGTAAATGACATATCATTCATATGAGTATTATTATAAGTTTTTGTTATGAACGAATAAGTCCAAAAGTAAATAAGTAATTAAAAATTATTATTAATTTTATTAAATACATAAATAAAAAGTTTAGCTCTAGTAGGGTTTGAACCTACGACCTGTACTTTGCTAGAATACCGCGCTAACCATCTGCGCCATCGAGATACAGTGGGGCTTGTATTTCGATGGCGCAGATGGTTACCAAAAAGTACAAGTAGGTTCAAACCCTACTCGAAATTTTTTATGTATTTAATAAAATTAATAATAATTTTTAATCTTATGAGCAGTAATAAAACAATAAAAGTATTGTAATCAGATAAGAATTAGTAGTACTACTGTTTTCAAGTGCATATCATAAGCTAACTAAATAAAACATAATTCAGCACGTTTTTTTAAATTTACACAATAAGTATTAATTCAATTATTAATAATCCATCGCTTTATTTCCGCCTAACATAAAGTTTATTTATTTTCTCTACAGTTAGTTAAATAGTAAGCACAAACATTTTCGCTATATTTCTACTTCTATTAAAATGATTTAATATATGAAATAGGGCAAGTAAGTTTTCTTGGTAGAAATGTACACTTATAATATTTTAGTCGATATAAACTATCTTGCAGAAATCTGCAGAATAATAAGAGATTTAATTATTGTTTGCATAAATATAATTGGTTTAATTTTCACATAACTGCCAATGAATGTTTGTTCCAGATATTTTTGTCAAAAGCTCAGTAACAAATCTGTCTTTCGTAACATTAGTAGTAATATATGGTCGGTTCTAAATCACCGTGCACGCACGCGCCCCCCGCATTGAGGTCAACTTTATTGAAGGTCATGTGTGGGTGATTCTACTTTGACCTAGATATTTTTCAAGGTCAAGTTCATTGAAGGTTATGTGTGGGGAGTGTCATGTGTATGTTGGTGGGAAATGTTCAAGGTCAAGATCAAGCAACTCTTACAATTTGGTTGAATTGAGTCAAGGTCATGTCGAGGGTTTAAAACCATAGTGACGTAAGTACAAAAGCGGTAGTTTTCAGGAAAGGAAAAAACACTTCACTCTCTGAATTGATAAATCTCTTATAAGTTTATATTATTATATTGATTATTGGTACTAATTGATATTTTCTAAAGTAGTAAGACTCTTCTTATTCATAATGATAAAATAAACAAATATTTAAAGATGTATAGATTTATAAATAAAAATTTGATGACTGCTTCAATTGCTAATGTAGTTACGTTTTTGTTACCTTACAAAGCGGACATACAATAGAACGTGAAAAACGCTTTCCTTATAAAAATATACTCAAAACATGTAGGTAGCTACACTAGTAATAATGTTTTATTAAGTACAAAAAATTGAAGTAGTAAAGTAAATTAAAAAAAAAAACGGTTGACAAACAATATATACATAAATTATTTTAACCATCCTCTTCATTCCCACTATCAATACATGCTTCCTCTGCTGCATTGCTTGAATTAAGGGAGTAATAAAAGTTGTGGTATGTTTTTGGAATAACATCAGCACAGAGTTCCATTAACTGTTTGAGTTTTTTGGATGTTATAGGGATGGAATTTACGTAGACTTTTCTGAGCTCCAGATCCTCTTTACATTCTTTTCTAAGGCTTCTACTTACTACAGTGCTCGAAATTTCAAATTCCAAAAAGTTTTCACATTCCATATCATATTTAAAAAACACCACAGTAGGGCAATCGCTTCTAAATTGGAACCATACAACTTTAAGCCACCGTATTTCGTTTCCATCTTTGTCAGTTTTTTTTAATTTCGTACTAGATTTTGTGCCAATTACTTAAAATTAAGGAACCAAGACTGATTCATTTGAATTACTGCATATTTGGATTTCCTGAGGCTGCCCTTATAATAGAATACCAGCCAGATGAATCAAATATATTGACATTCTTACTCTGTTTTTCTATTTGCGCATGCACTGGGTCACATTCGATCATGGAATGACCCGGTTTGAAAAACATTTGGTTTATTATAGTGTCACCAATAAAACATCTAGTGGTGCGAAGAAACATGGCAACCACGTTCACATTTCGGTTTTGCCCACTGCAAGTATCCGAAAAAAAGTAAAATTTTTTCTGCTGTAGATGAATCTGTGACGAGTATTTCCAGAGACATGAAGCAATTTCAATTGATCCGGGTTTTGCTATACCCTCATGCCAAATGGAATTATTTGCATTTTTAGATGCAACATAAAAAATTGTTAAGTTATAAACTGCCAGTCTTCTGTTATAAAATATTTCTTTAGTGTTTGTCTTAGAAGTATAACGCACAGCTTCTAAATCGAATTCAGCCAAAAAACATTCATCTGCCATTGACTTTACTTTTAAAGAGTTTTTCATGTTTCTAGCTAAAGTTTTTCTCTTTAAATGCTCGTTGTGATCGTCCTGTTTTGTTACCTTATCTTTCTCCGTTAACTTGTCAAAAGCAAAATAGTTATGCTTCTGGGGACGTGAAATGATATATTAAAATGTATTTTTAAAATATGCCGGTAATACGAAAGCTTTTCTGACCTTAGATTTTGCCTTATACAGATCGTACATAATTTGAACATATAAGTCAGCTGGAAGATATTCTTTAACCGTGTCTTTGCGGCAATAGTGTGACGACACTTACGGAAATTGGTTAATATGAGCAAGTACAAACTCTTTGGAAACGTCAGGTCGTTTATTTCCCGGAACATGGTGACCTCTCTTGTCAGCTTCAACTGCATATTCGTTTCTGCGCTTGGATACCACTTGTCTTACAAAAGTCTCAGATATATCTAATGTTTTAAGGAAAAACCCTTGGCAAACAATAAAGATAAAATTTCAACTAGTGAACTAACGTACTGCCTTTGCTTTTCGATATCAGCAATGTTCCAAAACGCTTGATGTATGCTTTGTCGAGTTCCTCGCTAAACCTTGTGTTACAACTTTTGGACATCTACTGCAATCCTTTTGCTGAACTTTCTTGGCTCTAACTGAAACATAGGCTTCACCTTTCTGGCGTTTAGATTTTAGTAAGGTTTTTTTCATGAAGCTAGCTCTGGAATTCTTTTTCTCTTCATGTCTTTTAGATTATTTGGTGTTTCTAAATTTTCTACTTCTATTATGGCGACGTTTATATATGAAAAAAGTGAAATAATAGTATTTTCATAGGTAAATAATAAACATTAATAATAATTTATGCATATTTTACGTGAATCTGATGTTATGTCGTCATTGTGTTCAAAATTTGGATCGTCAACAGAATCATCTGCATCTTAGAAATAAAAAAAGGTAAGTACTTCAACGATTATAACAATACCTTCATCACAGTTCGATATATAGCCTTCAATTGTTATGTTACCATCTGTTGTCTTTAAATAACTACTTTCTTTATCATTATCTGCAGTCACGTGTTCAATTACCGAGACGTTTCGTAAAAAAACAATCATCATACTAATGTTTATAACAACTACCTACTGAATATAGCAATTATTATGTAAGGTGTATGCAGAATACAATTATACTTACTGGCTTCTGACAAGTCTGTGAGTACCGAAGTAAGTACTCTATTAAGAATAATGAGACCTCCAATAGTGGGACTATTATCGCTTAATACTGAGCTTCCAATATTGTTACTAATTTCCGTTACATTTTCTGAGAAAATAGTAACATTTAAAAGTCAATATAAATAATTTTATTAGGTTAATTTATACCAATTATTTGTCTTAAGTATTACGATTTTTATGAAGCAAATCCAAAATATTTCTTCCTCTAGAAGACATTTTTAAACATTACTTGACCGCACTAAACAATTCACAAATAATATACTAAAATAACAGAAACTTGAAATAATTATAAACAACAAATTAAGGTTATGATCAACAGTTCTTTTACCCTTAACTAGAACGTATTGCAAGGGGCGGAGAAACTTTTTGGAGTCAAAAGATCGTATGAGGAACAATAATTTCAAAATGCAACAGATCCATTAACTATAAAATATAATAAAACGCATTTTTTTTGTAACTTTCTTATAAACTAAAATTTCGACATGAACTTTTTTTGTTAGATGGCAATTGATTCGTTTAGCATGAATGTGTTATTAAGAATAAAATGTACGTGATGGATTTTCCAAAATTTTGAAAATACTTTCAATATATTGCGTTTTGGTAGCATAATTGGACATGTTGCGTTTTGAAAAAGATATTTATGTGAAAAACTAAGAAAACAGCAAGTTGGAAATATTTTCAAGAAATATTATAAAAATAAAAACACCAAAAGGCTATGTTAATTATTATATATTTTTTAAATTTTTGTATTTTTTTTTCATTGCAACAAGAACAGTAAAATGAAGTAATGGTAAATCGAGTAACATAAGAAACAAACTTAATCTTTCTACAACTTTAATTCAACGTCTTCCTCTAGACAAGTACATTCCGTATCAGTCTCATCATCAGTGTTTGGAGGATCAGAAGATTTAATGATGTGATCCCTTAGAACTCCAAAATATCAGGTAAACTTGTCTTCAAGATACCATTGATCTCCAAACGCTTGTTAAATTAAATCTGTAGTTAATTTCAGATTTCAAAACTATTTGTGTTTTCCCTTGGAACAAATTTTTCTTAATGTATACTCTTTTCTGTTCGCTAATTCCGTCTATCTTCTTAAATATTTCTAACAAAGACTTTAGGTTATAAACCAACCAATCATTTTCCATTTCTCTAACAGTACCAAATCTAGAGTAGATTTTTACGTAGTCCTCCGGGAACACAATTTTTTCATGTCGTCTAAGTTCCTTTTCAACCCTACCGAAAACACGATCGGCTGGAAGGTATGAATGTCCCCTAACGGGAAAAATGTATTCTATTGATTCGACTGATTTTGGAGACAATTTCAAAAGCCAAAACATCAACATGTGCAAAATGTGGGAATTCTTATTCTGTCCCCCGCAGTCATCAGAAAAGGGTCTAATTTTTTTAACATTTACATCAAAATTAAAGTTGGACAAAAAATGCATTAAAGCAGATCCAATTTCATTAGATCCACGCCCACCTTGCACTTCGTTCCAGGTATAGAAGATAGGATTTTTACCTCCAATATTAACTACACAAAATGAATAAAATACAATCTGCAGAGAGTAATACGCTTCTTGGATAGGGAGCTTTGGCAGGCTTTGAATCTGCTGCATATCAAAGCAAAAACTGACAGTATTATCGAGGATTTCTTTCATTATTAAGTGAAATTGTTTGGCCCTAACCTTGTGCACACTTAGATCCCGAATGCTAGCATTTTTTTCTTCCTATTTCATTGCAAATTTTATTCTATTTTTAGTTCTTTCACAATAGCTACAACTATCGGTAGCAGGTGATCCGAAACCCAGATTAAAATGACACGAAAATATTTTGTGGAAGTATGTATAACTTACTTGATAAGTTTTGGTTTGTGTCTGGTTATACATTTTGCACGTCTTATTTATGTTTAGAGTGGCTGGCAAATACAGACGGCGGGACTTGTTACGAGCGTAGTGACTTTCTCGCCCCTTGAATTGTGCTATGAATGATTTTACCCTGTCTCGTTTCTCAACAGGCTTTTTGTGATTTAAAAATCTATCACCGCCCCTTTTTTCCGTATTTTGCTTACCCTGTAGTAAATTTTTAGCTACCGACAAAATTCTACGCGTCGACATCTCAAAGGCATTTGAAAAAAATTTTTGGCAGACAGTGTAAGTTTTTGTATTGCCTTTTACCTGTAAAACAAAAGTAAACGATGGTTATTAAAGCGTTCTTAATTAACAATGTTCTGCATTACCAAGTAGATTACGTGCAGGCCATGCGGTTTATGAGATTTTACTAATTCATTAGGGCGATTATGGTTAGGGTTTCTTGCCAAAAGATAGGTGGGCAAGCGATTATTTTGGGACATCTTTATGTTATCGGTAAAAATTATTCGTTTTTGGTCTACCAACATGTCTTTTGAAACATCAATACATTGATAAGTTTTATTATTGCAACTACCATGATTACATTTTGATTTATAGTTCCGTAATTCAAGATCTTTTGGAGCATATCTACAATATTAACAACAATACTAATAAAACTGCAGCATTAGAAACAATACAAAATACTTACTTTATGCTTCCTAACCTCACTACTTTCTTTGATTTTCTTTTTCTAGTACCTCTACCTTCGCTATTTTCACCGACTATCAGGCCACCATTCGCATTAGTCTCATGGTTATTCATTTTACTGAATCAAGCGCTTCTACAAGCACTGATAAAACACAAAACTGCTATCGATACACTAGCAAGTAAGTATGCACTAAACAGCTGTGAACTAATCGCACGCGCCCTAAGAATACATGCAAAATGGATATGTTGCGCTTTGAACATAACAAAGTTGTGGATATGTTGCGTTTAGAAATTAGAGGCGTGCATTCAGAATGCATTTACTATAAGATATGTTGCGTTTTAATAGTTTCTAAACTCGCCATCGTGTAGGGGAGCCCCGAATACCGCTACAACCATTTATAACTCGATTTTGATAGTTTGTGGATTTGTTGCATTTTGAAATTATTGCTCCTCGTATTGTCTCATACGAGAACAACAATAAATTTTGATTGGAGAATAAGTAACGTTTATATTGCCCTAAACAGTAGTAAGCTATTGTAGTTACGAGTAACAAAAACTTTGATTTTATTGATTCTACTGTTCCGTTCTTTTGCCAGTAAATTAATTGAACATTTATGTGTATTTTATGATACGTAACTCCAAATCGCTAAAGTTCTAGTTACGTTACTATGATTCTTAACCCGCGAAGTGTTAGTTCATACAATTAAAATTAATAGAAATCAATTTCCAAGGTTAATTGACCTGCAGGGGTATTCTCAGAAACACAAGTTTCAGTGTCAGGTATCATTAAAGGTCATGTGTGGGGGTTTCTGTTTTGAGATTAAAATTTTTCAGGGCCATTGAATCTCAAGGTCAAATTTTCAAGGTCATGTTGTTCAAGCAATTATTTTGACCTTCTTGACTGAATTGGGTCAAGGTCATGTGTTAATTCTTAGAATCAAAGTTATTACAATTCTTAGAAATCAATTTTCAAGGTTAAAGCTAATCTTAAGGTTAAGTAGTTGTTGGCTAAATTTAGGCAAGCTCTTAAAGGTCAAATTCGTAGAAATCTAGAAAGCTCATGGCAACAGGAGGAGAATGATGGGTTGTTATGTTACGAAGTAGGTCCAAATTGAATGCTTCTTGTGTTGACTCTATGCGTCTGCTCTGTTTTTAGTGGTTTTTGTGCACCCGGTAAAAGTTTATTGATCTGAAGGAAGCACCTATTGCAGGCCCATGTGTCTGTGACCTTGAGATATCTAGAAAGTGTAAAGTGATATTTGTAGAGGCTTCATATTACAAATCTTAGAAATCTGAATTGGTTAGATTGAGTCAAGCTCTTCAAGGTTAAAATTTGATTGGTAAAAAATAAAATCAGCTCAAGGAAACAGAAAGAATGACAGATTTGCCCAAGGTTAACTGGTTCTTGCATTGACTATGTGTATCTCTGAATCTGTGTACCTATGTATATATGTATCTATGTATTTATGTATCTATGTATCTATGTATCTATGTATCTATGTATCTATGTATCTATGTATCTATGTATCTATGTATCTATGTATCTATGTATCTATGTATCTATGTATCTATGTATCTATGTATCTATGTATCTATGTATCTATGTATCTATGTATCTATGTATCTATGTATCTATGTATCTATGTATCTATGTATCTATGTATATATGTATCTATGTATCTATGTATCTATGTATCTATGTGTCTATGTATCTATGTATCTATGTATCTATGTATCTATGTATCTATGTATCTATGTATCTAGGTATCTATGTATTTATGTATCTATGTATCGATGTATCGATGTATCGATGTATCGATGTATCGATGTATCTATGTATCTGGGTATCTGGTATCTATGTCATTGAGTCAAGCTCAGCAAGATGAAATTATATTGCAAACCCTTTAAAACGTGCGTGACCTCCAAGTATCTAAAAACTATAAAGTTGTAGATGTGGCTTCAATTAATACTAAGTATGGCGAACGAGTGGTGATGGAAATCGCTGATTATAAATGAGTATTATATCAGAGCTTTTATAGACATTCCAAAGAAGAAACCCGCAGTAAAGAATTTAAGACGTTGGTAAACACGAAGGATATGTGCCTTAGTAGCTTAGGGGCGACTGGAAAAACAACAAACATATCATTTTGTTTTTAATAGTAGTGCTACAACCCCACCATATGTAAATAATCGTTTCTTAAGCAGTGTTTTACAGTAGTGTGTTTGCGAACAAGTAAAGTTGGTTATAAGTATAATGGAAGCAGCATTTCTGGGACGACCAAAACTCAGAAGTTCACCGTTATATATGGATATCCGGCAAAGTTTCAGTAATTTAACATGGTGTTGGTGCTGTCTCAATAGTGATGATAGTAATAAACATGACGAGATGCAGGGTCAAGGTTATTTCTCTTCTAACACTGACTCGCCATCATTTCTGCAGAAAGATGATTTGTCAGGAGTGTGCAAACAAGCAGCTAAGGAAAACTTAATTGATTGTGTTTTTTATAAACTGTCGAATGATTATCATCATGCAAAACATTTAGAAATTGGATACAGTACATACCTCAACCTAGCACCAGTAGTTCGTATAGGACGCGGCATCTGTGAGCAAAGCAATAATGTTGAGTTAGAAATGAAAGAGTGCAATTAACTTCTAAGATGGCATTCACGTGTAGAATTACAATTCTTCCGATCTCAGGAAATTGAAAACCAAATTTATTTGTCAAATGTAAACGAAGAAAAAAATATAGTCTATGATCAGCATTATGAATCTCTATCTACTAATCTTGGTATTTAATACTATTGGGAATTGATTGAAGGATATAACAGAATTTTGAAAACTGTTATGATAGCAAACTGCAACTGCTGTTCTTGAACTTACAATGTTCATAGTGTAGAAGAACTATTCAATTTAAAGAATATAATAAGCTATGGACTGGAATTCCTTGAATCCTACAATTTAGCATCTTTTTATGAAAAATTTGTACAAGTTAACTACCGACATTTTCGTGAGAATGGGTTCTACGGTAGTGATGATATGATATGTCATGGTTAGATGGTTCTGTCGAAATTGTTGTTTGTAATAATAAAAACATTATGCATACAGTATGTGGGGGATTTTATTTATTGTATCTTTTACATAATACTACTGTCCTAACCACCAGAATCTGTCTCAGGATGATGTACTTGTTTCCCCAAGAAATGGATCCGTTTCCCAAATACAGATAGCCGTCTCCCAAAACGGGGGTCTGTTTGGCAAATACAGATAGCTGTTTCGCAAAAACAGAGATCTATTTCCCATCACAGGTAGCCGTTTCCCACAGAAAACAACTCAAATAGCTCATTTATTTTAGCTGACTGTTAAAGAACAGGACTTTGGATCCTACATGCGAGTGATCAAGTTCAGGGTTTTATTTTATTTTAATTCGAAGTTAAGATCTTTTTATGATATAGTTTTCTGTACATTGAAGGCCAGATGAAATGATGCAATTTATCAATAATTTTTCAATGATCTTTACTAACGTTTTACTCGGAATTTCTGGTAACACCTCATATGTTCATACGGCTAGACTTGGTTAATAGGTGTTTACTCCGGTGGGAAACCACTTCTACTTGTTTATAATTTTGTTAACGTTAACAGATGTACATGCATATAGTAGTAGACATTGTTCTATTATTTGTTACGTAAGTACATCTAGAAGAAGAATGTCTTCATTGAATAAACGATCAAAAAATTATAACTCAACAAAAAAGCCAATATTTTGTATAACCTATTTGTGCAGCCGCATCATTAGAGCCGCTCCCGATACATCCGCTTCGTGGACAACACGAAGATATACCAATTATATCAATAAGTGGTGATAGTGATGTTTAGAAGTTAGATTCAATCGGACTATCATTGCATGTGCCAGACATTTACACTCTTAAATATCGAGGGAAATTTCGGTGGATTCTTTGAAAAGTAAGTGCACTTTACATAATTTAATTTTTCTTTGTAATAATAAATTAACTGATAGATACACTACTAATTTTCTCAATTATTATTTTTCTAGCATTACACCTGCAGCAAGTGTACCACCACTTCAATATGGGGGCAAAAATTTAGATCTAAAGAGGGCATGAATCCCCGCACCAAACTCAGGATCTAACAGTTCAAGAAAGACAGTGAGGTGGTTGCAAAACATTCTAAATAACTACAGTGGGATATCACGAGTGGAAAAAGTAGGACAACTAACAGTTGAATTGACTAAGGTTAATATTTTTTGTAAATATAGGGAACATGCAAAATGTGTTTCATTAGCAGTGTATTTAGTTTCTAGTGTTAGTAAATAGTTTTCTGAGAACATTCCTCTGGATATATGTATGTAGCTAACTGTTGGAATAGAAATGTTTAATTTCTCTTTTTACTTCTATTATTTTTAGTAAAATATTCTTAGGATCCTTCAGCCCTTCAATAATTCAAATATGCTAAAAAGTGACGTGATGAACAATATTAAAAAAATAATTTGAAAAACACTTAAATAATGGGTTATCAGTAAATTTAACCTTTAACGTAAAATAAAATGTTACTATAAAGGATTATAATGCTCATAATTTTGTGCAATAATATAAAAATTTTGTTTCTCCACAGCAAGTATTTGAAGATCTCATCTGGCCCAATTGAACCTGAAGACCCTGATTTATAAGATTTTCCGGACTTTCAACTTATGTGATCTTTTAAAAACCGAATATGTCATTCAAGTGTGTAGATTATGGCTAAACCTGAATATTTAGCTTTTTGGTGATGTAGCTGTAATAAATGTCTAAAATTCATGAATTAAGTAGTATCACAGCTTCTAAATAAAATTTTACTGCAAAATAATTCTGAATTATACTTCATTTAATGGAAATACACTTGAAAGCACTTATATACATTGTTAGTAAATTCAACCCTTAACATGAAATAAAATATTAGTATAAAGGATCATAATTCCCATAATTTTGTGCAATAATAATGTTTCTCCACAACAGGTATTTCAATACCTCAACCGGTCCAGTTCAACCTCAATACCTCAGTGTATATGATTTTCAGAACTTTTACAATATACAATCATGTGTGGGTTCAAGAAAACCCTCATGCGATACATGTAACTAGGTACAAATTTTCTATCAACAATTTTCTTTTCAAAATGTTCTTCCTGCGATTTTAGAAGATGTCCCTCTCAGGGGGGCCAGGAAATTTTATGCATGCTAGAGTAGCCCACACATGCAGCTATTGCAGTACGCCAACACCTAGATACATGGTATCCTAACGGTTAATAAGCGGATTCAGACCATGGTCACTTGATATCTTTGAGGTACCATTCTTAGTTCAATTTATTCTGAATGGTGGTGGAAGAACAAACCCTGAGAATGATCGCACGCATGTAGGATCCAGCGTCCTATTCTTTAGCAGTCAGCTAGGATGAATGAGCTATTTGACTTGTTTTCTGTGGGAAACGGCTACCGCTTCTGGGAAACGGCTAGCTGTGTTGGGGAACAGGCGTATGATTTTGAGAAACAGCTATCTGTATTTGGGAAACGGATCCAGTTCTTGGGGGAAGCAACTACCTCATCCTGAGACAGATTCTGGTAGTTCGGATAGTTTAAACCGAGACAAAGAAATCGAATTATAGTTATTAATATTTCTTTGTTTAGTAATTGTTATATATTGGATAAACAGGATGGTAATACAAAATTTCCATTAAGCATACAGTGTTATGTGAATTAATATTATACTTAGGGGTTATAACATATTCACTGTTTCTATAAATGTCATCATCACTACCACAGTGTTTTTTCTCACGAATACGACGTTAGCTAACAACTTGTACAAATTTTTCATCGAAAGATGCTAGATTGCAGGGTTCAATAAAATTCCAATTTATAGCTTATTACATACCTAAAACTGAATAGCCCTTCTACACTATGAACATTGAATGTGTATGAACAGTAGTAGTAGTTTGCTACCATAACGGTTTTCAAACTTCTATCATTTCCTTCAAACAACTACCAATTGTAAGAAATATCAAGATTAGCATCATCGACAGTTCATAACAAACCCAATCAATTAAATTTTCTTTAGATGCTTGTTTGTACATTACTCATCTATCATCTTTCTGCTGAAATGATGGCCAGTGAGTGTTAGAAGAAGAATAACCTTGATCCTGTTCCTCGTCATTTTTATTACTATCATCACTACTTTGACAGCACCAACAACACAATGTTAAGTTATTGCAACTATGCAAGGTATCCATACATAACGGTGAACTTCTCAGCTTTGATCGTTTCGGAAATGCTGCTTCCATTATACTTATAACCAACTTTACTTGCTCGCAATTGCACTACGTCTAGCTCTGTTTAGGAAAAGATTATTTACATATGGTGGGGTGTTAAAAATAGTAGTGAAGCAATAGGAGCTTCCTTCCTGCAGATCAATAAACATTGACCTGATACATAAACACCACTCAACACTGAGCAGATACATAGTCAATACAAGAACCAATCAATTTTGACCTACATTTTAGCATAACAAACCATCATTCTCCTTGTTGTCATGAGCTTTGACTTGAAATTAACTTTAACCCTAGGTATTGATTTTTAAGATTTGTAATAACTTCTATTCTAAGTGTGCGCGTGTGCGTGTGTGCGTGTGTGCGTGGGTGCGTGGGTGCGTGGGTACGTGGGTGCGTGTGTGTGTGTGCCTGTGTACATGTGTGCGTGTTTGCGTGTACTGTGTGCGTGTGTGCGTGTGTGCGTGTGCGCGTTGTGCTGTGTGCGGTGTGCTGTGTGCGTGTGCGTGTGTGCGTGTGCGTGTGGGTGAGCGTGTGGTGTGTACATGTGCGTGTGTGCGTGTTGCTGTTGCGTGTTGCGTGGTGCTGTGTGCGTGTGCGTGGTGCGTGTGTCGTGTGTGCGTGTGTGCGTGTGCGTGTGTGCGTTGCGTGTGTGCTGTGCGTGTGGTGGTGTGCGTGTGTCGTGTGCGGTGTGCGTGGGTTGCGTTGTGCGTGTGTGCTGTCGTGGGTGCGTGGGTGCGTGTGTGCGTTGTGCTTGTGTACGGTGTGCGTGTGTGCGTGTGTGCGTGTGTGCGGTGGTGTGTGCGTGTGTGCGTGTATGCATGTGTGCGTGTGTGCGTGTACATAAAATACATCGTTATCACTTGCAAGGGCACCAGGAGTTGCTCGAAAATGATTATCAAATGAGAGTAATTTTTAATGAATGGACCTTAGATAGAAATAACTATCAGATTGATTTTTTCGATTTTGTTCTCATTGGTGATGAAGTGATAATAAATAAGAATGGATTTTTTGAACAGACGCAGTTACTATCATTATTCAAATACTAACCCTTACGTGATACGAACAGTCAAAACCGATGGTTCATTAACGTTTGGGGTGGAATCATAGGAGATTAGATCGTGGGACCCCATTTCTTAGAAAGGCGTGTAACTGGTGAAGTATATCTAAATTTTTTGTGCAATCATCTCTCTAGATTAATGCATCATGTTCCTCTCAATATAAGATGTCGGATGGGGATTTTGCAAGATGGCGCTCCTGTGCGTCATTTCCAAATGGTTCGAAACTGCCTAAACGCAGAATACCCAAACCGATGGATTGGATTAGATGGTCCAGTTATGTGGCCTCCAAGGTCACCAGATTTAAGTAAGATAGATTTCTATTTATGGGGGCACGTAAGAAACAAAGTTACCAAGCAGCCACCTACAACACGGCAAGATATGGAGGAGAGAATTAGAAGAGTATTTAGTAACATCACTGTATACACTTTAAGATCAGTTCAAAGATCCTTTGAGAATAGATTAAAACATTGCGTTAATGTTGGAGGAGGTCATTTTGAACATTTTGTTTAGGACTAAAATATCGTATTTCCTTATTCTTAGTTCAATTTATTAATTGCATTAGTTCTTAGTTAAATTTTTCACATCAGGTTTTCACCGTTCTCCTATTATCATTTATTTCTTTCGATTTGTTAATTACTTTTTATGTTAAATAATTTTATTATTTCGTGAGTTTTTCATCTAATTATTTAAATTGAAATTATTAAAAGAATAAAAAGTGAGTATTTTTTATGAATTATCTTTGCCTGTACAGAGCGTTGGAACAATAACGGTTTTTATCTAAAATTGGTCATAACCTTTAAAATATCCAGTATAACATATCAAAACCTTATATTGGTTGACCACTGTGTTATAAAGCACCCTGTATATTCCTTCTTAATTTTAAAATGTGAACCTCATAGCAGGCTACAGTTTTGCTATAAACAATTTTTTAATGTACAGCCTACAAACGGAGATATGGGACTTTTACACACTAATTGGTCACCCTATATATATATATATATATATATATATATATATATATATTGTAATGATATAATTGAGGGTGGGTCTTATATTTGAATTGTTGAATAAACGTATGATAATACACAATGGTGGATGCGGCATTTTCTAACGGAGATTTTAGAGGAAATACTTAAAGCCCAAGCGTAAAATCACTAACCTTTAATGATGTCTAACTTCAACAACGGACAGCACTTACAATCATCAAATTCGTGACACTACACTGTCAGTGTCAGAAAATAATAGATAATGATATATTATGTTTTTTATATAGGCGCCACAAATTAAGTTAAATCAAATCCTTAAAACACTATAAAAATAAAAAAAGATGAAGTTTCAATCTCACAAAAAAACTCAAACGGAATCACTAAAAAAAAACAATTCTGTATTATTGTGAGCTTGAAAATTCTTCAAAAATATATTACAAACTAAACTACAAACTACTATGAAACACAATTATAAGTTCATTTATTGAAGTAACTCACAAATAATGGTTAATAAATACCTGTTTATTATTATTTTTGTTCCAAGCCACACTTACTTTCTTTATTTTTTTTATCCCAATTTACCTTTATGACTTCAACATCCATATTTTCCATTTTTGGTCTCGACACTTACGAGCTTAGCTCATGGAAGTTCCGCTTTTATCGTTCTGAATAGACCGTCTTTGCAATTCTTTTCGTTCTTTTCTCTTCACGCTTTTTTCTCTTTATACTGTTTTTTCTTACCGATTTTCTCTTCCCAGAAAAAATCTCCTACTCTGACTAAAAAAATTTTTTTAATTTTTACTTCCTCTTCCTCACTCTCGTTCAAAAAACCGATTTCCGTTTACCATCTCTTGAATTCTTCTCTTCCTCCTTCTAATCTTTTGGTATACTGTCTATTATGCTAAGTTTTACTACTAATACAATTTTCAATTATAAAAACTACTAAAATAAAAGTTCACATCTTATTTGTATTCTTTTTAAATCATACTCACGTAAGCCAAATGAATGCTGCTGCTGAATTTGATTTCATTACAACAAATATATATATATATATATATATATATATATATATATATATATATATATATATATATATATATATATATATATATATATATATATATATATACAGGTGACCCAAACTCGATCCAAACGAAAACAGCTGATTCCTCTGGGCAAAAGGAACAAAAATTGTTAATACAGGTGTGTCTATTGTTGATGGTTTCCAAGATGTTAACTTTTTTAATTTTTCTATTTCGTGGACTTATTTTTTAAATCACGCTGTATCTTCCAAACTAGAAGAGTTACAAGAAAACCAATTAGGAGAAATTTGTAGAAGATGAAATTGCCTTAAAGAATATTGAATTAATTCGAGACAAACTCATCATTCAACAATTTTAATGACATAATGAATTCAGAAATGATTTTTTTTCAAATCCCAAGACAAATTTCCAAGAGGAATATTTTTCCAATAGAGATGGATTTGATACATGGTCCATAAAGCAAAAACTTCCTTTTTTCATAAGCTTCACAACGATATGAAAAAAACTTATGGTTTACGTACTAATTACTGAATTGTTACAGGAATACACCTCAGGAAAAACTTTTAGAGCATACAATTACCTTCAAAAGTATGGTAGAGTAGATGAGAATTGACGATTTGTCCCTCACTTTTCAATCAATCTGTACATTTACGGCAAGAAATACGTCTCCTTTACTGATAACTTTTCATCACCGTAGCAACGACTTGACATTAGTAAGTTAGTTGTCAAAATTTGTTTGCTATTACAGTTTTGCTGATTTCAAAACGAGTTCTTTCTGTTGAAGTGATATTGTAATTTAGTTTTTGAGTCGTTCTTGTTCTTGTTATTATTATTGTTCTTGTTCGTGTTCGTGTTTTCCTTCCTGAGGCATGTTTTAAAATGAAGAATATGCCGATATTCATTATTATTATGGTGTTGCCCAAGGAAATGCGAGTGAGGCTGCTAGACTGTATGCAGCTGCTTTCCCAAGACTTTTTTTTTTCTAACTTGGTTAAAATACTCGATTAGGACACTATTAACTTGGCAACAAGCTTCTTCTTTGCTTGCATAATCCTGCCATTTGTTAGAAATGCATAGACAGAAGTTAGGTTCCGTTTAAAGTTTGGGTTCACTGGTTTAAAAGCTTGGAATGTGGAAGAATAATTAAATGAATGTTGGTAGCCTATAGCATTGACTTAAATATATATATATATATATATATATATATATATATATATATATATATATATATATATATATATATAAGTGCGTTCAATATAATCGGACGCACTCAATAACTCTTTTGTATGGCGTTTCACAAGAAAGTGTTTAAATAGTTTTTTATTCATTTGCAAATACTCTATTAAGCGCTTGGTTTAGATAATTTTTTAAGCTTCCGGTTTGACCGGAAGCGCACATAATTTTTTTTTAAATCACACTGTATATATATTTTTGCTGTTTGCATTGCCTATTTTTTTCTCAATACATACGTATAAAATTCTTATAGGGTTTTATAAAGCAAAATTAGAGAAAAATGCGATCGAAAGTTTTTCAATTTTATTATATGATTAGAAAAATTAAACAAAATCAGTTATAATTAGCGAATAAATTGTTCAAAGTTGCCAACATTCTGTTCTAAACATGCTTCTAATCGTCGCCTGAGTTCATGGTTAGTTGTTTTTTTGATTTGCTGCGTAGTTAAATTAACACATGCAGCTGTAATTTTATTCTTTAGGTTTATAACATTTAAAGGTGGATCGGCATACACCACTGTTTTTAAATGACCCCACAAGAAAAAGTCTAACGGTGTAAGATCCGGTGATCTCGCAGGCCATTCTACCGGGCCGTTGGTTCCTATCCATCGTTCATTGAACGTTTGGTTAAGATATTCGTTTACTATCAACGCGTTGTGAGCTGGAGCTCCATCTTGCTGAAAATACAATTGTTGTCGCAGAAGCAGAGGAAACTCATCGAACATTGTTGGTAGCACGTTATCTAAAAATTCAAGATACCTATTGGCGTTTAGATTACCATCATAGAAATAAGGCCCTAGTAATTGGTTTCTAATTAAATCGCACCAAACATTAGTACCCCATACGGTTTGATGGTTAGTTTCCATTGACCAATGAGGATTTTCGTCAGACCAATAACGATTGTTTTGTTTATTAATAACTCCATTATTTGTAAACTTGGATTCATCTGTCCATAAAATATGATCTAAAAATAATGGATTGTGATCACATTGCTCAAGTATCCTTGCAATCAAAGTTAATCTCCGATCGGAGTCTTGAGGCCGCAAGTGTTGAACCAAATAGACTTTATAAGGCAGCATTTTGAATTTTTTTAATGTCCTGTGAATTGAGCCAACTGATACACTTAATTCTTGCGCTACATGTCTAATAGATGACCGTGGATTTACTCTAAAATAACCCAATATTTGTACTTCAATATCTTCGGTCAAAACATTTCTTTGTTGTTCTAAATTCTAATAATTTACTCCTGGTAATGTTCCACGTATTCTAAGCTATTGTTCAATTTTTCGTATGTAACTTTCGGAAGGATGGTATCTATTGGGATATCTTTATGCGTATAATTCTACCGCTCGTCGAGAATTACGTTTACATTCACCGAAAATTAACAACAGGTCAACCTTTTCACTGTTATTCATTTTAAACAATTATTTCGATTGAAATCAAATTAAACTTTTATCTCATTGTCAATTGCAATAAACGAAAAAACAATTGCGATGCGATTTTGTTGACGTACGCTGCCTACGGTTTTGTTTGGTTCTTCTAATCGTATAATAAAATTGAAAAACTTTCGATGGCATTTTTCTCTAATTTTGTTTTATAAAACCCTATAAGAATTTTATACGTATGTATTGAGAAAAAAATAGGCAATGCAAAAATGCAAAAATATATATACAGTGTGATTTAAAAAAATAAAATTTTCTAAACCAAGCACTTAATAGAGTATCTGTAAATGAATAAAAAACTATTTAAACACTTTCTTGTGAAACGCAATACAAATGAGTTATTGAGTGCGTCCGATTATATTGAACGCACCGATATATATATATATATATATATATATATATATATATATATATATATATATATATATATATATATATTGTGTTGTGTTTAAAATTAATTTTAATTGGTGCGAAAATGGATATATTAAAATTAAGTTATGTCGAATTGAAATTTGAAGAGATGCAGACACTGTTGTGAGGATAAGGAAATTGAATTAATTAATAGACTGAAAGACTACATAAAGCATGTTCAACAGCGACTACAATAATATCCCGCAAACGTAATAAATCGGCTTTCAAATTAATTCACAAAATATCTGATTAGAAAACAAAATTCATTCATTGCAATTTCAATTAAATAAGTTTAACAAATATATGAAAAAACATAATCAACTAATACGTAATGATAATATTAATAAACGACCTGTGAACGAGTTCCCAGCAGGTCAAGGATGTAACATTATGTGTGATAGCAGTAACATTCCACAATCTACAGATATAGAATTTATTGCGAGATAACCACATCAATAATAAACAAAATGACAAAGGTATTATACCTAAATTACACAATATTTTAATTTTAGCTGATAGTCACGGACGAAGTTCAGCTACTGCCCTAAAGGAACTCTATCCAAACAATTATAACATATAATCAATCTTTAAACCAAATGCATGTTTTAAATATGTACAAGACGTTCACAATTTAACTAAACTTTAGTAATGATTTAATGAAAAAACGAACCAATTAGTATAAGCAGTGTTAAAAATATATGTAGATATTTAACAAACACGAAGATCTTATTTTTAACAATTCCTTATGCATATTACAAATTGTTTAACAATTTAAACGATTTGAACAACTCCATTTTCAGCTTCAATTGTAAACTGGGAGGAACTGTTGATATGTCTTAGTGCGTATATACTAATATTGCCATTGCGGATATCAACACGGTGCAAGATCACAACTGTTAACACCAAATTTTTTTGGTTCATCTAAACCATCTTGGCCAAAAGCATGTCTGCAGCCGTATATTAAGATATATTCTATAAGCCACATTTTGTAAATGAATACTTAAGACATATCGCAACATCTGACCAAGCCATTTGACCAATGACAAGCACAATGTATACAGTGGAAATGGAATATAACACAACTGCTATTAATATTGAAATAACGCTCCACAACAAAAATTAAAAAAAACCATTTATATTAGTGAATGTAATAAGGACTCCACCCCTGACAATACTGAAAGGATGAAAAGGATACTCAAGCTTCTGGCAATCTTTTTCATGACTAAAATGAAGTGTATGTTTACCATATTTGTACGAGTATTCAATGATTGTCAAACAAGATAATAATGCTTGAATACTTATTGAATTATCTCGAAATTTCTCCTCATGTGGTTTAGCGAACACCGACTGAATAAGTTACAGCTATTGTTTATAAAAATGTGTAACCTTTCATTATTAGTCATTTCTCTAGAAAAAAGCAAATGCATCGGTGTTGCCATTTTTTGTAATGATTTGTATAAACATGGGTAATAAATCTTACTCTTTAGATAAATAGTGTTTTGAATCATGTTTTGAAGTATGTGCTGTATCATATTGCAATAAACTGTGTATTATTTGTGTTTACAGGGAACCTTCATCAAAAATTGATATATTCTTTCAAATGTTAACTATTCTTTTAATAGAATTTGTAAGCCGCTTTCGCTTACATAGTTGAAGTTTACTTTAACCCTTAACTGCTGACATCTCATTTTATGACTATAACGCTGACATGGAGTCTGGAGGACTCCACAAAGGGAAAAGCCATTTTTTCCTTAATTTTATAAAAATTGAGAATTCACATATAACAACAACAAAGTTTATTGCTTAAGAAGAAACATGTTTACAACAAAAATTCAAATAATATAATTTTTTTGAATCATTTGAGCAAAAACGGAAGGTATCTACAATAAAACATTTAAAAAAAGGTATTTCTTATACAATTAAAATTAAGCAAAAATGTATCTGAAATTAGTTTCTGTTGTGCAAAAATGTAATAAACAAAGTTGAAACTAATTAAAAAAAAAAGCCAAAATATAGTTCTAGTATTATAAAATAAAATTCGTGCAGTGTATAAAGTTGAGTAACCATATTGACCTATTTATCATAGTTGCAGCATTGTAGACAACATTTTCTAGAACATTGCAGGCATATTGGTATTTTACAGCTAAAGCACATGTAAGCAGTTTTTCTGTTTAATTTAGCATGACATATATAACAATATTTACGAATTTCCAACTTCTCTTCTATTTGCTCTTGACTTCGATGGATGATATTTCGTACATCTTTGTTTAGGTTTGGAACATTAAGCCGTCTAATCATATGAGATTTTACTAACTCATCGGCAACTTTCTCAACAAATGTAAATCCAGCCTCAGGATTACCGTGAAAAGAGGCATATGTAATGTACGAATTGGCACTGCAAATATCGATAACTATGTAAAAAATAGCTAAAGGCCATCTTTTTGTTCGACGACTACAACTATATTTTGCACACTTCTCATCCATCGAATCTACTCCACCCTTTGTAAGATTGTACCAAGCAATCATTTCAGGTTTTCCAGTACCAGGATCTTCGGTTTTGCTGTGGTGCATGGAAGAAATCAGTAAAACGACTTTATTTTTTTTCGGCACATATGATAATAGGGTCATTACATTTGTAAAATCATATAGTGCTTCAGCTACTGGTCTTTGTTTTTGAGGAAGAAATTATGTAGTAATATCTCTTTTGTTTTTCTTCAGCGTTCCTACATAAGTTAGGTTTTTCTTCAATAAGTATTCTGCTAACTCTACAGACGAAAACCAATTATCGGCTGTTATATTTCTGTTGGAGCCATATAAGGGTTTTGTCGGACGTCTAGATTGAAACTATCTGAATCTTTTCCGACGTAGAGGTAAGCGTTGTACAAATAACTTGTCCGCGCATCACATAAACACATTATTTTTAGGCTGTATTTACAAGGTTTAGTAGGTATAAACATTTCAAATGAACATCTACCGCGAAATCCCACAAGCATCTCATCTACACATCCAGATTCACGAAGAACATAAGAGTTTTGTGTCTTTCGAATAAACATTTCGAAAAATTCATGTATTGCAGCGCCAGCATGAATCTTTTTTCTTTTATCCCTGTCTTTATGATTGTCAAATCGTAGAGTAGTGTGAATTGCCAAAAATCGTTGCACTAACATAACTGCCCTGAAAACATCTCTTCCTTTACCATTTTGAGCGAAAAGACTACGTACATCCTCATCATTCGATTTGAATATGGATGTATAGAGCAACAATCCGAAAAACGCTTTGAATTCCACTTCATCTATATTTGCTAATTCTGGTTTATTTTTTCTTTTATATTATTTCTCATGTTTTCTAGTTTTTGGTTGGTCCACTTTATGACTAACTCACACATATCCTGAGAAAACTGCATTTGAAAATAGGTGGAAGCATTATCTTGGTCAGGACGACGTGCCACTGGCAAATGCATAATATTATGTTGTGGAGTTCGTACATTTCGGGTTGCCTCTATTTTACTCCATTTATACCGTTTTTTTCCGTAAAAATATTTCCAAATTTTTACCTGAAGCACATTCTTCTTCCAAATTGTTTTCAGAATCAATTTCTTGCTGAAAATCGTCCTCTTCAGGATTTAGTTCTTCCTCACTACAAGAGTCATGTGCACTGAGTATAACACTCTCGTCTTCGTTCTCAGTATCACATATGTCACTATTCGCCTCGTCATACCATTGACTACAAATTTCCTCGAAATTTTGGTCTAAAATATTCACGGATCGTGAAGAACTAGCCATGATCATATATTCAATTATATTACACACACACTGACATGGAGTCGCCCAGACTCTTTAACGACTATAACTCGGAAACCGAAAAATTTACAATAATGTCTTTTTAAGGCGTCAAACTAGACTGAAAGTTACGAAGGTACTGAGAGCCAGGCACTTGTAAATACATTTGAATGGGCGTTACAGATCAAAGTACAGTGGGTGGAGTCTGATAGACTCCATGCCAGCAGTTAAGGGTTAATTTGCCTCGGTCTAGCTCAACCGGTTCTTAAATTCTATAAAATGGGAGTTGTTCGTTGTCACTGGGGTTGATCACTAATGACCTGGTTCGTCCACACTAACAATTCACTTGTAAGACGTATGTTATGCCTATTGTTTATAACTCTAAATAATTACACTTAAAAGTGCCGTACAAATAAAATAAAAACAAACACGAAAAGGTATCTTAAATAAACAAAAATAAATAATGCAGTTTCTACTGGTTCGTGACCTAGTTGATTCGTCTTCGGATGGGCGCCCTTGTTTCGCAATTGGTCGGTGGTGATCCTCAGATAGCTCTACTATTTAGGTTTTTCTGTGGAAATACAGTTAGCGAGGTGTTTATACATTAAAACGAACTAATAGTAAATTATGTTGTTGCATCCAAGCGAAAATTTTAGTTAAAATAAATTATTATTTTAAAACCGCACCTGTCCGGTAACAAAGAGGTAGCTGGCATTTTAGTACAGTTACTCTAACTGTGATGGCATGTGTGCATCGATATGATAACAAGCGTAACGCTCTTAATACCTGCTTGGAGATTAACTAGAAGAATCAATACTTTTAGAGGGATTCTTTTATACAGAATACGAGTTTGCAACTTTTATACCTTTAACGTTTGTGAAATTTAATTTTAAAGGCACTAAATAATATTTACAGGGTTTTTATTGACTAACTATCTATTAGAGTAGGTTATTAATTACTGGGTAATGATGTATTTTTAATTACTCTTAGTAATTAACGGAAGTTTGTAACGGTATAAACGGGTGGTAGAACGGGATTACAGATAGATTGGCCTTTTTGCCCCGACTAGCCAGCGTATGGGTGTAGGTCAGATGTTGAAAAATTTTGCGCATCCAGAATAGTAAATCGTACGTAATTCACAATAGGGGTTGAAGACAAAATCGAGGGTTTGGGCGCCAGAATGTTTGGTAGTCAAAATAAGGGTCGTCGTGCCAAAATTACGAGTACATAGCGTGTCTAAACATACAAAAAACATACGCTTACCTATCCGTAATCAATTCCAGGTGTGCTGGACGGCAACTCAGCAAACCACCTAAAATAGGGCTTCAAAATGCACTGCACGCTTGTCAAATAAAAGCGTGATAAACACTCAATAAATTTACGTTAATACACCTCAGTGTAATAAATTAGGCATTAAATAATAATCAAAACAAAACAACAAAAAAAGATAAGCTATAGAATGAACTCTAAACTGAATTAATACTCAACTAAAAATCAAATAAAATACTAAATATTAAGAACGCTATTACTCAATAAAATCAAAAAAACTAACCTCGTTACGTTAAAAACTAAAACGCCGGTAATTTGTAATTTACACAAAAAAACTCTTATGTAACACAAAAGGGTTTCCATAGAAATTAAACATATTTGTAAAACCTAACAAAACTATAATAAAATAATAATAAAAGGATAAATATAAAAAAAATGTAAACATACGATAATGCGTATAAACGAAAAAAAAATACAAACACTTAAAAGGCGACAGGATGTCTGATCAGAATACTGCTTTTACGCCAGTCTAAATCGTTTAACCTAAATATAAAATTCGTGGATAATATACCCACACTACAATAGGGTCGATTTCCTTTAATACCAAAATAAAAAAAAGTGTGAAGGCGGAGCGTCAAAAATATAATTAATTACGCTAAACAATTTCAAACAGCAACTTACTTTAACAAAAAAAAGATAATGACCCCGCTTTCAAACCTTCATCAACACATAAAAAAAAATAAATCGAAACACACAAAAAATCTTGAAATATTCAATAAAAAACGATATTATGTTACCTTAAAGGTCTAGAATTACACCTCTTCTGTGTTACAATGTAAGTGGAAGATAACCAGGTGGTCGGTTACGGCTATGACGGAAATGAAACCTTCCTGGTCTGGCAAAATGATGAATAAAATGTTGACTATTGTTCTTTTATACACAAACAATTTCTTGACTAAACTCGTTAAAATGTTACTGTATTAATTACTAACTTGTTTTAAAATATTAATATGAGCGTTCAAATGACTTGATAACTTTTAGCTTTTAATTGGTTTTATTTCCACTAATAATCCAAAATGTTAATAACTTGATTTAATTAAATATAATTTTTAATATATTGCGAAAGTTTCTTTATCTTTAAATACGCTTTGTACGATAAATAGGTGGCACTGCAAGAACGATGATGTTAATATCCGCAGAAGCGATATAAACCAAAGAGGTCACTGAAGCACTATACAACACGACGATGTCCTCTAGGTAACTTTACGTACAACCGAAATCGGCACTAGGTATAATCCTTTGGTGATGAACAATTTTAATAAATCCCTTTCACAGGTAATCTTCAGGAGTAGCTAAACTACCCTTACTACACAAAAAAAGTACGTTCGTTAAACACCACAAGGTCCAAAATTTCAACGTTCTAAATCACCCCCTTAAAGCGTAACAATAAACGGCAACGTATACTACTCGAAAGCACGATCAGTTTCAGAATCCCCAAAAATTATTAACAAATTCCATCTTTGAATTTTGCATCCCACTACTCATAAAAACTCTTATCTAATTTAATTCCACCAATTAAAAAAACGGAAGGGGAAAATAAGGTACCCCAACCACACAAATTCGTTCTCGTCCGTAAGGACTCGGTAAATTTTCAAAAACTCAAACGTCAGCCAAAGTATCCTGTACAGCCTCTCTATGTTTACCTTAAAGTACGAACAATAAGGCCCACATGTAATCTCTATGACTCAAAACCAGCATATTCACTAATACACTGAACAACTATACTTAAGCGTCTTTATGTCGCTAACATGACATCACACACAGATAAACCTATACTATTTATTTAACGTACTTAATTTTCTATTATATTTTGCGGAAATCAAACGAAATAAACCTTAATTAAACTTATAGACAACTATTTACAAATAAGCGTTAATCAAACTTCTATAAACGGGAAATAATAAGGAAAAACAACCTAAATTTCGGAACAATAATTTCACAAACAAAGAATCTAAAGCTCACCACACACCTACCATCCCTAAAGGTCGTTACACACGTTAAAACAAATTTACTATAGAACATAATTTGACAACAAAAAAAAATGTATATACGGAATCTAACTAAATGCATAAGACTACAAACAAAATTACCCAATACGTATACAGGGTGTTCAAAATACCCTGACAAGTTTTAGTAAAACAGAATTGGTGGTGTTGACGAGTTCTTCAACTTTTTTAAATTGAAAATAAATACTTTAGTAGTGTATTCTGGGTGCGTACACGCTTAAGGCGGTGGCCGCTTAGTACCACCTTGCGCTCCTGGTTTGGACAGCGTCAATAGTAGCTACCTGGAGTGGCTCTAACTCGGGGTCGGTTGTAATAATAACAATGATAAGGTATTTATACCTTCCGGAACGATTTAGTTTAAAGATTTTCAGGTACAGGATAAACTAAACATTTTACAGGTACGGTAGACTTGAAGAAGGGTTTCTCGTTCAAGACTAGGTTATCGCGATATTCGATCAGGGTGGATGCTGGTTCAAGATTTCACTAGAGAAGTATACTGGGTGTCTCGCGATGGGCGAGCGGATATTAAATCAATTGCGCAAGTCCTGGGCGCAATCAGAATATACCACTACTAAGGACGATAATTATAATTACCGAAACGTATAGATTTATGTGAGACATAAATACAAAAATACATCACCAACAAACTCAAATAAGCTAAATATCTTAATTATGAGTTAGAATGATAGTAGTTTACATTTTTAAACTTTTAGGAATGCTTCTGATGCTGGTAAAGTTATCAAGCACAATAGAAACGTATTATATGCGCCTTTAATACAAATACACGAGCTCAGTCAACTAATATCTGAGCATAATGGACACATTCACAATGTCCCAGTAATATTATACTATTGACAATAACATATTCCATCACTCTCCGTTTCAGCAGTTTATGTTTAAGTACAAAAATGTTAAACCTTAAATACCAAACAAGAGTAGTACAGCTGTAGTACCACAAAACTACAAATTAATTTAATTAAACTGAAAACAAATTTGTGTATGTGTGTGCACACAATTATTTTTTAGATTTTGAATTTCTTATGGATACTAAACGTCTTTGTTGAATTGATTTAAAAATTGAAGCTTTATGAGAGTTCGTCTTTTGAGATAATATTTATTTATTCCGTATTCACAAAAAACACATCGGTGTTATCCTAAAGCGCGGCTTTGACGCGTGATAGCATTTACGAACCTCCCATGTCCATCTATTTTCCATGTTATTGGTTTGATTCTGTAGTGTGTCAATATATACGTACGAGATCTGCTTTGACCGATACGTTATACAAAAGGAATCAAGTACATGTGACTTTTTGTCAGGAATATATTTTTTTGTATTATCCTTTGTTTGACGATTCGCATTATATAAGCATGGTTGAATGTAAATTTGATATCCATAATTTCACATATCGTGTTTTAACAAACATAAAATTGTTCAAATCTAATATAAATAGTGTGAGCCTCCGTGAAATTAAATTAGCCGTCATAGTATGAATGTACTGTGACTA
This sequence comes from Vesta saturnalis, assembly GCA_036346205.1. Classification (NCBI taxonomy): domain Eukaryota; kingdom Metazoa; phylum Arthropoda; class Insecta; order Coleoptera; family Lampyridae; genus Vesta; species Vesta saturnalis. Next base: position 6,487,307 of record JARFJB010000534.1, read on the forward strand.
AAATTTTATTATATTTTAGTTTTAGTAACAGGATAACTATAGTGGAAATTTAATTTTCCACGTTACTACGCTGCATTAAACATTTTAATGGCATAATTCAGAATTTCATTTTATAATTAATGCGAGAGATGCTTGTGCACAAGCAATTTACACATCCTTTTTGCTATTTAAATGAGAAATATTATGAAATGTGCCGTATTTAAGCACAAAAAAAAACTAATTGAATGCTTATTGCTTACAGATGAACATACGCCTAGTTTTGCACGTTTTTAAAGGTACATTAAATCCTTAGCTCACATATCATGTTAATAAAAGTAGGCTTCATATTTGGTACAAACGCATCGTATCTCATACAATACTAAATTATAGTTTGAGGATTTGAATTACCAATTGCTTTGTTGAGTGATGTATTATAAAAGGAAATTTTAATTTTATTACGATGTCAGACTTACCACCCTTACTATCGTTTTTGTACTGTTCCAAAAATTCCCATATCATAAAAATTAAGCTTAATAGATTGATGGTCCATAGATATCCAAAAGTAACCTCAGATAATCGGCTCACGATCAATTCCACAATACTTTAATTCAATTCAGTATCAATGGGGCTGTTGTTTTTTAAATCTGCGAAAAGCTCCCGTGAAATGAATTTGTAAATTTGAAATTTGTGTAATGCAGAATTGAATTAATTGCCTTTATTATCATTTAAAATACTATGCAGATTAAAGATGGAAAAGTGAAGTCTGTAAGCGTAGCCGAGCATGTCAGTGCTGTGTAGTATAATATCAATCTAATTATACAGAAAAAATCTCAACAAAATAAATAGTTATTGTGGTTTAGGGTACAATATAGGTCACGCAAATAATTATGGTGTTCAAGTTTCGATAACTATGCTTATCTCATTGAAGCCCAGAATACAAACTAATTAAGGTTTATTACATTTTTACGGGTTTATGAATCCCGTTACACAATTGTGACTAGGTGACTTTAACCCAGCGCAACATAAAAAGTATAACCTAACAGTAGGTGTTATGTCCCGCCGGGGAGGAACTATATCTCCTTTTGCCCAAAAAACCACCCCCAAACGTAACCTCACAACGGTCTTTTGCGTTTTGCACGTAAACTGTAACTCTGACGAGAAAAAGTTATAGGACTTTTTAGATTCAGCGTTAAATTATCCATAAAAATTGTCTTACAATTTTTTTGTGCATCTCCCACCCAACGCTCATAAATCACCTCGGAAGTTAAGCATAGTTTTCAGTGCCAACGTAAAAATGAGCATTTGTTACACGTTCAAACCGCACTAGGCGTCGTGCATGCTTACTAATGTAAGCGGGTTGCCAAGCCAGCTAACAGGGAGATGGGCGTGGTCGAAATAATAAGTAAAATGAATGATTAATATGCTCAAACACCTTACACTTACATTCAAACAGCTCAGTTCGGGAAAATATGTCTCTAGGCGCCACCACAATCGAAACTTTGCTAAAATAATTGTCTTAAGCTGGATGTTAATTAACCCTACTTGATTGTGGAAAGTAGGATTGTGCTTACTCGGTAAACTCCTATACGAAGGTTCTAAAACAAACACTCGTCCCAAGCAATTCAACTCAAACTCAAATAAATTTAGTACTACCCAGGTTATTAAAAACTTTTTGAATACACCTCGTATACCAAAACTTCCAAAATAAAATTTATCACTCAAATTCATTCACGTAACCAACAGTTATATTTTCTACTTATTAATGAGTAAACTATTCTTCCTCCAATATTCGGTAATTAATTTTTAAAATTCCTAACATGAACGATATCTTTTAAATTTAATTTACTTTTTATATCACTTCTGAATCGTATTGACATTCGTAAATAATTGAAGGTTTCAAAACTCCAACTCTTTGTTATACTTAATGACATTTTTAAGACAACAGTTGATCCGTTAATTGTGCATTGCGCTAATGAAACTAACATGAAAATTTTGCAATCAACCTGGCAAATATAAACTCTTTCCGGTTGCTCATAAATATGAAAATTAAAATATGCAAAGCTTACTTTTAAAATTTGTCAAAATAAGATCACCAATTAAGTAAATGTTACAACTGTGTTTCATACCTGGCTAAATAAACAACAGAATAAAAATTTAACGATAAGTATATATTGTCCTGCATAAAATAATAAACGAAAACACAAATATCTACATAAATTACATCAGCGTGGTTGTAAATCGAAACCACACGTCACTACCAATTTCTGCAAAATTCTTAATACTAAAAAAACCATACAATAAGACTCAAGAACGATTATCTCTTCCTTTCAAAACTATTTAATAATTTAAACAACCATACGCAAGTAAACTAACCAAAAGATAATCGGGCTTAAATGAGTTCATCAAATTCCTAAATCTAATTTCTTACTTAAAAATTGTCCATAAATCTTTGGGTTTTCTTTCTTCTTTATCGCTTTCTTCCGTAAATCAATTATGTGTAGTCCATTAGTAATCCTTAAATTGCCTGAAGCACATTACAAATGCTCAAAAAAAATTAATTCCTCTGTGCACTCGCGATTAGTTCACTACGCGAGGTTATTACTCCCACAAACATGTAATAACGGTAAACCTTTGGTTGCCTCTTAAAATTTCTAGCAACCTTTACACCAATTTAGTCCCTTATACAAATAAAACTTTCGATGTCATATAACGTTACTTAAACATTGGCTTAATATACAATGAACACTTCGTTCACTTAACAGGTGGTCTCATAAATACTTTTAGCTCAATCTCGTTACAAGAACACGCGCTGCACTTAACACTTTAACATAACATCTGTTATCTTTATTCAAATCTGCTTACGCACTATTATTTTCTTGAAAATAAACAAACTAATTTTTATCTTCAACTTCAATTTTATTATCGTTTTATTTATGAATGTCTTTTACGATTCATCCCCGGTTCGGGTTACGCAGTTGTTTAAACAATTACTGCCTCATTAAAATTCACAAATATACTCCAACATCATCCCATTCTATCACACACTACCTTGCGTGCGCGTCTCACCGAGCTCTCATCACAAGCCAAAAGCTAACTTCCTAACTAACTCGCCAATCTCTGACTTTCCTATTTATAACTTCAGTCATCCATCTTTAAACATGTCTTCCTTCCGCGTTATATTCTCCAATAATATTCACTCAAAATTTCCTAGTTCCAATAGCTGCTTCCCTCTATACAAGCACGCGTGTAATTACAATACATCGCCATATTTGTTTTCACTTACAAATTTTACAATTACTTCATGAAGAAATCATTTTTCGTCACCACATTCATTCAGTGGCCACTCTGGACCATTACGCAACTTTTAACATTTATCTCGTACATGCGCTCGATCTCGTTCCGCAACATTTGCAAAAATAAGCACCGTCTAAGGTCTCAAATTCCATATACATACATTTATTCTCAAAACAATTGCACAACATTACAAAACTTTCTGAAATTAACACTTAAACATACCCAATCTCTCTCTACATATTTTCTAAAACATTCTACACTTATTCTTCACATTTTCTGACCAAGATTACTCATCTTATCTTCAGACATTCCATTCTTTATCAGCAGCAAACAGTAGCGATACAGTGGGAAGCATTATCGTCCCATAGACAAATTTCTCTTCACATTTACATTCATCAAAATCTAATTATTCCAACACTAAAGTCTCTCTAATATTCAAATACACATATCTACATACAGAATTATATTTCTCCTAAATTTCCAGTGGCGTATCATACACCCACATACATTATGCATCCACACAAAAAAATTTTTTTTTTTCGTTCAAACTCAATACACTCGTACTTAAAACACGTAATACACGTCATTATAACATCCTACATACAGGGTGCGTCAACGCAACCTGACACATTGTGCCGTCTTTTGCGTCGATTATCTCGAAAAGTATTAGCGTGAGCAAAAAAATATATAGAAGCAAAATTGTAGAGCAGTTCCTTCTCTACAAGATCCATGTTGGATAAAATATTTTTGAGAAAGTATTAGTGTCATATGATAATTTTTGTACTTGTGAACCCCATGTAAACATACTTGCGAAATATGCGTCAATTTATCATCATATCATTAAGAAGACAATATTTCATTTCAGAAAGTAACTTCGACAAGTCGGAAAACATCGGAGAAGACAAATAAATGAGGGGGGGGGGCGATCGTCGCTTCGCAGTTCATGACTCGCAGAGCGCGGCTGTCAAGCGTTATGCATTGTGAGAGGTTTTTTGCGGTATAAGGAACAAATTACATATTGTGTGGTTATCATGGCGGCAACAAACTGTTTTATTTGCGAAAAGACGCTTAAAAATGATGAGATTGTGCGTGTTGAACAGGGTGTGGCGAATTTGGTAGTTGTTAGCAAGACTCGAGAAGACGATAAATATAAACTATTGGAGAATATTAAGGTGATAACTGTCCACAAAATATGTAGACGTGAGTACATAAAAGAGCGAAATATTCGGCAATATGTGCAAAAGGGTGCGGGTGTAGCGGTGGTCATAACCAAAAACTTTGAGATCTAACAAACAGTTCGACTTTCAAAATAAGTGTCTGTTTTGTGCTGAAAAGTGAAGCAGAAGCAAAAAAACCTATTCCGAAACGTCAATACATCTTTGACATCCGATCGCTGACTGTGAAAGACAGAATTTTACAAAGGTGTGCGAATCGCGATGATGATGATAGTCGCAGCAGAAGGTCGATATCATAGTTCCTGTTATTCTAAATTTCTGTCCAACACTCCGTCGAGTAGTAAGCGTGGGCGTCCACAAGACGAGGAGTTTTCAGTGGCGTTTCGCAACTTGTGCGAGTTTATAGATAATTCTGACGAGTGTCAATATACTCTCCCAGACTTGATGAAAATGTTGGAAGAGAATTTGACGGAAGGTTCCTCTATGACACTTAAAACACTGCAAAATAAACTTATCGAAGAATACGGGGACAGCGTGGTGTTTGCGACAATGCCGATGGTTGTTTGTTTTCGCGACTCAGGTTTGTAGCTGATCAACGAGTGGTACACAGAAAGAGCGAAAACTAAAGAAGAGGAACGCCTGCGAATTGTCGAAGCTGCGGCGACTATAATTCGCGAAGATATTCAGAGTAGGGTTACGATACATCCAATTACCCAGACCTATCAAACTTTACAAATGAAGTCAGTGAACTGGTTCTAGAAACATTGAGAAAATTTCTAGATGCGGCGATTGTTACAAATCAAAAACTAATACAGAAGGTATCAATAATAAATGCACTGCAATTGCTCACTCGATAATTTCTGCAACACGGCCTCGCTCGTTTTTGTCCCCTATATTGCTCGGTTTGGGAACCCATTTATTCCGTAAGGTTGCATCCAAAAATATCGTGCAAGCTGTGTCGAATTTAGGATTCTGTTCAAGTTACAATGAAGTCTCACAATTGGAATACTCAGCTGTGTATTCCTGGAAGCCCGATATTGACAAAAAGTCCTTCTCGCAGTTCTCATTTGATAACGCCGACATCATCAACACCTTGACTGGAAAAGGAACCTTTCATGCGATGGGCGGAATACACTGCGTCACACCACATGATTCGGTGAGCGATAACAGAATCCTCAAACTCACTTCAGCGCCACCCTCGACCACGATGGACACAAGTACACAAGTGCAATTACGAACTTTCCAGCGGCAGAAAATTGGTATTGAAGACATTCCAGTGCTCAACGTATATTCCAAAGCCTCATTTGATCGAGTTGCGCAACAGTCAAATCAAGATGTTTTATGGATGTATGGGAAATTTGTACATACACCATCTTTTCCATCATGGCAAGGTTTTATGGACAGCGTGACACATACTTTGCCTCATGAAAAATCTAGAATTATTGAATTACCGTTTTTGAACCATCGCCCTTCAAACTACAGCACCATTCTCAGTGTTTTGACTTAAGCAGTTGAAGAGACGAAGAAATTATCTCCACGTACCTGTATAATAACTTTTGATCAGCCGTTGTATATGAAAGCAAGGGACATTATTGCATCTGAACATGAGAGTATGGGATCAAATGTTATTGTCAGGTTAGGCGGTTTTCATCTTCTAATGTCCTTTTTGGGCTCCATTGGTTATATCATGGATAGTAGTGGACTGTCCGAGTTGTGGTCCACAGTATACGCAGCCGCTTCGGTATCACATATGCTCTCTGGTCACGCCTATGCTCGAGCTCTGTGGGCACATTTTCTCACTTACTCAGCTCTTTGTACGTTAATGCTCGAAGAAATACCCGTAGAAGAGGAAGACAGAGCACATTTGCAAGAAATACTTGCCAATTTCGAAGAAGACGCACCTACTTTTTACTCAATAGATGGTGATTCTGTAAAAAAGTTCAAAATGCTGATATCTGAACACATCAGAGAATTAGAAGGACGACGCCAAACGGCTCAACTGTGGGTGCAATACCATTCGCTTATCACAATTGTAATGCATTTCATTCAAGCAGAACGTATGGGAAATTGGGTGCTCCATGTAGATTGTGTCAGGGCAATGCTGCCAATTTTTCATGCGACAGGACATTTTCCATACGCAAGAGCCAGTCAGCTACACCTGCAAGATATGGGTTCCCTTCAACAGAAAATGACGCCTGAGGAATTTATACAATTCCTTTACAATTCGTCGTACGGAAAAACACTGGTGTGGTGTGTGGTCCGATATGACAATAGAGCAAACCCTAATGAGGAACATGAAAAGTGTCAAAGGCATTACCCACGGAAGAGGTGTTACTGAAAACGTTATGTAGAAATGGATTTACGGAATACCAGTCGCATATCATGTTTGTGAGAGTATGGAATCGAAACAAAGAGTAGTTATCAACATGTCGAATTGCGCGATAGCAGAATTGCGAAGGACGAAGCGGATGGCGAAAAATTTTTACTTTGGTTTAGGCAGCACTCGCCTCTCACAAACTTAGAGAGTTTGGTTTCACTGTGAAGTGGGCTTGTTGCTGATGCTAATGTAAACTGTCACAGGACAAGAGAAATTGGTGAGAAAGTTTTGGACGAACTGGTAAAGGAAAACACAAAATTCGGAGATTTAAAACTGAAGCGATCCAATATAGCCAAATCAATCTCTGCAATAAACAATACCATGAAGATTAACGACGACTGTGTGATCCAGGTTGACACCACACAATTACTGCAAAGAATAATCTGTACCATTCATTCCTCGCAAGATTTGTAGTCATGTTTTGCTTACGAGCTGGCAACAATTCTTCTTTCCATATTTGAAGACAGAAACTTAATGAGAAAAGCGCTGTGTGTCGTACGCTGGGTTTGATGCAGTACCAGAAAGACCTCTTGAGTCTGATGAGTTATCATACGTTCTAGATGGAGGAAACCTAATTCATCGTGTGGTGTGGCCGAAACATGGAACATTTTCTGACATATACAGTACGTACGTCAATTTCATTCGAAAGCGATGCAGACAGCGCGTAACTGTAGTTTTTGATGGATACAGCGAGAATGAGGACAGTACAAAGGTATTGAACGTCAGCAACGGCTTCTAAAACGGATATCTGCAGAAATAATTTTTGACAAAGACACGCCAATTAGTTATTCGCAAAAGAATTTGTTCAGTAATCTTGCCAATAAAGAGCGTTTTATTGGTCAACTGATGAACACATTAGAATCAGCAGGTATTTCCACTCTTACTGCTACTGATGATGTCGACTCGCTAATTCTTCAGACTGCGATCAACGCAGCCAACAATAATGAAAAAGCCGTTGTCTTGGGGTAGGATATCGATTTGCTTACACTCCTTATCGCTCTTTGTCCGCCAGAGAAAGACATTCGCTTTTTGAGAGACACCCAAGGAAATATTAAGGAAAGGGTGTATAGTTCCCAAGACTTACAAAACTCGACAATTTTAAAAGACTGCAAAAACAATATTTTATTTGCTCATGCGTTTAGTGGCTGCGACACACTTCTGCCTTTTTTGGCAAAGGAAAATTACAGACCGCAAACTTAATAAATATAAGAAAGGATTTACAAGAAGTAGTCGCCGCATTCAATAATCCTTCATCAGCAAAAGATGACATTGCAAGAGCTGGGGAAAAATTTACGCTTGCTCTATATAAGGCACCCCGAAGAGAAACATCTTTAAACCATTATCGATTCATTTTATTTAATAAGCTAGTTAGCCAGTCGAATAAAGCAGTCATCTTGTCCAGACTACCACCTACATCTGGTGCAGTAACACAACATCCATATCGAGTTTTTCATCAAATTCGTTTGTGGAAAGGAAAAAAAATTAGGAGCAACTGAATGGGGCTGGAGAAAAACTAACAACATTCTAATGCCAGTGCTCACGGCTCAAGCGCCAGCTCCAGCCTCAATTCTGCAGCTCATATCTTGCGGCTGTAAAAAGGGCTGTGGAAAGCGATGTAGCTGTGTAAAGGTTGGCCTGCGCTGCTCTACAATGTGTTCTAATTGTCATGGGCAAAATTCTTACCATCCTTTGTCGCAGTGTTCAGAATTTATATCGAAAACTTCTGCGGAACGTTATGCCTGTATTAAACAAATAAATGCTTGCATACACTGCCTTAGATTCAATCACTTGTTGAAAGATTGCCCTTCAACCTACAATTGTCGCATTTGTCGTTATGGCCATCATACCATGCTTCATTTGGTACAAAATTCAGGCACAAAGAAATCAAGTTAACCAATTACCAGTACTTCCTTTGTTCGAAATTCGAAGGCACCTTCAAGTGGTGTTCAGAAAAATACTCAACAATCAGCAAATAACTGTTTTAGTTTAGACGAGACCGATTCTTCGCCTCAAACTTCGCTATCCCTTAGTTCACAAGCTAACCAATCTTTGAATTACTGCACTTCATTTTCGACTTCTACGTTTGATACTACCGTTCTTCTATCTACTGCCAAGGTAGAGATTTTAGACGCAAATAGAGAATTACAAACAATTCGTGTTGTATTAGATTCGGCAAGTCAAGCGAATTTCATTAGTCAAAAATACCTCAACCGTCTAAGATTAAAAAGAGAGGGATACTGTATCCCAATACAGGGATTAAATCAATCCTCTTCGACTACCAAGGGGATTGCTTGTTGTACTGTTCGCCCGATTGGAGCTACGGAACCAACACTCTCATTTGATGTCTTGGTTCTACCAAACCTTTGCACAGATATGCCTGTGTTTCCTATAAACACGAAAGATTGGGATCACATCTCTAATCTTAAACTAGGGGATGATACGTTCAATATACCTGCACCGGTAGATATGCTACTGCGGGCCAAAATATATGCGGATATTTTGAAACCAGGTCGTATTCATACTCAACCTGGGAAACTAACCGTTATAGAAACGGTTTATGGTTGGGTCCTTTTAGGGAAGACGCAAGATGTTTGTACTTCACATCGATCCTTGCAATCATTTTCGATCTTTCTAGATGGTCTCTTAGACTCGATTGTTAGAAAATTCTGGGAGATCGAGTCTATTCCTTGTAAAACCCCCTTATCACCAGATGAGGAGAGGTGCGAAAGAATATATCCACAAACCACATCACGCAACAGTGACGGACGTTTTATTGTATCATTGCCATTTAAACAGGGAGAGCCTGATTTGGGGAATAGATTTTCCTTAGCTTATCGATGCTTTATATCGTTAGAATCAAAACTTGGTAAAAATTTTGAACTTCGACTCCTGTACTCCAAGTTTATGAAGGATTACCTAGAAAACGGTCATATGAGCCTAGTAAAAAATATTTAGGGAAATCCCAAAGGTCTTTGTTATCTACCGCACCATGGCATTTTGAAATCGGATAAAACCACGTCGAAAATAAGAGTTGTTTTCAATGCTTCGGCAAAGGGTTCGAAAGGAATCAGTTTGAACGATACCTTATTTGCCGGACCCAAACTCCAAACGGATATATGCTTAATTTTGTTAAAATTTCGAGTTCATCCAATAGTTTTTTTTGGCAGATATTAAGCAAATGTACCTACAAATTTGGATAAACCCTGCCCATAGAGATTACCAAAGATTAATCTGGCGATTCAGTCCCAACGAACCTCTTCAGCAATATCGTCTCAATACCGTATCCTTCGGTGTAACTTCAAGTCCATATTTATCCCTTAGAACCGTAAGAGAATTAGCAAATCTAGAGATAAAAAGGTATCCCGAAGCGGCACAAGTTCCTCTTAACAACACCTTTATTGATGACATTTGTGTCGGAAGTACCAATTTAAGTTCTGCCTTGTCTTTACAGCAGGATCTAATTACCTTGTTAGAATCTGGTGGATTTGAGCTACGAAAGTGGGCAAGCAATTGCCCCGAATTACTCCGAAATTACCCCGCTTCCGAACGTCAAATCTCAATTTCGTTCGATAAGGAGGAATCAATAGTCATTAAGGTTCTGAGTCTACTTTACAATCCGCGTTCTGACATATTTTCGTATGAATTCACTCCTTCGGAAAAGGCTTGCACAAAACGAAATTTTTTGACCGGCATTGCGAGGATTTTCGATCCTCTAGGTTTTATCACCCCTGTTTCATTCTTAGCAAAGCACATTATGCAACGCAGCAAATCATTGAAATTTGGTCCCAGTTTAAAGCCGAACTTTCTTGTCTCTCTCAAATTACATTGCCTCGTTATATTTTTGTACAGATGATGCAGAGATGCCAAACATTAGGGTTTTTTGACGCCTCAGAATTAGGATATGTATGTGGGGTGTATCTTCGTACCGAGGGGTTTGACGCATCAATAAAGTCCTCTTTAGTTATGGGCAAAGGGAAGGTGGCCCCCTTGAAAACCCTCACTATCCCAAGACTCGAACTGCTGGGTGCTACTTTACTGGCCGACTTAATGAAATTCGTACTCGACATTTATTCATCTTTAGTGACCATCGACCAAGTCCTGACGTTTTCTGACTCCAGCATTGTATTATCCTGGGTCTGTAGTTCACCACATAAGTGGAAAACGTTTGTTGCTAATCGTGCCAGTCATATACAGGGAAAAATCTCACATGTTCGATGGCAGCATATCATATCAACGGAAAATCCTGTAGATTGTGGTAGTCGAGGACTAACCCCCAAAAATCTCATTGAACATCCCTTGTGGTTTAAAGGACCTCCGTGGATCAATCTGCCTTGTTCTGATTAGAATCTTTCTGAATTTAGTTGTCCGAACTCGAAAAGCCCAGAAGTAATACAGGAACAGCAAACTGTTGTTTTAAATACGAATATCAGTGACAATTTCGTAGATATCTTGTTAGATCGATTTTCATCTTTGGGAAAAATTCAACGCCTTCTTGGTTATGTCCTCTGATTTATTCACATCTCAAAACCCAATTTGTCTAAATTAACTAGTTCTTTATCGGAAAACGAGCTTCAAATTTCATTATACACTTTAGTAAAAAGAGTGCAAGGTATTCACTTCTCTGAACTTATTTCTAAAATTCAAAATAATTTGCTCTTGCCAAAACCTTTTCGCGAATTGGCGTTATTTCTGGATGAAAGAGGACTGATCAGGGTGGGCGGTCGTCTTAGATACTCAACCCTTTCGATAGACGCTAAACATCCCTTGTTATTACCACGAGATCATCGACTTACCTATATGATAGTTGAACATGCTCACAAGCAACATTTGTACCCTGGTCTGAATACCCTTCAATACCTTCTTAAACAGCAGTTCTGGATTTTATCTAGTCGTAAAACTGTCGAGAAGGTCGCATCAAACTATCTTCGTTGTTTTCCAGCCAAACCCAAGTTCCATAAGCCATACATAGGCGATTTTCCGTCTTTCCGGATTAGACAATTAAAATGTTTTTATCATGTGGTAATAGATTATGCTGGTCCCGTACATATTACCATGGGCCGGTATCGGGGTGCTAAAGTTTTAAAGGCCTACATTTGTGCCTTTGTTTGTTGCGCTACTAAAGCGAATCACATTGAATTATTGGCGCAAAAAACCTTCTCAATAATCTGGCTAAGCAATCCTCATTTTAATGGATTAGCGGAAAATTTATTAAAACCGATTTGATTCGAGTCATAGGAGAACAAACCTTGACGTATGAGGAACTTCTCACTTTGTTATCACAGATCGAAGTCTGGCTAAACTCTCGGCCTCTGAAACCACTGAGCTCCGATCCCAACGATGTATCGCCCTTGACTCCAGGCCATTTTCTAAATTTGGAACCACTAAGCTCAGCTCCTGATCCCGATTTGTCTAATCTAAAATTAAACTCTTTATCTCGTTGGCAAGTGATTCAGCGACTCAACCGAGATTTTGGGAATCGTTGGTCAACCGAATATCTCCACACTCTACAGCAAAGATCTAAATGGAACGAGTCGGGCTCGGAAATTCAACTAAATACCCTAGTTCTAATTAAAAATGAAAATAAACCCCCTTTACAATGGGCTCTTGGTAAAACTGTGGAATTACACACCGGTCGTGATGGACATACTAGAGTTGTTACTGTTAAAACGGAGGACGGATTATTGAAACGTCCAATTATTAAGTTATGTCCATTACCAGACCAAAATTTAAAATAAACTGTTTCAAAAACTATTACTCTCTTAGAGAACTAATTTTTATTTTTTGTTTTGTTGTTAATGATAGTAAATTGAAATATTTAGTCTATACTACCTAATTAATTTAGTTTTATTCTTGTCTCATTTAGAAACATAATTCGATTTCTTTTGAATTTAAAACCTTCGGTTCTGTTGGGCAGAAAATGTACATGCAAGCCTAAAACATCAAATTCATTCTTCAATGTAAAATCCCGTAAAAATCATACAGGTTCTAAGTTATCGCGCTTATCAATTTTAAAAATGAGTTTTGCCTTTTGTACCTCTCGCAATCTTGTTGTACGTGAACCAGTCAGTTCATTTTTATCAATAATTTACGAGCTGTTGTTATTAGTGGTGTATCAACGAGAGTCCCCTTCTACCAGAAGTAGCCTGTACTACCAAGTAAAGGTAAGCGCTTTGTTTTTTTTCTTAGTTCTGTATGATAACAGATTTGACAATTTTTAAACTATATAATTCAAATATACAGTCCACAATTAAAACAATATTTTTTTAAATAATTTTTTATCAATCTCTTGCACAAACACTATCCGTCTACCTAAGTGTTCCCGAGAGCTTTAACACGCTACACTAAACTTAGCTTTCAGGACCACAATGATAAAAAAACGAAGATGTCGCTGTTAGCTTTCAAATACAACATCAAGTGGCTCATTTTTAGATATGTAACATAAGGATGATACATTCATTTCCAATCTTAAGCCAAAAAGCAAGCAAACTATATGACGGGCCGTTTGGTGATGTAAAACCTTACATAAATGTTTTTTAACAAAACAATTCATTCCGCACTGAATTACTTTACTTATCGGTAAGTCAAAGAAAAGCTCGTTTTAAACATGAGCGTGAATCACGCGCCGATAAGTCGTAGTTGGGGAAAGTTGCTAAGAGTAATCATATTATGTGTCAATGCCAATATTTAATTTTTTGACTGATGCTAATTATAACTTTATAACTCTGAGATCCCAGAACCGTTAAGAGTCATTGTTAGTAAAATTTCGAGGAGCGTCACGGGAATGAAAAATACGTCACCGAAAACACACTTTACGCAAATTCAGGCGACACCATCTGGGATTTAGCTGAGGCCATGACCAAGTCTGCAATATCAAATTGCAGAAAACATGCCTCATACAATGACAATACCAAAAGTACCGAAAACCAAATATTAAACCTGATTAGATGTAAACAGTGCAAGAAAAAAGTTTACCCCTGTTACCATGGTGGATTTTGGTCGACTGCATTTGGTCTATTCAGTACGTGATGAAAATATTAGACGTTTATTACCTAAAATTTGCTCTTATCTTGTAGAAAATAATGAATATTCCAATAGTGAATCGTTTAGCTAATCGTATTGATTTGTATCGTTTCGTGTTTCCGTATTTAACTTAGAATGCACGTATGATTATTTATTTTATCCCTTTTATGGACCGAGATATGTATAATATTTTAAGTGGGTAACTTTTATTTACATTACGTATTTGTTTTATCCTTTTTTTTTGTAAATTAGTTAATTTCATCAATCAAGATAGTTCACTATCGTCAAGAAATTGATTCCACCTATTATGACTAGTTCCATGTTCAAATTATCTATTTAGTTACGCATGTAGCTTCTATTGTTAGAAACCTTATTTACTACTAATAAACCAAGCACAAGTATGTTTTAGACTCTCATTATGTTCTATAAAACTTAAATCTCCGATAACTTCATCACATAGCGAACTAGAAGTTTTTAAACTTTATTCTTCAATAACCGTTGTCGGAAAAAAAGATTTTACATTCCGAATTTACAATATATCCAAAAAATCTTCATTTTTATGACAGATATTAAGAAAAAATAAATTTGGCTATGGTTAGGCTATGACAAAAAACGCTCTGTCAGTATTCATATGTAGAAGTAGCATTGATCAGTAAGTCAGAACTTTGTGTACCAGTCATTGATGTGTAATTACCGATAAACGTTAATATCAATAAGTATTCAAAAAGGCATACAAATTTAAAAATGAAAAGAAGGTTGATATTCTTGAAGTTTATTTCAAAGCAAATCGAAACTCTGAAAATGCTTGCACAAGTTACATTCAGCATTTTCTGGAAAGATCACAGCCACGCCGTATAATTTCTAACAAAATAATCAGAAATTTAGTGAACTTGGGAAGCTTTGAAGAAACGAGACCCAAGTAACAGGTAAACAATGCTGATATACGTCAAAATACTATTTTGCAAAATGTTGCGAACAATCCAACCACATATGTTCGTCGAGTTACTTGGGAATCTGGTATTCCGAAACATGTTACATCCACAACGTGCGGCCGTGCCAAAGGTAGAAAAAGGTTTGCTGTAACAAGAACGATGGATTTTATCGGAAGCTCACTCGGTCGGTTAGGCACTTGGATACGTGGGCGTGTGGCTGGCGTAGAGATACAGGAAAGTTAAAAGGACACCATTTGATTTATTTTTATATCACCCTTATATCAAGAAAAGGGCTACGACACATTAAGAGATAAATTACAATAAAATAATATTGGACAACGTCCAGAAAGGTAGTAGTTCCGGCTAGGAATTGTGATCCTAGTCCGCAGGAATAAAGAAAACAACTAATAATAGTTCAACACAACGTGGTTTAATTGTAAATACGATAATAAACAAAAAAATATTTCCCCCAATCGGTACCTCCGTTATAAATTATATATATATATATATATATATATATATATATATATATATACATATACAGGGTCCGCCAATAGTGCGTGGACGAAGCTTTATGAGTTTATACAATATCGTTTCGCAAAAATTACTACTCGTATACAGGGTATTACAACACAAAGTTATATTTTTTTAAATGGAACATACCGTATATTATTATAAATTTGGATTCCCTGGTTAATTTTAAGGGCACTTTATTCACTATATGAGGTATCTTAAACGCGCAATTTAGGCGCTGCATTCAGTTTTTTGGAAATTTAGAGGTTGAAAAGAAAAATTGTAACAACCGTATTGAGAAATGTGTAACACTAAAATTTTAATGGTTGATTAGTCATAGACTGTGCTACATAAAATCGTAAAAATAGTAATATTATCTTTTTTAATTTTCGAGATATCGCAATGCAAAGTTTAAGATTTTCAATCATAGATAACTTGATTTTTTTAAATGGAAAGGTATACATTGTTTTACATTGTTAGATAGGAAATTTAATTACATTTTTTTTGATATAACATTGTTGGTATTTATGTTTTGCCGTTTTTTGATAATCCAGCTTTTTTTTACTGAATTTGCAAAGTTTAAGAGTTTTAATCATAGATAACTTGATTTATTTAAATGGAGAGGTATACATTATGTTACATTGATAGATAGGAAATTTAATTACAATTTTTTTGATATAACATTGTTGGTATTTATATTTTGCCGTTTTTTGATAATCCAGCTTTTTTACTGAATTTGTCGATTTTCGTAGGTTTACATATGTATGTATAATTGTTTAAATCACATCAAGCTATGAAAACAAAAGAATATTAGAAACAAAATTCAGTAACAGTATCTGTTTTGTCATTTCGCGTGTATGTTCAAACGTAACTGAGTTAATTACTTTTTTGCAGTGTGAATGTTTGACGCTTAACTTTACGAACATCATATACGTAATACGTTTATTTAAGAATTATAATGAGTAATTTTTTGCAAAATGAATTTGTTGACATGATATTTGTGCTTGGAGAATCAAACAAAAATTGTTTATTGGCCCGTCGAATCTACGGGCAGCGTTATCCTGATCGAAGACAACTAAGATCGTTTCGCAATCCTTTAGAAAGATTTGAAAGTACTGGAAGTGTTGGATATCCTAAAAACGAAAGAGCTAAAGTTGTTACAAATGAAGAAAATGAATTTCGTGTACTTGTAGCTACAGTTGAAAACCCCCACCTTAGTATTCCGAAATTAAGTGACAATTTAGAAATCAGTCAAACTTCCGTGAGACGAATGTTAAAGAAAAATAAATTTCACCCCTATCATGTACAATTACATCAAGAGCTGAAAGAACAAGATTTTCAAAATCGAATTAACTTTTGCCAGTGGGTTCAACAACAGTTAAATGCGAACGAAAATTTTATATCGGGGATATTATTTACCGACGAATGTACATTTCATCGAAATGGATTTGTGAACAGACATAATTTTCATTTTTATTCAAATGAAAATCCACACCAATTTCGGTTAGTCTCTCAAAATAAATGGTCAGTGAATGTTTGGGCAGGTATATTCGGCGGAACTATTGTTGGTCCTTTTTTTTTCAATGGCACACTCACTGGGGTAGAATATCATAATTTTCTAGAAAACGAATTATATCATTTATTGGAGAATGTACCTTTGGCTCAAAGAAGAGGTATGTTTTCCAACAAGACGGGGCACCTCCTCATCATGCGAGAATTGTAACCCAGTGGTTAAATTCGACGTTTCACGAAAATTGGATAGGAAGACAAGGACCGATACCTTGGCCAACTAGATCTCCCGATGTAACTCCAATGGATTTTTTTCTTTGGGGCTTTGTGAAGAATAAAGTATATGAGGAAGAACCAACAACTGCTGAGAATATGAAATTGCGAATTAGAAATGTTTTTGCTACAATTACTCCTAATATGTTAGATCGGGTTGAAGCTTCTTTTATTAAAAGAATTCAGTATTGTCTAAATCAGCGTGGTCGACAATTTGAACATTTAATTTAATATTATTTTCTTCCAAAATCGATAAATTCAGTAAAAAAGCTGGATTATCAAAAAAGGGCAAAAAATAAATACCAACAATGTTATATCAAAAAAATTGTAATTAGATTTCCTATCTATCAATGTAACACAATGTTTATATTTAAAATATTTAAAAAAATCGAGTTATCTATGATTGAAAATCTTATACTTTGCATTAAGATATCTCGAAAATTAAATAAGATAATAGTACTATTTTTACGATTTTATGTAGCACAGTCTATGACTAATCAACCATTAAAATTTTCGTGTTACACATTTCTCCATACGGTTGTGACAATTTTTCTTTTCAACCTCTAAATTTTCAAAAAATGGAATGCAGCGCCTAAATTGCGCGTTTAAGATATCTCATATAGTGAATAAAGTGCCCTTAAAATTAACCAGGGAATCCAAATTTATAATAATATACGGTATGTTCCAATTAAAAAAATATAACTTTGAGTTGTAATACCCTGTATACGAGTAGTAATTTTTGCGAAAATATTTTCTAATTGTAACCCGAAGGATCCCACACAATCCTGCAATAAATAATTTTGAAAACGATATTGTATACACTCATAAAGCTTCGTCCACGCACTATTGGCGGACCCTGTATATATTTCAAATAAGTTTCAGTATGTGGCGGAGGGCCGAAACATTAGAAGCAGAAAAAGTGGAATAGCTTCCTGATTATGATAGCATTTGTTGACAACTAAAGTTATAGCGTGAATACATAACTACGAAGTGAAGTACAACAAGCAGTCAGCATTTAGCGATAAAATTTATAAAATTTAGGACCATATATGTATATATACTATATATATATATATATATATATATATATATATATATATATATATATATATATATATATATTTGAGATGTTCAGAAATAGGTAATAGAAGTATCGGACAGCTTACATGACATTTGGGTAATAAAAGGGTGATTTCTAGCTCGATACAAGTGCAAGACACTATTTTATATAAATCTGGTTCACGATGTGATTAAAATAAATTTATTTGGTATAAATTAGTCTGAATATCATTTACTTAGTTTGGTTTTATCATAAAAAGCAATTTGCTGCTAACAAAATTGTCAAGAATGTTAAATATAACCATTTTCGTAAAGTCATTTTAGTATTGCAATTATTGCAATAAAAGTCAATTTTCAAGGGTAATTTGGCAAGTGAACACTTTACAGGTGTTTAAACATGAACTATATAGTTAGGATTATGTTAGGGATAATGTATGATTAGTTTTTGAATGCAGGAAATACAAAAATTTAGTAAAAGGGTTATAATACAGTTTAGACATTTTTCGCACATATTTTTGGAAGCGAATTAGTGACAAAAATTATGTTACAAGTTTAACAATAAGAACAACATTTAGAACATTATGGCATACAGACATTTATAGTGCCGTACATTTATATAGTGAAACATTTAATAAGAGTGTTAGACGATGAGACTTTTTCAATGCAACACTATATGACTTTATGCATTGCAAATAGTTAGTGAGAATAATAAAAACAAGAAGTACAAACCTTAAACATAACATTTTAAGTGTTAAAAACATTTTTAAATATAAATTATTTTCATTTTTAGATTTAAGTTTGGTTAGGTTGTAATTTTTAGGTTTTTTACATAATTTTATACTTTTTCCACATTATTAGGCTTAGATTTTGCTCTTAAAGCAAATAATAGATGTTCTTTCTTAATATGACACAGTTTTTATAAGGATACAGCGCTTTTCTCCGCAAAATTATGCTAAATCTGAGGTGAATTTTAGATAATATTACAAAAGATAAAAATTTCTTTAAAGTTAAATATTTCCAACACAAAAGATATGTATTCTTGTGTAAAATGTTCTCAGAATTCCATTTTTGCAATTAGTTTTAGTATAGCTTGTAAGTGTAAATAGTTATAAGCTTATTTAAGTTAGATTAGGTTACTTCGTATATTAATGTTAGGAATTATAGCTTGTTAGGTGTCTTTTTGTTCAAAATTTTGCGTATGTTTCATTTCCGTTTTTAATTTCCAATTCCGATCATGTATAAGAAAGTTACGGCCAAATTTCCATTTGAGTCCAATTTGTAATTTAGATCCACCAATCATAGCCCTAGTTACTTTTGCAATATGGCTGTAAAAAAAATTAATTTTTAGTAACAACCAGAAACATATAAAAGCAAGCGCTCAGGAAATCACTCTCTCTCTAGAAATTGTTCAAAAGTGTATAAGGTTAAAACAGTGTTGTGAAATTTGTGTTAAAAGTAAGTTCATAACCTAATTTAAATTTTCGTCAAGAAGTTATACTTTACGAAGATAGTTTCGAGAGCATTTGTTTTTATATTGACGGGTTAAAATAAATAGTTCGGTCTCCGATACCTGTCGTTTTCGAAAAATATTTTGTTCATGTTAATTTGTGTTACGATTTTGTAAAGATTTGCGTGTTACGATTTTGTAAAGATTTTCTTTTGTGTTTTCCAACTTAAATTAATTCCGTTTATACCAAATTAAAACCCACTTTTATTTGGTCAAAGTTGTTTTATTTCTTCGGACAATTTCTTTTAAACAAAAATTGAATCGGTGGCTAAAAATAAACGTGTTATCAACAAAAATTTTGGATAATTAAACATTTTCTTAAACGACATCATTCTTCAAGTTTTAAAATTATTTAAATAAAAAAAAGTTACCGAAATATAACAAGTGGTTGGAGTTTGCCGATTTTGGAGAAAACATCTTTAAGTTTGGAAGTTGGTGTCTTCGACAACTGAGAGTCGAGTTAGCCGTATATGGGTGATGGTAACAACTGTAATCGAGTGGACATTGCCTACATCCAGTTGGAGTTATCCGAAGACATCAATCAACAGTGAGGACAGTATATGTGAGTCACAAATTTTAACAACCCTACTTATGGTAAACATTCATTGATAAATTTCCTGCAATTTATATTTGTTACATATATGTTTTTGGTTAAGAATTTTAAACATTTACTTGTGTAAACACCTGTAAAGATATTAATTTATTTTCTTTTTCTAAATTTTCATTATGGATTTAAACATTAATTTTCTAAATTATTTATTTGACATCTTTGACAGTTTATAATTTCACTTAAGTTCATTACAACGCATGCGTTGATAGCAAATTACATTCAGAATTATTTTTATACTTTCAATTCAATTATATAAAGGGTATTTCATATACATATCTTCAGATTCCAATTTTAACTTCAAACTAAATTCCCTGAACTCTATCCCCATATGAGATCTGAGCTAGTCCGGTGCATAATAATTAATTCAATTAAATATTACTTCAATTATATTATCAACATTTTAAATTCATAAATATTCCCAAACTAAATAATTATTTCCCTCATAAAAGTATAAGTCGCCATTTTAAATCATCTCATGTATAAACATCACAATTATATATATATATATATATATATATATATATATATATATATATATATATATATATATATATATATATATATATAATCAGTCTAGTTCATATAAGCACAAATATTAACATAACTCGTGAACTGTATTAATAACAGTCTAGTTTAGTAAGTGGCAACGTTCCAATTTACCAACAGCTGATCATTACCAAGTAATAAGTATACAGTTATAACAGCTGTTTAAACACTGCAATTGTTCCAAATGCAAAATTTTTATACATGAAAATAGCCAAAAGATTGAGGCTAGTATTTGCGATTTAAACACAAGGAATACTTGTGTAAGTAAAGTTTATAACATTTCTACTAAAGCGTATATAATATTTATCGTTCAGGAACATAACCTCGTTAGATGTAAAGTCGTAAAGTGTGTTGTCCAACAACAGGTATAAAAATCTCAACTCGTACTAAAATTCCGATGCTAAATTAATACGTTACATCCAGTGTTCATAAAACATTGAGTAAAAATAAATACCATCCATGCAAACCAACAGTTGCTTAAGCGATAATGACTATCACGGTCGTATCTGCAAAACTGTGAAGATGATGCTGATTTTCCTAATAAAATACTTTGGACTGATGAAACACCAATGGTCTATTGAAAATCCACATTTGGCAAATCAAAACAAAAATTTCAAGTTCATTTGGTTTTAATATTTGGTGTGGTTTGGTTGGTACGGACATTTTTTTGTTATTCTAATGAACCAGATAATGCCCACACTGAGACAAGGTATTAAATCTGAGAACATGCAAAATATTTTGGTACCATCAGGACGGCTGCCCGGCCCATTTTGCTCTTGACGTGTAACATTTTTTAAAACAAAACATTAATGAGAGAGTTATTTCAAATAATAGGCCAGTACAATGGCTCCCGAAATCACCAACCTTACCCTCCTTGACTTGTGAGACAGTTTCTCGTCCAGGAATGGGTTGTAAGGTGCAAAGTGGATATAGGATCGATTATATCATTTTATCTGGTGACTGTTCCTAAAAGCTACCTTAAATAAGTATCTGTGATTTAAACATTTAGTAATGTGCTTTAAGCTTGCTAGTACCTATTTTCTTACTATAATGATTTAAAATGTATGTATTTACGGAATTTACTAATCAGTATGATGTATTAAATGTTATACAAAATTATTCCTATACTGTAGCTAATTTCTGCTTCACACATGATTTTCCTTTATGACGTGTACGTTTTTACATTATACGAAAATTATTTCTCTCTCGTATACACCTTCGTATTTCAAAAGTTTACTCGTTTTTAGTTCCGCTAATTTAAGGCATTAACGCTTTCTGTAGTTATTTACCATCTATTAAATACAAATTAATTTCAGTTAAGAGCGCCACCTCTAAGATGTACGTATTTCTGGTGGTTGGTATCCTTAACTCTGAAAACGAATCTGTTAGTTTACTATTTCTTAATAAATACACTGTATAAATAACGGTTTATTCTGTTAACAATACATAAAATGCTATTGTGGTAACAATGATTGATAGGAATATTTTTCAAGTCGTAAAATTGTTTCTTGAGGCGTTGGCTTTCCTTTCAAAAACCGTTATTGCTGAGCATTGGTTGACATTTCTAGAAAATTTTCATGTTTCTAGATCGTAAATGTCATTTTTTTTTAAATTTTCACAATATAGTATAGCTTAATTGTATAGAAGTAATATAATCGCTATTAAAAGCGGATATAATAGAAATACTTCACTCCATCCACACAGTTTTGGTAAGCCGTATCAGATGTTGTTAACCTCGTTGTAATTAGAACTTATCTTACAGGTTTCAAATACAAACGAATTTCGGATTATTTCTTCAAAGAAATAGATGTCAGCAATTGTTTAAGACATATACACTAACGCTCGCATTCGACCTTAGAGGTAACACCTTCTCACTGAATAAACACCGTTCTAATCCATTATCTTCGTTTTAGCTCTTAAGTTTCCATAAAACTTAGGTTCCCATACAACTTTACCGTTACGATTACATCAAAGTTCATATTTACATTTAGGTTTGTTTATATTGATGTAACAAGATTACCCGTTCTGTATCTCTTGGCTTATTATTTGAATTATACTGGTGAAACACTGCGGCCTGCTATGTCTAACTTGGGATTGCGTGATAGTTGGGGTTACACCAGTATTGAAGCTGCTGAAACCCTGGCTACTTTTAATAACGCATAAACATTCGTAAACACAGGTCAGCTCTTTCCTTTAATCATACCTAAATTGCCTTCAGCTAATTACGCCTACAACGAAATTAAGTACATTTACTCTATTTCTGTTAACAAGTATTTGACAAATATTTTACCCACGACTACAACTCGTACCTAAATTGCCTTCAGAAGTTTGCGTTTGCCTACAACGAAATTAAATACATTTATATTAATTCTGTCAATGAGTAATTATTAAACTTGTTACCTGTAGTATAAATTCGGTGTCAGTTTGATGTCTGACGTTTGATAATTTTAATACAATGTCTCTCATTTAGAACTGTTATATGTTAATTGAACCATTCTTCAATATTTTACACACACTTAACAATCAACATTTTGATTAATTTTTGTTAAAATTGTGCCACACCCAGTGGGGAGTTCATGTGCAACCTCCATTTTGGGGATTATTTATTTTGTACTATTGTTTATGTGGTCGTGCGCAGATCAATAGTAAAACAGTTCAGGTTTTAGTTTTATTTGACTGCTTCGTGTGAACAGCTGACCCGTTAACAAATAATTCACTGTAAATGAAAGGCTTTTCGTTCTTTTAAAATATTAAGTCTTAGTCAGAACTTGCATATAATTAAAGTAAAGTTAACGAGAAATGTGAAAGCATAAATATGAGTGTAACGTACAACCAATTGTAATATCAATAAAAACGCATTGGGAAAAGGCATTCACGAGTAGGATCATACTTCGAGCATCAAGTGTAGTTTCAACTTCTATTATATCGCTGAGGCCGCCGTAGAGGTCATCCTTGGATTTCCACCAGATGTCTGTATAACAAAAGGGGCTGAACCAAATTAAAGGAAAAATTTTGTGCATTTTTTTTGCGTTTTTTTTCTTGCGTGTCTTTTATTCTGTTTTGTTGTATGTACAAACGGTTGAATACGCTGTATTTTGAGATAAGATTCCAGTATTTTATCGTTTAAATTTGAATGGAAGCGTATTCATCCGTATTATAATCCAAATGTATCTGAGTGTTTTTTCATTTGCTATACTGGCGAATTTATATCGAAATTGTATGCGACGAAGGCATTAGAAAAACGAAATTATTTGTTAAAATCATTTGCTATTTCGGCATATGAATCAAATTTACAATCAATTTTAGTAAAGGCCACCTCGGAAACTAGCTAGTGTCACCGCTTCTTAAGTATACTATGTGATTTTAATTTGAATTGAATGATTTGATAAATGTAACAATTATGTTGACATCTCGATGGCTGTTTTTATTATTAATACATATCTTTAGGTTAATATACTTATCGTGCTTTATAAAGTGTAAACCCATTTATTATGCAGCACATTTTAAGTGTTTGTTTTTTTATGAGATTGAGTCAATCCATTAACGTCATTACTTTTGTGGTTATTCGAAGTAAAGTAAACAATCATTGATTGTTGCATTATAACGTAATTGTTAAAGGTTGATGATTTTCTTGAATTTGAGCATATTTTATAGCGGATTGATTGATTTAATTTCAAATGGTTGATATAATTGAGATCAGTTATAATAGATATACCGTAACGTAATTGTAAAATAAATAGGTCGTTGACCGAACAGCTGGCTCATCTGCATGCCAGTGATATTTTGCGAGTAGTGGCAATTTTTTTTTGTTATTTTTATAGGAATGAACATGCCGATTGTGGACATCATTGATTGGCCTGATTTTGTTAAACAGGTAAGCGAACTTGATTATTTGTTAGGGTGAAGCTGTATATTTTCCCGAATTTTGGAATTACTCCTCGATTTTGTCGTTTATTAAATGTTAAGACTTTATAAATTTTTGATCGTGTTGATTTAGATTTGTTCTGATATACTTTTCGTTCGAAATTGAATAATTAATGACCGTTTGGATCAGTTTTTTTTTTTTTGATATTTAGGATAATAAGTTATCGAAGTATTCTTTTAGTTTTATTTTCGCATTTTGCCACTTTTATATAAAGTTTAAAATTTTGTTAAAGTTTAGGTGAACTTTGCGTTTGGAATTTTTGGATTAGAATTTTCAGGGAGAGAGGATTTTATTTTCGAGTGTGCATTATGGTTTCCGCTTAGGCCATTATAAGATCTAGTTCATGACGTTTTCCCGCTATGTATTTAACAGGTGGCGCCTTTTTGACATTTTCTTTTAACCCTTTTTGACGCTTTTGGGGTTGTGACGAGTGTCCTTTTGCAGCATTGAATAAGAACCCCGCCCACACCACTGAGTTATGCCGTGCGCGCAATTGCCTTGACGGGCTTGATGCTCTAATGAGTATTTAGCGTGTAACAAGGTACTAGGATCATTAAATGGGAACACATTACGTAGGGTTTGTAAATCTGTTCGCCTGCCTTGGGAGTTTTGTTCTTTGTTAATATCTAACTAATTAAAAACTTAAGATGGTCGGCATTAGAAAAACAAAAAATAACACTAATAACTTTAGAACACATAAACATCGGGAGTTTCTGTTAACAGCAACGAATTTATCGTAAAAATGTCTGAAAGATGTGAAAGTTCTAACTCGGTTGCGTAAGGGGTTACTAAGTTTTTGAGTAAACTTGAAATCGACAAATTTTATTTTTTCCAAAATATCTCAAAATCGAACGAAGTCAGGATGAATTTGAAATAATATTTGAGGCGAGCATTGAATTCCGTATAACATTCCCCATTTAACCGTTGCTCTGGCTCTTCGAATAACCGATATTCCAATGGTGATCATCGAAATGGAGACACAGTGTATAGGGTGATCAAAGGTCAAATTGTAAGTTTTCACTATCTTAATCAGCATTTGAGCAATAAGAGAGTACGAGACATTTAACTTATACAGGAAATTTTTCAATTATGGCGTTATAATTGATATTATCATATTGTAGTATCTGATTTGAATTGATTACAGCATGTAAGTGTAAAGTCTGTGGAGTGAGAGAGTAGAGAGTGGCTCAACTTTACAACACTCTAAAGTGCAGGAAATAATGAAAATTGTTTAATTATTAGGAAACATTTGTGTACGCAAATCAAAATGGTCGTGAATAATAAATCTATATAAGAAAGTAACAAAATTTTGTAAAGTGTAAGACTGATAAGTTTAAATAAAATAAAATCTACTTAGAAGAGAATATAAGTTTATGTATTTACGGTTTTACACATGATAAACTAACTGATACGTAAAAAAGACGAAAAGAAGATGAAAAGTGTCGGAGTATTGGGTGAAGACGTGTTATGCATCAGCTTCTTGAAGGGGACATTTACGATTTGCGTGTTATTGGATTTCAGTGAAAATGTCGCCCTTCGAAATCCCAACGGGCGCACAATCCCGCAATCCGCTCTTTAGAAACTATATTAAAAAGGGCGGGCTGCATTACAAATACTGCTTTATACCACTTATTCTTTTCTAGCTCGATTCTTGCAATTTTAAGTTTTATCGTTTTTTATATGTTAATCTTCTTCAATGATAAGTTAAGCAGGATTTAATTTATAGGATTAATGAAAGATAATACAAAAGAAATATAGACCATGATTTATTTTGTGGTTGTCGTAACATTTCAAACATTTTGATTAATGTTTTTAGTTTTGTCGTGTGACAGGTCGTTGCACTAGATATACGCAAAAATGTCACTAGGTTAAAATGAGAACAAAATATACATATATCAAAACAGATGACAAGTTCGTAAATAAATGGCATGATATATAAATTTTCAAATATCATAATAAAAAAAAGCATTCAGAAACATTTCCATTGCAATTTTACTAAAATGTGCTAAAAGGCGAGACGCATCCTATTATTAACAGAATTTATTTAACTACTGCATTAACCAACCGTCAAAACGTCAAATAAATTAAAATTGTTTTCAATACACTTAGATTAGGATCATCATATTGAAACGTCAGTTTAGTGGAAACATCTTGCGTTGACGTGCTGTCCTCATAAAATACTATTCCATCTTTCGAGTGAGTAAATTAAGAGATATAACACCATATACTTGCAGTTATTACATACAGTTAGGAAAAATAAGAGACGTATAAACAACTTCTGTACTCAATTTAACATATTTATTATAAACTGCATTGTGATTTACTATCATTCACAGAGCAGTGTCCCTCGAATGCGTTAAGGTTCTCGTTTACAAAACAAATTTCTGGTACCCCTTTCTTGAGTTTGTGACCTGCAGGTTCGTGGTCAAACGACCTTACTATTTTGTGGATAAAATAATTATTATAATGCAGTTAAATTATACAAGTTTTATTCAGAATAATAATATAGAATAAAGAGAATGCTACATATTAATACAAATAAATTTAAAGTGTCCCAGATAAGTCATAATAAAAGAAAATAATGTAAATAAAATTTAACACTGCTAAAACTTCCGTATCGGGATGGCATTGTCTGGTTTATTCGTCGCCGGTTGCACCCTCTCTGTAAAATATGAATTAACAGCAAGTGTAATTTTCTTAATAATGTAATTGTAAAAATATTAATCCTACCAGTAGCGGTCTGTTCTGTGTAGTGGGTTTTGGTGAGGTGAAACATGGATATATAGGTGGATGTACCAGGTGAGTAAATTCAGGCGCCTCGAAAATTTTGTAACTTGAAAAGGGTTATTTTTGCGCAAGGGGTTGATTGTAAAGGCTGTCTAGATGCGTTATAGATCGATGGTAGGTGGTTTTATGATTCTGAATATGTATAAGGGGCGAGGTAGACGGTAGATATATAAATCAATGTCAGGTGCTATTTTTGATATTGATAGAAAGGGGTGAATAATTCGGTAGGGGAGAGCTTTGTGACGGTGTGTTTAAGGCTGAAAAGTCGGTCCAGGGGGATATTATAGGAGAATTAGTATAAGGGAACTTGTTTTCAGGGCCGAAACCAACGGTCACTTTATAGGGGGGTAATTAGGTGTTTTGGGGTCGTTGATTCGCAGAGAAGTAGCTACCTGTTCTGGGCAGGACCTCCGGTGAAACAGCTACGTCGAGGGTGACAATTCAGAAGCCCATTTCGGTGTCGGACTGCCAAAATGCTAGTTCTAGTTGTAACCTGACTTAAAATATGTTTCCTCCTTTGTGTAGGAGATTGATAATTATTTCCAGAGGATTTAAAAGGACGTAGTACTTAATAATACGGGGCAAAGCTTCCGTAAAATTAAGTGCAACGTACTTTAGACACGCTTATACACTGAACTCGGTGCTAGAAAGAGCCAGGAAGTTCGGTATAAATGTGCCTGCGATGAGGGTGGTTGTAGGCACTGGAGGTGAATAAAGGTAGATGATGTACATTGGTGGGTGCTGGTGGATGTTTATTTGTTAGGCACGCATTTGTTTATTAAATCAATGGTCTAATGATACTGATCAGTAGAGAGCGGATAGTTAGGAAAGAAAAACCCATAAAAAAAGCAGGCAAAAAGGCAACAAAAACAGTCAAAAAAGGCAAGGAAAAAGGCAAAATTTAAATTCGAAAAAGGCACACAATTGTTTGAAATAATTTAATAACTACTTACGTAAAATGAATTTACAAATAAAAAAATAAAAATATCAAAACATTTAATCTACGTTAACATTATTATTCCAGGCTGTAATTAAGTACTGTTCCGTATGGTCAGGTAACAAATTTGCCCTGGTATTGCTGACAATTTGCTTGTATGTCGAAAAAGATCTCTCGACATCACAGGATGTAATGGGGGCATATTTAATTGCAGCGACTTCTTGAGGGCTTGCATCCAAGCTAATGGCCTCTTCTCCTTTATGTACATTTACAATCTCCTTTATTATGTGAAGATTTGGATTCTTTTGTAATACAGATAATATCTTTTCATTTACTTTTATCCCACTAGCACCAGGTACCCGTGCGATTTCATTTACCACATCGTCCACTATCCATAACGCTTCCACTAACGCGAGGTTCCTTGCTTCGAGTTTCTTTATAGTTTCGAGTAGGTAGCAGAAATGGGTGTTTATATACATTATACCTCGACGGACGTTTTCATCTTCAAAACTCTCTTGAGCTTTTTGTATAGCAGCAGCCGTTGAAGGGTGAAATGAATTCACTACCTTTAAATTATCATATCATTTTTGCAGAATTCATAACAGATTTTGCAAACATGTGTTTACCTATTGAGTTTCAATGAAGCGCGTAAAAATTACACGCCTCGATCCAGGTACCCCATCTGATAATCACAGGTTCAGGAGAGAGAGAGAGAGTGAAACAGATGGCAGCTTTTCTTTATACTCAGAAACTCGTAATGGTGCTTTTACAAATACCTGCAATTTTTAAATCGTAATGGCAGCACACAGACAATGTAATGTTTACCTTCTTCACGGAAGAAATTAATTTATTTACAGCACTAAATTCCTTGCGAATGCATTCCCACACTCTGTGCAGTGCGTGTGCTAGGCAAGTAACATGCAGTAGTTTAGGGTAGAATACCTTTAGGGCCCGTGCCGCTTTTAGCATGTAAGGTGCCGCGTCGCTTACTAAAAGCAATATTTTCGATTCAGGTATTTCGTTAGGAAATAAAATACCTAAAACAAAAACTGTATATTAACCAAGTATGATAGACTTAATAGTGTATGATGCACGGCTTAGAAACCTGGTGAAAGACACAAAAGTAATGCGCGGAGCGGAGTGTGGATCGGACCACTTTTTGGTTGTATCGAGAGTGTGTTTAGGGCAAAAGTGGGTCTGGAGAAGGAAAGCAAACGTAGTGCGAACGTCCAGAATTAGGGTTGACAAATTAGTGGGTAATGGTGCGAGAATGAAATACGCAGATGCTGTGAGTAAAGAGTTGAATATGAATGAAACAGTGTGGAACGGACAAATAAAAGACACTGACGTTGAAAGTGCATGGATAAGCTTGAAAAACTCTGTTGTCAATTGTGCCATGCGAATAAGTGGAAGAGTGATTGTAGGTAGGCA
Organism: Vesta saturnalis; assembly: GCA_036346205.1. Lineage (NCBI taxonomy): Eukaryota > Metazoa > Arthropoda > Insecta > Coleoptera > Lampyridae > Vesta > Vesta saturnalis. Next base: position 6,517,181 of record JARFJB010000534.1, read on the forward strand.
GAAAAAATGTGCTTGGTGGAATGAGTCGGTAAAAAAGGCAGTAAGTAAGAAAAAATATGCATACATGGCAATGATTGCTGCAAAAAATGAGACTGAGAAGAAACGATTGTATGAGGTGTACAGATTAAGAAACAAAGAAGCGAAGGAGGCAGTGAGAATAAGTAAAGAGGAAGTGATGACTGTGGACGGAGAGAAAATGCAGAATGATTTTGAGGGAAACAAAAAACTCTTCTGAAAATGGGTCAAAAATACAAAATGTGGCCCAAAATAGAACACTGCAGGAGTTATGAATGCTGGAAACGAAATAGTATGGGACGATTGTGAAGTGAGGGAATGCTGGCAAGAATATTTTGGAAAGCTGTACAGTAATCAGGAAAGTAAGACTGAAGGGTTACATAAGGAGAATATAGAAGAAATGATGAATGAAACTGAGAAGGATATTGGAATAAATGAGGTAGAGAAAACGGTAGGAAGGTTGAAAAACGGCAAGGAAGCAGGCGTAGATGAAATCACTGGTGAAATGCTCAAGTATGGTGGTGCAAAGCTTATACGAAGATTGCGTGAATTATTCAATGTATGCCTTATGTGTGGAAAAGTGCCAAGTGATTGGAAGAGCACGATCATTGTACCATTGTATAAGGGTAAGGGGAACAAAAGTGATTGTAAGAACTACAGAGGAATAAGCTTGCTCAGCGTACCTGGTAAAGTATTTGGAAGAATACTGATTGATAGAGTACGAGAAACTACACAAACTAAGATGTGGGATGTACCAGGTGGCTTCATGCCAGGGAGAGGATGTGTCGATCAGATGGTTGCTCTCCAGCAGGTGATCGAAAAGTGTTTAAAAGTAAAAAGGAAGTTGTACTGTGCGTTTGTAGATCTGGAGAATGCATATGACAGAGTGAATAGGGAGAAGCTGTGGGAAATATTAAATGAATATGGCGTAAATAAAGGTCTAATAAATGGAATAAGGGCAGTATACAACGGTAGTCGGGCATGTGTTAGGGTGAGGCGACGTGTGAGTGAATACTTCAATATTGAGCAATGAGTGTGACAAAGCTGTGTGATGTCACCATGGTTGTTCAATGTATACATGGATAAATGTCTTAGACAAGCATATACCGATACAAATGGTGTAATGGTTGGTGACGTAAATGTACGACTTCTGGTGTGTGCAGATGACACAGTCTTATTAAGTGACAGTGCGGATGAGCTGCAATCCGCTCTGAGGAAGTTTGATACAGTCTGTGAGATCAAGGACCTAAAGGTAAACGTGAAGAAAACTAAGATTGTGGTGTTCAATCGGGAAGGTGGAAAAGAGAGTAGAGTATTTACTCTGCAAGATAAAATTGTGGAGCAACTGGACGAGCTGGTATATTTCGGTAGAATGTTTACTGCAGATGGTACAATTGAGAGCGAGTTTGGACGAAGGGTCAATGCTGGAAGGAAAGTGATTGGAAGTATGTGGACGATAATGAGAAATGAAAGCATCAGCCTAGCTGCGAAACGAGCAATCTATAATGGCGTATTCGTCCCGTCAGTACTGTATGGAAGTGAGACATGGGTATGTCAAAAAAAGCACGAAAAAAAAAATAAATGCCGCGGGTATGAGATTTCTGAGAAGCGCATGTGGTAAAACGAGAAGGGACAAGATAAAAAATGAATGCATAATGACGGAGTGTGGTGAGGAAAAGACGATGATGGATAGATATAAAAGTTGTACATTACGTTGGTTTGGTCACATTGAGAGAATGTACAACGCAAGATTAACGAAACAAATATATGTGGGTGAGGTTACGGGAAAGGCCGGCCCTGGTAGGCCGCGTAAAACTTGGCTGAATGTAGTAGAATCTATGATAAAGGAAAGAAAGATAAGCAGTTTTAAAAACAAAAGGGCATGTCAGAGACTATGTATGAATCTTGTGGAAGCTAGGGAGGTATGCGGAGATAGGAAAGCATGGGGAAGATTGTGAATGAAAAATAAATAAGAGGCAGGGATTGTTTTGGCTACCCCGCAAGGGAATGGCGTGAAGGTTAAGTTAAGTTTATTTTTTACGGTTCACTTAAAACCACATTTTTTCAATTTTATTAAAAAAAAAATCGACAAAAAGGCAAAATCCCAAAATTTCTTTAAAAGGCAAAAACCGCCAAAAACATCAAAAAAGGCAAAAAAGGCAAAGTAAAAATTGCATGTTTGGAGTCGTCATGTCTTAAAACTTATAGAAATTCAACTTTGCCTTTAATATCCTCATTAATTCAAAAAAGGCATTTGCCTAACTATCCGCTCCCTACTGGTCAGGGTGCTGGAGGTAAACAAGGTATATGTATAAATGTAATAATTGTGGGCAGGTAAATAAGTAAATGGTTGTGTCTGGTCTGGTAAAATGAGTAATAATACGGATATGAGAGGGTGTTTATGTATGGTCTGATAAATAAGTAAGAGTAAGTACGAATAAGTGCAAATAAGTCTGCATCTGGCTTGGTAGATAAGTGAGAATAGGTAAATAAGTGAAATAAGTGTCTGGGTCTGCTAGAATAAATAAGGACAAGTGAATTGGGACGGTAGGTGGTCTGGTATATATAGGGGAAATCCAGAGAGTGGTAATAGGAATAGCAACTGATAACATTTTTAAATAATCATAATGCAGTTGTGGAAGTAACTAGTAAATATGGTTTGATAGGAATTATTTTCTAGGAAAAGGAAAATTTTATGCAAGGATTTTTAGGATCGTTACAAGGGTGACTTAGGCAACAAATATACCACGTCGAATGTAAACGACGCTTCGTGTTTTACAGGAAAAAGTGTAATGTAATAATTACACCGATAAGACTAAAATCTGACTACATATTTTAATTAAAACCGAAATGTAAAAATGTTGTTTGATAATAGAGTTCACAGATTCATTAATTTACGACCATCCGTAAATAAAATGATTAATAATAAGATCATGAACATTACACATACAGCAAAACGATAACGGTCGACTTGGTCCACTCAGGGTAGGGTTTGACCAATTGTACGTGTGGCTAGGTATTCGTATAATAAAACTACTATAAATGTTTTAGACGATAAAATCACTTATGTTAAAATTTCGAAAATTTCCTCCTTACGAAATTATGGTCATCTAAAATATTGTAATGGAGGCATCTTTGCAGATCAAATTTTGAAATAGGTATCCAGGTAAAGATAGTATATTTATTATAATGCCCAGCAATCAAGTAGATGTGATTAAATTGCTTGGAGTTTGTAATAATAACGTTCGTGCTGCAACGTTTTCGTACTAGGCGACACCCTGGTCATAAAACAATAAGTGCTGTTGAAGTTCGTCTACATGAAACTGGATGTTTGATTCCTAAAATTATTCATTTTGGCCGCCCTAGACAGCTAATAGAAACAAATGAAGACCTTTTAAAGAAATTATTGTGGAATGATGAGGCCCCTTTTCATCAACAGGATGTATTTAACCAGCATAACTTGCATAGCTGGAATTACGAAAATCCACACAATGTGTAATGTGTGGAATGGCCTTTGGGCAATGACATAATAGGACCACATTTTCTACCTGGAATATTAAGAAGAGGATTACGCAAATTTTTGTGTAAGTACTTTACCTACCCTTATGGAAGCTATTCCTTTATTGCAATGTCAAACTATTGTGTATCAATATGATGGAACGCCAGCTAATTATTTTCAAAATGTTCGAGAGGTATTAAATCGGTGATTTCTCGATAAATGAATCGGTCGCTTGAGTAGCGGATAGACACTCTTCTATGATCCCAATGGAAGACCGGTCTATTTCAGGGAAGTGCCCTGCCCACGCGAGCCATGCTCTCTCTTTCATCTCCCAAAAACCAAGAGGCATGTCCCAAACCCAAAGCTCTCAACAGCACCTCTATTTAATCCTCCCACTTCTATCCGCCACCCTCTACCAACCCGCATAGGCCAAACTCCCTGTAAAGATGAAAATGTCGATTTCCGAAATAAGTCCCCAGGTAGGTCGAGCAGGAAGCTCTAAATCCCACATTGACAAGCAATTGCCAATCTGCTCCACGGAATATGGGGGGAGCAAGAAGTCGATTATAAAATCTAGGAAAGTAATATCACTAAAAGTTGCAACCTACAATGCGAAGACTCTGCTTTCAGAGGAAAAACTCACAAAAATGGAAATAGAACTGAAGAGCATAAAATGGGATGTGGTGGGAATAAGTGAGGTGAGAAAATACGAAGAAAAGCTAGTGACACTTCAATCGGGCCATACATTTTATCATAAAGGTCACGATAACGAATCAATAAGAGTAGTATCCTTCTTCCACAAAAAATACTCCAACAAAACTGTATCGATACCAGCAATATCAACTATAGTAGCCTACATAATTTTGCGATTAAATGCTAGATACAACATAAAAATCATACAGCTGTACACGCCGACCACTGAACACACTGACGATGAAATATATACATTTTACGAAGACGTATCTATAGCAATGAAAGAAAACAAAACACAGTACACAGTCTTATGCGGAGATTTCAATGCTAAAATTAGAATAAAATCAGTACCATCTGTAGTCGCACTCGGGAATTTTTGAAGTCCTGGTAGAAATGAACGCGGAGAAATCATGCTAAGTTTCCTACTGGAAAACAACCTATTCCAAATGAACAGCTTTTATAACAAAAAATCCAAATGAGATGGGCATGGGAGAGTCCTGATGGCAAGACACATAACGAAATTGACTATTTCATCACAGACAAGAAAAACATTTTTAAAGATGTTACTGTGCTACATCGATTCTCAACCGGTAGTGGTAAGAGCCACTCTCAAGACAAATCCAAAACAAGAACGACGCAGACTGATTAAAAAAGGAGCTGCCAAAACATAGAGGTAGCCAGCAGATACAAACCAGTTTAGTGACCACATTGCAAAAGCAATAGGTAATAAAACAGAAACAAGCGACAACAAAGAAAGTATCAACAGCTTAAATGAAACTATAATAGACGCAAAAAAAGAAGCACAGAAAAAATTCTGCCCAAAAACGGAAAAAATCAGTCAAGAAACACAGACAAAATTAGAGGGCCAGAGAGCACTAAAAAGTAAACCAAATAGACCGACAAAAACTAAGACTAAGACAAAACAAAGGCATGAAAGTTCTAAAGAAACAATTAGGGAATGGTAAAAGAGAAATTCTCCAGCTTAAGGTCGAAGAAGGAAATCTTACAGCAAACGGAGAAAATTTAATACATATTGTGGATAGATTCTACCAACAGTTATATACGAGCAACCACCCATATCCAGACCGGAATGTACATAACAGAGAGAAAATACAAAATCAGGGATCAGAAGACATACCGAACATCACCGAATCAAATATTTACCACGCTCTAAATGAGATGAAAAATAACAGAGTACCTGGGGAGAACGGTATTGTAGCTGAAGCATTGAAACCCGGAGGACAAATATTAATACAACAAATAGGAAAACTTTTCAATCTACGCCTGCACAGCCAACAGATCGCTTCAAGATGGAATGATGCAATAATTATTCTCCTACACAAGAAAAGAGATATTAGCAAGCTTGACCACTTTATACCGATTAGCTTGCTGGATCATCTATACAAGCTATACACCTGCATACTAACGTCTAGATTAGAGACAAAGTTTGATTTCTATCAACCGCGAGAGCAGGCAGGCTTTCGAAACGGATATCGGACAAACGACCTTCTCCAAAGTCTAAAAACACTAATCGAAAAGACCGTCTAGTACAACATACCTCTAGTACTAATACTCGTAGACTTCCAGAAAGCGTTTGATACGGTAGAAATGCATGCAGTATTAGAAGCTTTAAAATAGAGTAGGATAGATTATCAATACACTAACATAATCTATAATATATACAAACAGGCAACAACTACCATAAAATTGCATTCGACCACACAAAAAATAGATATCAAACCTGGTGTCAGACAAAGCGATACCATGTCCCCCAAACTATTTACAGCAGTTCTAGAGTGCGCTTTTAAAACCTTAAACTGGGAGGACAAAGATATAAACATAGACGGCGAAAAATTTGGCAACCTTCGTTTCGCCGATGATACAGTTTTGATTACAGATGATTTGTGAGAAAGTAATGTAATGCTACAAGAATTAACAAATGCATCAGAAATGGTGGGTCTAAGTATAAACTACCGAAAAACAAAAATAATGGCAAACCTAGTTCCCAATGGAAACATACACGGTGGAGGTACAGATATAGAGCTTGTTGAAAAAAAATATATATATATATATATATATATATATATATATATATATATATATATATATATATATATATATATATATATATATATATATATATATACTTGGAGCACGAAATAAAAACAAAACATCAATAAGAAAACTAAGCATTACACAACAGAGGATGGAAATATCGATGTTGGGGATAACACTAAACGATAGAGTGAAAAACGAGGAGATAAGTAGAAGAACAGGAGTTGAATACATAATAGAAAGGATAGGTAGACTAAACTGGAGATGGGCCGGCCATGTGGCAAGACAAATAGATGGGAGGTGGACGAAGAAAATCATGGAAAGACCGATGTTGGGGATAACACTAAACGATAGAATGAAAAACAAGGAGATAAGTAGAAGAACGGTAGTTGAAGACATAATAAAAGCATAGCTAGACTAAAGTGGAGATGGGCCGGCCATGTGGCAAGACATAGAGATGGGAGGTGGACGAAGAAAATCATTCAATGGAGACCAAGAGCTAAGAAGAGAAATCCAGGAAGACCATCCACCCGTTGGACTGATGATTTAAAGTAGATCCCAACAAACCGGGTTGCAACTGCTCAGGACTTTTGGCTTTGGGATTACTTAAAAAATGTGGTATACAAAGTCCTACCGAATAACTAAGATGATGTTATTGTTCGTACTATGGAGCTTTCACTCAAATTAGAAACGAAACAATAGGTCGTGTTGAAAACAAATTTCTTCGCCGATTGCATGTATGCATAGAGCAAATTGGCAAACGAAGATTTAAGTATTTTAATTTTGTTATATGTGTACGTTGTCGCTTGGTTTAAATTAATGAACTATATGTACTTGGATATTTACAAACAATTGTAATTGCTACTATGGCCACAATTTCGTAAGGAGGAATTTTTTTTAAATTTTGACATAAGCGGCTTTCGACTTGTTTTTTTGTCATATAGGGAAAATTTAGAATTTTCAAGCTTAAGGAAACTATTTATTTAGACTTGAATACATCATTGAAAAGCTCCCAAATAGCTTCTTTCAAAAATTCAAAAATCCAGTACATCGCCGGTAAGAAAATAAAAAGCTATCTAAATATCTCGAAAAGGAATAAATCCAGGAATGTCTTAAGCCTACGACGCGTGATATCAATAATCACTATATTTACATGGTATGTGCAGAAAATACCCACACCTAAAATGAAATGTAAGAACAGTAATAAATGTTCTCAATTTTAACATTATAGTTGATTACATTGGGTACACACGTATACAGAGTGGTCTTTACGTACTACATTGCCACATTTATGGCACATTAGTTAACATTTTCTGTCCTTTTTTGATGGACATAGAAGACGCCTCTTTCCTGCTTTCCTTTTAGCTTCGTTGCTATCCCTGGTAAATAAATTTTGCAATTTCTACCAATGTGGACTTTCGAAGGTTGCCATTTTTCGTTCGTCTTCTCCTATAAGGCAAAATGGGCTGTTGAACCAGTTCTTCCAGAACATTCTTCTATCCGTTAGGTTTTTGAGATAATTTTGATTTCAGCAATAAACAAAATAAAAGAATTTGAAGCTCCCACATCTATAACGTCACTCGATATTACCATTGGCCGTCTCTTTGTTTCTGTCTTGCAGGAATAATAGGCTACGTTCTATTTCATTACATCCACCCACCTTTAGTTTTGTTGTGAAAGTGTATTATTTCAGGTTTACTCTGTTGTGTTGTATTTAACTTATGTTATGTTTTGTACCGAGTAATATAACTGCATTATTTTTTTAGGGACATAGCTCACTAGTGTTATATTATCATCAAAGCCAAATGAGATGAATAAACGGATCTATTTTTATCTGCCTTCATTTCTACAGGAATATCTCCCTTATTTTCCTACTGCTGTTAGTCCAACAGATAACAGTTTCTCAAATAGTTCTACGCTAGTTATCGACTGTCATATTTCTCAAGGAATTTTTAATTTGATTCACCAAAAACTGTACTGTGATCATACCTCAGTTTCTTTCGACTTAAGCCATTGGTTATTTCCCAAACATATATTTTGCCATCTATTGCATATCCTGTTTCAGACTGGAAAAGGCAAAATATCTTGATACCGTATTTGGCTGACTTTCTTGGCATATACTGAATGAATGCACGTTCCCCGAAAACTAACTAGTTGTTCGTCAACTGTAAGATTAATTTGTGGAACTATAACCGTTTTGCATTGTTCCAAAAATAAGTTCCAAAGGTATTCTAATCTTTGCTTACGGGTATTTTATTATCAAACCGCAAAAACCTTTTTATATTTTCTAATCGGTTGATAGGTATGCACGCTTTATATGTTCGATTGCATCAGTCCAATAAAAATCATCAGACCAAAAAAGGCATCCATTTCATCTTTTGGCTAGGCTGCCGAACTTGATTCTTCAGAGTACATTCGCGAACAGCTCCTCGATTGGAGCACATAAATATTTTGTCTCCGATTTCTAACGTAATAAATTCTCTCCAGGCATCTCAATGTATAAAAATGCTTCCTTTTTGTTTTGGTCCTGAAGCAAAGCGCACTGTATTAAGGGGACGTACTTCTACCGATTTATTCGGCGGATTTTTTCTCCATTTTTTACCATTTAGCGCCGTAATAAAATCGTTGTCATTTCCGCAAGGTAAATCCTCACCGCTAAAACTTTCGTTATCGTTCTCCGACTAACGAAAAGATGTCGTCATCTACAAAATTATTTTGATCACTTATCTCGTTATTGTCGCAACCAGAGTCATCACTGGATTCTGATCCGACATAATCAGATTCCTCAATCTATTGCTGAAGAACTTGTTCGTAATCGTCGTCTGTTGGTTTGATCTCTTATTCGTAGATGCCATTTCTATGATATACAGTTATGCATATGTAGAATATTCTTCTATTGCAACAGAAAGTGAAAACGCGCCGAAGCAATGACTCCGGCATTTTATTATATGCTGATGGGTCTTTCAAGATCTATAGAATAATATGCTGCTATAAATAATTCCAATATTCCAATAGGTATTTCAGAACATCTATATATATATATATATATATATATATATATATATATATATATATAGGGTGCGGCATTAGTGCGTCGAAGAATGATATATCCGTTATTAAAGGAGATATCAAAAAACCTTATTTACAAAAATTATAGGCAACTTCAAACTTCACATTATAAAATTGTTTTCGTGTTTACAGGGTGTTACATATTACCAGACTAAGCCAAACATACTTTTTTTTTAAATGGGACACTATGTATTATTTCAAATTTAGATTAAACTCATCTCACCGATACTTCCAATCATTTTCATTTCAACGTCCTGTATACTCTAGACAGAACAACCTAGCAATAATTTTTTCCAGCCATAACTTTTTGACATAGGTACAGTGTTATGGAAAAGTGCTATTTCTTTATTATTGCACCAATTGAATATAGAGCGAGCCAAAACGCGAACACATGGTTTTGTCAACTTTTTCAAATGAATCACCCTGTATTTTATTTTAAATAGTGAAAATAGACTTGCACTCCCTATAGGTAAAATCGTTAATTTATGAGATAATGTCAAATTTCTATTATAACAAGTTAGCCGTGAACAAATAAAACTGTGAAAAATTATTATGAAAAATTCAAAAACCATCGGTTATTAAGACAAAATTCTTATAAAATTAATTAAATTCATAATAAATGTTCAAACCGTCCACCGAAAACATCAATACAGCATTGCAGTCGATCTTCAAATTCTCGACTGGCATTTCTTAACATTTCTTCCTATCATCTTGTGTGGTTGGAGGTATTTGATGCACACGGTTTTTCACATAACCCCACTTGAAGAAGTCAATTTTTCTTAACTCTGGTGAACGAGCTGGCCATGCAATGGGTCCTCCACTTCCCATCCATCTTCCATGAAAATGAGTATTAAGATTATGAATTACTCTAGTGTGATGTACCTGAGTTCCATCGTGTAACAACTATATCCTTTGACGAATGTTAAGAGGAACGTTTGCCAACAGTAACGGTAAATGATTTCCTAAAAAGTCCAAATAAATATAACCATTCACTGTTCCATCGAAAAAATTTGGTCTAATTACGTGATCTCCAACTATACCACCCCAAACATTCAAAGACCACCTAGTTTGACTATGAGTTACTATGAGCTGGGGATTACTTGTCGAATAATAATGGAAATTTCGGCTATTCACAGTTCCATTTTTATGAAACCAGGGTTCGTCTCCAAAGAAGGCAAAATGAAAGAAATCCGCCTGATTGTGGATTTGTTGTTGAGCCGATTCACAAAAAGCAACCCTTCTGGGATAGTCATCTTCGAGTAAGTCTCGATGCAACTGGATATGGTACTGATGCATCTTATTTTAACGCAGTATTCTTCAGACTGACTTGTCAATAATATCATGCTGAAAAAACATACAGTGTATTTTCGCTTTGTAAAATAAAATAATGGGTGATTAATTTGAAAAAAACTGACAAAATCATGTGGTCGAGGTTTTGGTCCGCTCTATAATCAATTGGTGCAATAATAAACAAATAGCACTTTCTCGTAACACTGTACCAATGTCAAAAAGTTATGCCTGAAAAAAAATTATTGTTAGGTTGTTCTATCTAGAGTATACAGGACGTCGAAATGAGAATGATTTTCGTGTACAATTGACCATAGCTTTTGAAATACCCTGTATAACGTAATGAAACTCTATATTGGAAGTATGGCGGAGTTGAGCTTAATCTAAATTTGAAATAATATATAGGGTGTCCAATTTTAAAAAAAGTATGTTTGGTTCACCCTGATAATATGTAACACCCTGTACATACGAAAATAATTTTATAATGTGAAGTTTGCAGTGGCCTTTAATTTTTGTAAATAACTTTTTTGGTATCTCCTTTAACAACGGATATATCGTACTTCGACGCATTAATGCACACTATACTATATATATATATATATATATATATATATATATATATATATATATATATATATATACATACAGGGCGAGTCAGTTTTTGTAGACAAACTTTAACAGGAGATAGAACACATGTTTCTAAAAGAAAAGTTCCTATAAGCATATGTCGTAGAAGGCTTCGTTTCCGAGATACAGGGTGTTGAATATAATTTTTTTTTCTCAAATTTTCATTATAACTCATAAACAAATGCTTACATTTTTTCATGTTGGGGGATAATGTCTATTAATTAAGGGCATAAAACAAGCGACAATAATGTTCACAAACTTGCACAGTGGCGGAGTGGAGGGTGCTCAACCCTTTCATAAACAGAACTTCTATGCCAATGACTATTTTTAAAAAACTGTTATTTTCATTATCTACATACAGTTTAACAAAAATAATGTACCTTCTTCTGTTTCGAAATTCCTACGCGTTTCCGAGTTATTTTGGTTTTTAGTGTTTGATGTGGTACAAAGTTAAGTAATGTGCTTTATGTGAATAATTGAATATAAAAATTTTAATAAAAAAAATATAATAAAACATTTAGAGCCATTTTAGTACCTAACGATCGTTTCTTTAAAATTTCAAATACATTTTCATTTATAAGTAGGTAGGTTATCGGTTTTTTTTTAGTATCCATTGTTATTATCCTCGTATAAAAAGAAATGCATAATTATTATTGTTATGCGTTCAATACTTTCTGTATAATTATGTATGTATCAATTTTGCCATAAACATGTATGTAGTTTTTAAGTGAGATTCTAATAAGTTATAGACTGCTGCTCACTTGTTCTCATTAAAGAGCCTCTCCTGTATCAAGCCATACTTAAATACAAGACTTTTGTAAATTGAAATCTGTTTAGTACACTAATTTTAACAATCCTTATTTATTATTGTAACAATACTTAATTAATAATTGTGAAATTAATAAGAATTCTTAGCAATAACGATTTATAAATAAATAACAATAACACTAGTATAATAAAATTAGACACTTTGTTCAAAATGTAAACCGTTCTTTTCAATACACATTTCACAGCGACGTACAATAGAACGTCTTAAGTTAACTAAATGATGCACCCTTATTTCATTGCAACAAAATATGATACTCCTTGGAAAACAAGTAAGTATTAAATTTTATATTTTGAAACGACTGTTTGACTTTTTACAAACACTTGCTTCATCTTGAATAATTTCACTGTTATTAGTTATTGTTTTTAAGTTCAAAAAGTTATTTCATTTGATTTGCCAGCTTTTAATTAGTGTAACATGCCGTTTACATTTACAAATAGCGAACAAGCAGACATTCATTTTATTTATGGGTTCGAAAATGGGAATTTAAGGTACGCAGCTAGGGAGTATCGGAGAAGATTTCCAAATAGACGACAACCTCATCATTCCGTTTTTGCGAGTATCCATCTTCGATTTGTTAACCAGGGTTTGAAAAATGTACATGGGGGCCGACAGAACAACCATGGACGAGATAGAATTGGAGAGGGTATATTGCGTGAGTATATTGCGTGAATTTAATAGGAACCCCACGACAAGTACTCGACGTACTGCTGTTGCTCTTGGTATTTCCCAAAGTAAAGTTTCCCGGGTTTTAAAACGGGATCACAGACGCCCATACCATTTTCAACCAGTTCATGGTTTATGTCCAGGTGACGCCGAACGAAGACTTAATTATTGTAGGTGGGCTCTTAACTCCATTCAAAATAATAGAGATTTCTTATCCAACATACTGTGGACTGATGAATCCTGTTTTACTCGTCGTGGTATCGTAGACTTTCACAATCTGCATATATGGGCACATAAAAGCCCACATTCCATTCGACCAAGAAGTTTTCAACATGAATTTAGTACAAATGTCTGGATTGGAATTTACGGCAACCACATGTTTGGACCATATTTCTTGCCACAACGTGTAAATTCAGAAAATTTCCTACAATTTTTAGAAGAAGAACATGTTAATATATGGGAAGACATTCCTTTGAATTTAAGAGGACATTCTTGATTTCAGCTTGATGGATGTCCGGCCCATTATGGCAGAATTGTAAGAAACTGGCTAAACAATAACTACCCGGGGAGGTGGATAGGTCGTGGAAGTCCAGTGGCATGGCCTCCTAGATCCCCCGATTTAACGCCACTTGACTTTTTTGTGTGGGGATTCATGAAGAAAAAAGTGTATACCATTCCGGTTAATACACTTGAAGAACTTCACAATCGCATCAGAGATGCTTGCAATGAAATAATGGTGCATCATTTAATTAACTTAAGACGTTCTATTGTACGTCGCTGTGAAATGTGTATTGAAAAGAACGGTTTATATTTTGAACAAAGTGTCTAATTTTATTATACTAGTGTTATTGTTATTTATCTATAAATCGTTATTGTTAAGAATTCTTATTAATTTCACAATTACTAATTACTATTGTTACAATAATAAATAAGGATTGTTAAAATTAGTGTACTAAACAGATTTCAATTTACAAAAGTCTTGTATTTGAGTATGGCTTGATACAGTGGCGGCTCTTTAACGAGAGCAAGTGAGCAGCAGTCTATAACTTATTAGAACCTCACTTAAAAACTACATACATGTTTATGGCAAAATTGATACATACATAATTATACAGAAAGTATTGACCGCATAACAATAATAATTATGCATTTCTTTTTATACGAGGATAATAACAATGGATACTAAAAAAAAACGATAACCTACCTATTTATAAATGAAAATGTATTTGAAATTTTAAAGAAACGATCGTTAGGTACTAAAATGGCTCTAAATGTTTTATTATATCTTTTTTATTAAAAACTTTATATTCAATTATTCACATAAAGCACATTACTTAACTTAGTACCACATCAAACACTAAAAATCAAAATAACTCGGAAACGCACAGAAATTTCGAAACAGAAAAAGGTAAATTATTTTTGTTAAACTGTATGTAGATAATGAAAATAGCAGTTTTTTAAAAATAGTCATTGGCGTAGAAGTTCTGTTTATGAAAGGGGTTGAGCACCCCCTCCACTCCGCCACTGTGCAAGTTTGTGAACATTCTTATCGCTTGTTTTATGCCCCTTAATTAATAGACATTATCCCCCCAACATGAAAAAAATCTAAGCATTCGTTTATGAGTTATAATGAAAATTTGAGAAAAAAAAATTATATTCAACACCCTGTATCTCGGAAACGAAGCCTTCTACGACATATGTTTATAGGAACTTTTCTTTTTAGAAACATGTGTTCTATGTCCTGTTAAAGTTTGTCTACAAAAAAAGACTCACCCTGTATATATATATATATATATATATATATATATATATATATATATATATATATATATATATATATTATATATATATATATATATATATATATATATATATATATATATATATATATATATAATACTTACTAGATATTTGTAAAAAGTAAATTATCCAAAATCGTTTCAGCGCTTTAATTGGTTTATGTCTAAAGATAGGTATAAGTTGTTTAAAAATAATTTGAGATAGCTTTGTGCCGAATAACCAGTTTTTTAAATAGCTAGGTATTTTTTTCTTATTGTAATGAAGTAAGGGTTGTATCGCTTATTCTAGTAAATAAAAGCACGTTTTTTTATTATTAGGTTTAACAGAAATCATATCTTCCCATGAAAACAAAAGTAAAGCAACCGAAGCGTTGTTTATCTTCATCTTTGGCAGTTCGTTATGTAGTGTAATTCTTATCGGCTTTTTCAGTATGGAGTGGCTTTAGAAAATTAATTATGCTGTAGGCAAATTTTGAGAAACTTGATATGATCGAATGTTACATCATTTGTAACAAAAACAGTCAACGAACGGCCGAACGCTATTTTTTATTATACTTTGATCGCGCTCAACCATCGTTAGACACCTTCAAGAATTTATGTAACAATTTAAAAGAGTTTGGGAGTTTTGTGAAGCCCAGAGGTAGGGGTAGTATTGATGAAAACGTGCAGATAAATGCTCTAGCTGTTGTTATTCGACATCCATCTACATCAACACCGCAAATTGCACAAGACGCTGCAATCTTACAACGCACAGTAGTGAAAACCTTAGCAAAACATAAATACCATCCTTATAAATATTCAGTTGGACAAACTTTGCACCCTGGTGATGAAGAAAGAAGATTAAATTTTTGTAACTGGTTCATAAATATGTGCCATGAAGATAATAACTTTCTGATGCAGATCTTATGGACCGATGAAACACATTTTACAAACAGTGGTATGTTCAATCGCCATAATGAACACATGTGGGCTCA
The DNA here is from genome assembly GCA_036346205.1 of Vesta saturnalis. NCBI lineage: Eukaryota > Metazoa > Arthropoda > Insecta > Coleoptera > Lampyridae > Vesta > Vesta saturnalis. The sequence goes on from JARFJB010000534.1 coordinate 6,532,691, forward strand.
AGCAAATCTTCACAGTTTACGAGAAGGACGACCTCAGATTAAGTTCGGCTTCAATTTGTGGTCCGGTGTTATTGGTTCGCATCTTGTTGGGCCATTTATTTTTAGTGGGACTTTAACCGGAAATCGATATTTGCAATTTCTTACGGAAGATTTTAATAATACCCTAAATGAATAAAAATTACAAACCTGGGTAAACATACAGTGGTATCAACACGACGGTGCCCCACCCCACCACCAGGCGCAAATTAAAAGATATTTAGATGAAATTTTTCCATACTCATGGATAGGAAGAAATGGCCCTGGTTTATGGGCTGCTGATCTTTTACCCTTATACTTTTTTGTATTTTGAGTAATAAAAAATATGTGCGATCAAATGCAACCCAGCAGGAGCTACAGAAAGACGTTATTAATACGTTTAACAGATTAGATGGACTTAAAATTAGGAAAGCTGTTAATCCCGTGTTGCATGTGTGTTTATAATAATGGTGAACATTTCGCACACTTACTGTAAATTTCTTTTGTTTTCCCTGGCAAGGTATGATTTTTGTTAAACATAATTATAGAAAAACGTGTATTGTGCTTTCATTTATTAAAATAAGTGATACAACTCTTACGTTATCACAATCAGCAGAAAATTCACTATTAAAATATGTCATAGCCACTATGGTTTCCATTTAAAAAAATTCAACTTTGCTTGATACCTTCAAAATGCTAAGCTAAAAAAACTAGTAGGGGGACGTTATTTGGTACAAAATTATCTAAAAATTGTATTTAACCGTTAAGTACTCGCGTGAACTATATATGCGTAAGAGGGCGCGTGGTGTCTTCAATGCACCAAGATTTTCTTTTTTTGCTCTGAATTTAAATATTTCTGCAGATAATAATTGTCAAACATCATTAAAAATAAACAGACACTGATATTGTGATACATTTTATTTTTCCATAATAATATTTGGCGTAACTAATAAGAATAAATAAAAATTAAATTCTCAACTAAAAAAATCTACTACAAACTATACCTTATAACATTCGTTGCACAACTCTTTGAAATATTCTGAACAAACGTATTTTTTTACATTGTAAGCATATTTGCCTAGAATGACGATTTCTATACCTTAGACATAAATAACAGACTTGAGTTTCTTGCTTCTGATACTTCATGTTCTTCGAGTTGAACATCTTCAGCAAGGAGGTTTCTTAAGTTTTTTTTTTGGAATTTGTGACACTCCATGCGGTTTATTTGATAACGCTTTACTACTAATTTCCTTCGTTCCATCTTTGTATTAGAATTATTGTGGTTATAAATGATATATACATTTAGAGCACACACATTTACAAGGTGGAAAAAAGGAAAGGAAAAGGTCAAGTATTTAATTCCCTCCGAAAACGGGGGGTTGGGCGGGCTGCTCGAGCTTTCCGAGCTCCTTCAGCCACAATAACGGATTCCCAGCATACATACATACATTACGTATATATGCATGGTGGGATTAAGGATGGGTGTGGTCAGTATAGGATTGGAAGGAACGTATGGTTCTGAGGATGGAAGATTCTATCCCAGCATTCGCCTAAGCAGTCGCACATGGTGTACATATACGCAGTGACCATACCGCTACATGGGTATGAGGAAAACCCCTTGAAAAAACCTAATGCAAGGCAGACGGTAATGGGAATCGAACCCATTACCTCCCGAATTCTAAGCAGGTCATGTGACCACTATGTTAGCAGCTCGGTTAAGGTGGAAAAGGAGTGTAAACGGCGAAGTGAGAATTTCAGGTTTCCTCTTGTCGCCCCTTTCAGGATCTATTGTATTATCGTGGTGCATTGTTGCAATCAACAATACAGATTTGGATTTTTTTGGTATGTGCGATAAAAAGTTGTGCTTTTGACTTCTTTGCTTTTGTGAGGCAAATATTCTTGAGGAACTTCTCTTTTATTTCTACGTAATGTTCCGACTATTGTCAATCAAACGGTTAGCAAGTGGAATACTAGTATACTAGTTATCACTAGTAATATTTATAATTGATTTATCAGTAGGTGTTAGCAATCGGATAACTATTTCCTCAGGAGCATTGGAAAGTTTATGTGCCCCCAAATACACTTCCATATTTACTGTATAAAAATTTTCTGCATCACACATAGCAAACACCTTGATCCCATACCGATGTGGCTTTGATGGTATATACTTGCAAAATCTACAATGCCCCCGGAAAGCCACTATTTGCTCGTCAATGGTCACACACTCTGATGGTGAGAAAAACTTTTGGAATTATATATAGTTATATAATAAAAAGTATTAAAACACTTACTAAGAAAAGGATCATCATTGTTTTCTCCGTCATTTCTATCACTGATATTATCATTGTCAGTCACTTCAGTTACTGAATTACTATTATGACTTTATTAATTATTTTTAATTACTATTATGACTGTCGATATTTTCATGATCAGAGTCAATAACACTTCCGTTGTTTTCATAATCGATAGAGCCGTAAAAATGTTCATCTTGTATAATTCTCTCCTATACCTCATTAGCTAGAGGTTCATTTTTATAACTAAACTTTCACATGTTGATCATACAGAAGACCAAGGAACACTGAAACGGATGCTGACGAAACGAACGCAGCTGTAAGAACATTGATGTGTCACGAACTTATGACTAACGTAAGTGCTCGCATGGTGCCTCACCGGCGCCACTTCGGGAACCATTTTATTTATAAATTTATTTAGAGAAAACTAATATAAGTAACGGATGTTTTTATAGCTAACTGTATTCAAAAATAGATGCTTGAGGAATACACTAAGACAAATATTTGGATGGATGAAAAAGATTTTCAATTCAAAGTACGCTTGACGCCCGTCAGGCGCCACACGAGCGCTTTATTATTTATATATTGTATGAATTTTTATATTATTTTTATAAAAATTGAAATAAGTAATTATTTTGTTTACTAAAAAAGTTATTACAAAAACTGCAACAAATAGAAAATAAATAAGTAAATAAAATGTATTAGTAATAAACAAAACAACTAATGAAAAAAAAAACAAACAAAAACTGAAAAATTTTCCTTTCAGTTCATGTTCAAAACATGTTTAGGAAAAATGTTATGAATGATAGGACAGTGTTACCAGTGAAAAACGAAGAATAAACACGAAAAAATGCACAAAAATAAAATTAAAAAATTATTTTTGTGTTCTACAGTGACAAAAAAAGTGCACTTTTAGTTTTTTTCTTCTCCTTAATAGTATGCTTTTTTTTACATTTGCCCAATTATCTCCAAAACTACAAACCTTAGGTTCAGTTGGCAAAACCGTTCTTTTTTGTTTATGGTGAAGTGTCAGTAAAAAAAGAGTTAAAAAAAAAGCTTAAAATGATCAGTAAAATGTCAATTTTGAATTAATCTTAAAATACTTCACATAACTTTGTAAAATACGTATATTTCAGAAATAATGGGTCAAATTTGAGACACACTGGATTTTAGGCATTTCAATTAGATATCCACCCTGCGATGAGTCTTGCAGCTCGGTTATGACGATTCCAACAATGCCACCATGAGTAGGCAAAAAGAGGCCTGGCTTTTTAAGAACTCTTCACACACTACCCGTCCTTAACCTCTCACACACAGTCCCTTGAGCATAGAAGGATGGTTTCAGTTCTTTCTTTGTATTATCGTTATTACAACGGCTATTGTGCTGCTGAATTATATTCTTTGATACCATCTCGGGCTATCTTTGCGAGAAACACTCGGTTCGCTCATTCACATCATCAGTACGCAGTACAAATCTCGACTTGTACCAAACGGGCGCAATCCACATTTTTCTACATGGCTTCTAAACTCTGTGATGATCTCCCAAGTTCCTGTTTTCCTCTCACTTATGATATGAGAAAATTTAAGGTAGCTGTTCATAGGCATCTATTGGCAATTCATTATCCATCCTCCTAAGTGTTCCTGAGTGCTTTAGCTCGATAGGCCTAATTTAGCCTGTTCATGTCCACAATCATAAAAAAAACATATCGATGTAATTATGTTTTGTCAATGATTTCCTGTGTGCATTTTTTTCCATACGACTGTTAGAAAATTGAATATCAACCTCTTGAGTGTAAAATTCATGTTTCTGTTTTTTCGTTAGTTCGTGTGGCATTAGATCCTTTTACTGAATTTAATTAATGAACTAGTGCAACATAAACTGTAACATTATGACATCTAGTACAACATATAATTTAAACTGGGCAAGAATCTAAACACACTTGGTTGTCTCTGCCTAATATATGCTGAAGTAATTTTATTACTTCCTTGTACGGGGATGGTTTCCATAATTGTAAACATAATCTTACACGCAACATTTGTTTTATATAAATTTACACGTCTCGTTTAAGAATTACTTGAGATGTTAAAACAAAATTTTTGAAATATGAAGAATGTGAAAACGCAAAGTTGAGCCTGCTTTAATATAACAGTTTGACAAACGTATAAAGCCAACTATCGAATACCATTTTAGTAAAGAATAACTAGATTATTAATAAACTAAATATTAACTGCCAAATGTCAAATCAGAATACCCTCTAACGGACGAAGCCTAACAGTGACAAAATGTCATAATGAACAAGAACAAATTTAGTAAATTTAATTAAAGTGTAAAGTTGTGTAAAACTAATTTGAAATCGATAAAAGTATTCACAGTTAGAAACTTGACATACCGATTAAAGATCTAGTGAAATCTAACACATAAATAGTTTTTAGCTAATAATTGTAATTGTTATTTTACAGTAAAAACACAATGTCGCACTTTTAATCTGATTTTAATTTTAACTACAATAGCTTCACGTTATAAACAAACATAATATTGAAGTTGGCTTGGTAAAATTTCCATATTACCAGACTGAATGTCATGATTAAAATTATTTAAAGCATGCTCAGATACCGCAGATTTCTTTGTTTGACTTAATCTACAAAATCTCATATGTTGTTTACGTCTTCTATCAAAGCTACTTTTGTCGTTTCAGTGCATATTTTTCCACAAGAAGAACATCACAACCGATTAGTTATATGCTTAGCTGACCTTAAACGTCCATTAATCTTTGCTGTAAGTTTAAAACAGTCCTAACGCCATAATCAATTAGTATTTTTTCAATTCTAAGTTATGAGTTATAAAGAAAAGAATATCATACCAACATTAAGCACTGGTTTTCTTTATGGTTATTTCTAGCAGGTGCAGTATGTTATTAATATATAGTTAATATTCATTCACTCAAATATTTATATTCATGTTTAAAAAATTTATGACCAAAAACTCGTTTAGCTTTAGCTTAATTGCACCAATTTTTTGACGTAGGTGGTGTTTTGATAACTTATGAAGCTATCTATCGGTGTGCATCGGCTTTACCTATATGTGGTTGTAATAAAAATGTAAGGTATTTTGCAAGATTGCATGTAGGAAAACTAATTGAACTACCAAATATGCCTTAAGCGAACGTTAAGTTTTCGATATTTGGTAGACCATATAGTGTGTTTCCAGCAGTTGTTTTACTTTAATGTTATATTGTTCATATTAAAAATTACAGGAATATAATGAATTAAATACGTACTTAAACGTCAAAAATCATATTAGACGCACTACATTGTGTTTTCACTGTACAATAAAAATTACAGTTATAAACGAAAAACTAATTCTTCGTGTTTCTTTGACACACCCATGTCTCACTTCCATACTGACGCAACAAACGTGCCATTATAGATGGCTCGTTTCGCTGCTACGCTCATACTTTTGTTTTTAATTATCCTTGATATACTTCCAATCACTTTCTTTCCATAATTGACCGATCGTCCAACCTCGCCATTCATTGTACCAGTTGCAGTGGACATTCTATCTAGAAAGACCAACTCGTCCACTTGCTCCACAGTTTCATCATGCAGGTATATACTCTAAACTCCTATCCACCTCTCGAATTGAACACATAATCTTAGTTTTGTTCACGTTTGCTTTATTCCGTTTATTTGATATTTACTAACTCAATACTCATTATCTATTATTTCTCGTTGGTCCCTATTCAGTCGGTCACACGCTTCCTCCAGATCTAAAAACTCACAGTACAGATTCATTTTTACATTTAAACACTTTTCGATCACTTGCCGGTGAACAAACATCTGATCAACACATCTTCTCCCTGGCATGAAGCCGCCCTGCATATCCCAAATCAATCAGTACTCCAAATACTTTACCAGGTACACTGAGAAAATTTATTTATCTGCAGTTCTTGCAATCACTCTTGTTTTCCTTATCCTTATGTAGTGGTAGAATGATCGCGCCCTTTCAATCACTCGGCACTTTTCCACACTTAAGGCATACGTTGAGTAATTCACTCAATCTTTTCATAAGCGTTATACCCCCATATTTTACCATTTCTTTACACTAACAAAGTACAGGTCGTAGGTTCAAATCCTACTCGAGGTAAACTTTTTATTTATGTGTTTAATAAAATTAAAAATGATTTTTAATTTCACAAGCAATTTCATCTATGCCTGCTTATTTGCGGTTTTTGAACTTGCCTACCGTTTTTTCTATATCAATTAACCCAATGTCCTCCTCAGCTTCATTTACTGTTCCTTCTACATTCTCCTTATTTAACTTTCAGTCTTATTTTTAGCACTACTATACAACTTTCCGAAATACTTTTGCCAGAATTCCCTCACTTAATAATCGTTCCATATTATTCCATTTCTCCTATTCAGCACTCCGGTAGCGTTCTGTTTTTGGCTACGTTTTGTATTTATGGCCCATTTCCAAGAGAGTTCGTTAATTCCCTCAAAATCATTCTGCATTTTCTCTCCTTCTACAGCCATCACATCCTCGTTCCTTACTCTCATTGACTCCTTTCCTTCTTTGTTTCTTCATTTGTACACCCCATGGAATGGCTTTTTCTCACACTCATTCTTTGCAGCAATCATTGTCATGTACGCCTGTTTTTTTTACATACTGCGTTAGGTCAGATTCATTCTACAAGTACATTTTTTTGTTTACCTACAGTTGCTCTTCGATATATTTGCACGAGATAATTGACAGCACAGTCTTTCAAGCATATCCGTGCACTTTCAACTTGACTTTTGTCCTTTATATGACACTGTCAGGTCGATCCGAGGCATTCGTATAGTTCTATTTATTAATTAGTTTAGCAGCTAGTACGTTTGTTAGCCAAATCGTGTCCTGGGCGATGTAGTATTCCTTACTAACGGTATCGTCCTACTACCTGACAGTGATGGCACTGATTTTGCCTACCGCCTCGACAAGAAAGGAAGTAACAAGTAGAAAATAGAGGCAGATGAAAAAGATATACATAATATTAATGTGCCTACTCACTGTACGAGGGGCCGTGTTTATATTCCCGAACTAGGTAATTTACAATGTTAATGTCATTTTTCATGTTATTGATTTTATGTATGCCATGGTAACGTGTTTGACAATTTACAAAACAATGGCAGCATTATTAGTTCTAATACCTGTCAGTTTGTGTTGTAACGTTTCAAAATGGACAATCTTGAATATCGAGCTGACTTACAAAACAAACAAAATCTTCAAAAGTTATTCGTGAAAAAATGTGGATTGTATACGGGGATAATTGTCCTTCCAAGTCGACTATTTGTGAATGGTCAAAATTGTGTAAACATGGCCGAGAATCACTAGATGATGATCCCCGTCCAGGTCGGCCTGTTGACATGATCACTTCGGATGTTATTGAAAAAACCAAATGTTTGGTATTGGAAGATACAAGATTAAAGAAGGGACAATTAGTGTCTTTATTAGGAGTTTCAGAAACCACAGTTTTCAGAACTTTATGCGATTCTCTTGACATGATAAAGGTCAGTGTGAGATGGGTTCCACGAATGCTTACGTCTTTTCAAATGCTTACTCGAATGGAGAATTGTGAAGAATTTTTGGCGCTTTGTGGGGACGAGCCAGATTTAATTATCAACCGATTTACCACCGGAGATAAAACTTTGTGTCCATTATTTTGATCCTGGGTCGAAATAAGTGTCGGTGTAGTGGCATATTAGGGGTTCTAGTCCTCCCAAACAGTTTAAGGTCACCCCCTCTGCAGGAAAATAATGGCCAACTGTTTTTTTGGATTGCCAATGAATTTAAATGATTGCTTATCTGAAGAAGGGTGGTACAATCACAAGAGTGTATTATGCAAGCTTAATGCATCGCCTCAGAGATGTTATTAAAGTGAAAAGACAGGGAAAACTAACGCGATGTGCCCTGCTGCTTCATAATAATGCACCGGCCTATAAGTCAAGACTTTCAAAAGCTACCGTTGGTAAATGTGGCTTTGTAGAAATTGATCATTCACCTTATAGTCCAGATTTAGCCCCCAGTGACTATTTTTTGTTTCCAGATCTCAAAAGAACACTAAGGGAAAGAAAATTTAGAAACGATTATGAACTTATAGCGGGTGTTGACAGCTATTTTGCGAGCAAACCAAAAGAATATTTTTATAACGGGTTAAAGATGTTATTGAATCGATGTAATGCTTGTATTGAAAAGCAAGGGGCCTATATTAAAAAATAAATTTCTGTTGCTGTTCTAATCTACTCTTATCATGTCTAGTCCGAGAATATAAAAACGACCCTCGTATATATATATATATATATATATATATATATATATATATATATATATATATATATATACTGTTCCCTACGTGGTTTTTGGTTATTGTGCTACTTACCGGGCTTGCTGTTATTTATGGAGACAAAAGTGATTTAATTATTTTTAGTTTATATTATCGACTACGAATTAGAGAGTTATTTTTTTTGTATAATTTATACTTATTTAATTTTTTTAATTTTATTCACGGACGATCTAGCTATTTATTTTCATCATTAAGCTAATAGAATGAATTCTTATGACAAAGATTTCGTTTGGGTTTTGTTATAGAAAGGGGTTTATTGCGAGCGTGTACATTAAGAATGAACTGACCGCTTATTTTAATCTTTAGAACTGTACATTTTTTTTGGTCACATCTGGCAAGTATTTTATCCTGCTATTACAAATACCCCGCGCGATTGTAAGGTAAAATAAGTGATTTAATTAGTTCTCTATATTTTTATTGTTATTGCGAAATATTCACTTGTTTAAGTTCAAACCTTAAACAAAAGAGTGTACTTGCGCTTTACGTTTACGATTATATGCGTTTTATTAATCGTACCTTTCATGGGTCTAAGGGAACCGTACATTTCGTAGTAATTCAATGCTATAGCAATCCTAAATACTGTTTACTATTTACGCGCCTTTTTTTATGTCTATAAAGCCATTTTACACGTTACTAAAATGCTGCTGGTCCGATCATTATAATTTTTGTTTGACTGTATTTTAAAATCTGCTCAAAAACGACTACCATGCACTACTTAATTGGTTGAGAAATTATTGTAATTACAAGATATTTGTGCGTTTGAATTAAAAGATAAATGGCGGTGTTTGTTTTAACAACCATACCTGACATGGGTTTGTAGTAACCGTACTTTTCATAGCAATTGCATAGTAATACTGTTTTCACGTCCTTTTTATTTGTGTATTTATAGAATCATTTCACAAGTTACTAACATTCTACTGATCAGATTATTATTGTTATTTTTGTTTATTATTAAACCGCCGAGTAATAAAATCTGTTCAAAAATTCACCCTTACCGTGCCATGATTAATTTAGAAATTGTCATTTCTCACCCGCACATGTTGCACTTACCGAAGGTAGAAGCCGGAGCACACTTAAAACACCTCCTTTCGCTTTGACGACTGTAATGACAATTACTTTTAGTTAGTATAAAGTTATATAAAATATAAATAAAGAAATACACGATTAAAAATCCAAGGGATAAGAATTTCATTATGTGTGTTAATCGTGAAAGTTTACATTTTCATATAAGCATTAATTTTATTGTAATAAATCACTTTTCTAAGATGGTATTGTGGAAAATGTTACATGGTGTACACATTTGTTTTCGTTTTTACTGAATATAACGTATCACTCCCTGATGAAATCATTCTATTAGTAAGTAAGTTGTACGGTTTGTTAAGTTCATTCTTTGGTAAACTACAAATTGGAATAATTAAGGTAGTCTATAAAGTAAACCATGTATTGCAAAGTTCAGTTAGATGTAGTGCACTTTGTAATTTAAAACAAACTTGCGGGTTAATTTTAGTTTAAAATTCAGACGTAAACTTTAATTTTAATTTTCTGTTTTTAATTAATTAAGAGTGACACTTGAAACAAAAAGTAATACTACAATACTTTTTTTAATAAAATGGCGAGTTATGTTTTGTTACATGCGAATACAGTTTACTGATGTAGATGGTTATGTTAATATGAATTTATCGCACAAGTCCTTCCATTTTCCCAGTTTATTTATGAATGAAAACGTAATCGCAATAACTCGTAGTTAGAAATTTAACACAGTAAGTTATGAAAATGTCAAATATATAAAGTGAGCACATTTGAATTTTTTCCGTAAAGCTTTATGTTTGTTGCGTTTGTAACATTATGGCATGAAATTTACAAAAAAAAAAAGCAACTAGTACCTATACATCAGTTTTTTTGGCAATAAAGTGATGTGATAACGTGAAAGAGGATTTAGAATTTAACGCAACGGCTAGAAATTTTATGAAAGTTTATGACAAATTAAGCTTAAGACAAGAAAACAATAGATCATAAGAAATTGTCCGATCCGGTCGTTTCCTCGGGCCTGTGCACCCTTTTGAACTGGGCCAAAGTATTTGTGACCTTTAAGATCGTTAGGTCAGGAACATTGCCCGCTACACCGTATAATCTAACTTTTCCATCATAAAGTAACAAAATAAAATACGAAAGTTTGGTAATATTTTGGAAGCGTTTTGAAATTTTAAATTAATTATACGACGTTTTCAGTTTAAACGCGTCTCGCGACTTTATAATCAAGTTAATCCTTTTCCCTTTTCTCTAGAGCATATTTGACAATCTAATCGGCTCTATAAATCTTTACTAACTTTATAAACCTACCAACTCAGCGTGTACAGAGCATTTTAAGCAATGAATTGATAATTCAATAGATGATTCATGCTATATTCTACAAGGATCATTATGTAATTGCGTCTTTCAAAAACACGGTCAAATTCAATTAACTTTAGGTTGAAAATGTAACACCAAATGTTTTCACTTATTTCCCTTTTCCATTATTTTTTTCATTCTACTTTCACAAATTTGTAAGTAACCTTTTCACATTCTTACATCAGCTTACAAATAGAAGGACTCGTTTAGAATACAACTTGACTTTTTATGTTTACTTGAATTTCGAAAATGCGCCGTATTTGATTTTAAATATAAACTTTTTTCATATCTCGATTAATTAAATTTTTATTTTTTCAACATTCTTAAAAGAATGAAAGTTATTTTTCTCAAAAAATAGAAATATTCACATTGCTAACATCGCTTTTACTTCAGCGATATGTTCAACGATAATTTTTGGTAGAAATTTTTTTTTACATTAAGATATTAGGCGTGTTTTACATGTTAGAGTCTAAAAAAATACCTGATATCAGTTAACCATTGTTAAAAATATAAAATAATATTATTCAGGAATTTCCCATTTTCTTTCACTGGAAGTTCTATAGCAGTATGTAATGATCCTGCTTGAATCCTTACAAATTTTCCATTCCTAGAAATAATTCATACCAATCCTTATTTCCAAATTGTTTCCACAACTGTTCTAGGGTAATACACCCAATTATTGGCCCTTTAACAGTCGCATTAGGAGGCTCAGTGACTGACCCCACACTTTAACCATCACATACATTCTGCCATTTAAACTATTTGTACTATAAAATGTATTTTTGTTATTTTGATTAACTTTAAATCATATTTGTTGTAAACAAAATTTTTATTTCGACACCTACATATGTAAATTTTAAATTTTTAGTCTAAGTTATGAGCAACTCCAGTAGTGATTACTACGCGCTATTACAGTCATCACATTTTCGAATGGTAATGTTTTCTTCTACAGCTGTATGGCGAGGACATATATACCTTTCACATGCAGTACACGTTTTCATGTATTTCCTATCCGCCGATAGAGGACACACAAAGCATCTGCCTTTCTTTGGTAAATTTTCATGTGCCGCCCTCACGAGTTACTCGTCCTGTAGGTTCCTTTACAACAGTCCCTCTTGTAACTGCTTTACTTTGAATATTTTTATAGCCAAATATAGCTGGAGCACTAATATGGATAGGACGCAAACCAGCTGTTTGTGATCGATGTTCCATGTTTAGAATACACAGCCCTTTGCCCAATGTTTTTAGGAAAACTTTCCTTCCAGATTGGCGTTTGAAGTTATGTAATTCCCATGTTTCATTTGATTTATAAAAAATGACATAAGAATTGTACGCTGCAATGTCTACCAAGTTGAAAAAACATGCCATGGGCCATCTCCTTGTGCCACGATGACAACTATACGCCCGAACACATTTATCTAGGGTATCTACACCTGCTTTTGTTGAATTATAATACATTATAATCTCCGGTTTGTCATCTTGCACCCTCATTTCCCTGTGTTGAGAAGATAAAAGAGTAACAACTTTATTTTTTTTGGTACATAGCTCACAAGAGTTTCTCTTTCTCGATACGCAAAACGAATAGTACCTGGAGCGGACTTACTCAATACCTGAGGCACGTCCCTTCTTGTGCTGCGTATAGTTCCAACGACGGTAAGTTTATTTGCAAATAGTTCAGCGGTTGTATCTAAGGACGTAAACTTCCTATCCATTGTAATATTCCTGCCAGATTTCTCTAATTTTGCTGCAGCTACTAGACGTTTTACGACTTGTGGCCCACTATTGTAATCCTTAGGTTTATTTATAATTTTTCCAGTGTATGGTTCAATAGTTTTCAGAATCACATAAAACATTTGCTTCTATGTCGTACTTTCCCGGCTTAGTCGGAATAAATACACGGAATTTTCATCGACCATGGAACGTAATTAGCTCTTCATCTATCACTACGGAAGCTGAGGGGTTCAAAAACTTTGTGAAAGTGCTAGTAACACGATCCCATAACTCACGAATAGCAGCATAATTATCTAGCACTTTTTTTTCATAGCGAGTATTTCTGTCATCAAAACGCAAACATTTCAATAACAACATAAACCGATAATGTGCAAATGTAGCTCTATATATTGGTAATCCTTCTTTACCAAAAATTTCCGCAATTGGATCCCTGCTTTGTCTATAAACCCCACCGGTTATAATAAATCCTATGAAACCTAATATCTCTTCCTTTATAAAATATCGGGAGTTTTGTATGAAATTACTTTTGGTTTGAATTGACTTCAACAGTTCTAATTTTTGATTTGTAAATTTCAAAATTATTTCTATAGACTCGTCATCAAAAAATAATTTAAAAGCTTCGAGTGCTGTTTGAGGTTTCATTATATCTCGTTTCAAGCCCGGTGGTACTTTCATAATATTCGCAGAAACTTGTCTTCTTTTACGCAATGGCTTACTTCTCACTGCATTCGACGGAGCGATCATATCGGAATCCGTTTGGTTTATTACGGCTCTTGGCCGACGCCGACGTTTCCCACAAGTTGAATCTACAGTATTCTGTATGACACAAATATGTAAACACATAAACTGCCTTTATACTTACCGATTGTTGCTTCATTATCGTTCTGGCTAATATCTATATCGGAAACTTTATCTTCATCTGAATCTGTCGAAGTCGTTATAAAATATATTTTATAAAAAAAAATGTAATTTGAATTATACACTTACATTCCGATTCACTCTCATCATCTACAGTTCTTTCAGATAAATCAACACGTGCTACTTCGTAGTGTTCGTTATCACTATCGTCTTCGCTCTCTGAACTTTATAATTCTGCTATAACTTCCGTATCAAGCTCCTCTTCACACAACGCTGACTCAAGCTCTGTATCTGCCAAATAGCTGGTACCCATTGTTTCAACAAAAAATAACTATATTTCACAAAACGTAAATTGAGTCGCAATGTAACGGTAACTTTGCCTACTACATACACACTGAGCACTCCTAGCAGTAATTAGTAAATATATTTCATGTAAATACTTATGCGCAGTTACAGTAAGTCGTATGCGCTCAGATTATTAACGGTTTCCAAGCTTGTAAGAGTCAACCCCCTTAATTATTATGTGTTATTCAGTGCATAAATGTACAAATAAGAAAGTCATTAAGCCACAAAGACTAATTCCAATTTTTAAGAATGTTACAGCCGCATAATTATGCTGGGCTCACGTACTGACCCCCCTGATCCCAATGCGGCTGTTAAGGTGTGCTCCAATATATTTTTGGTAGTAACAAAATTATTACCTATTTAATTTTTATAAAGTATTTTTTAAATGATGCATAAAGAACTACAATATTTGAGAAAAATAATTTGACAGTTTTATATAAACCCATATTTGTTCAAAAAAATTATAAATTAAAAAATAACAGTTTTCCAATTGTTGGCAACTTAACGCTAATTGTTGATTGACACTCCAAATGTTGTCACCATACTATTTGTTGACACCCCAATCGTTAGCTGGGTACTAAATATTGACTAATTTACATGGACTGCGCTAAATATTGACGCCTATTTGTTGGCATTGGTGGAGTATACTTGGGGAAAAGGAAAAACACTACACTTAGTCAAGTACCTAAAATAGGTTGGTTTATTATAAAACTGTTTAATGTAATAACACTTAAAAATACAGATAAATTAAAAAAAAAAAGCATACAAAAAAATTACATTCTTTGAGAAAAACATTTTTTTAACAATGTTTAAAAACGATTTGTCTTGCTCCTTTTCTCACAGGGGCTTGGGGAACATTTATCAACAACTGGAATGGGGGATTGGTTTTCTATTTCATTCAAGTTATCTATCTCACTTGTCATTGAGAACAATAGATCCTGTTCGTTTGTATTTATTATTGTACTAATACCACAGTCTGCTTCAGTCACATTCATTGCAGTTTCAATAGAATGTGCATCAGTTCCTTCGTGTAAGTTATCTCTTATTATTGTACTCGAATTGCAGTCTCTTTAAGTCAAAATATCAATGAAAGGTGTATCAATGTCTTTTTGTACTTTATTACTAAAAATTTCACTCGCATTACAGTCTGTTTCAGTCATACCAATTGTAGCTGATATATCAACTGAAGCTGTATCAGGTGTAGTAGTTATAGTAGGTAAATAAGCAATTACACTATTCTCTGTTACTAATTCGTCCGCAGAAATAGTTTCCATATAGGTTTCGTCCCGATTTTCATTTTGGATAACACCTTCTATAATAATAGGCATCCTTTCAATATTGGCAACCGAAAATATTGCACTGTTTGTAGTTTTGGATGAAGTCGGAAGTTTTTCACATATTGCTTGTAACATTGTAAAATATTTACATTGACGTTCTGTACATTCAGTACGTAAATTTTCCTCAATTTGTATTTTTAATTGATTGTCAAATAAAGCTGATATACTTTCAACTCTTTCTTGAGAATTTTTAATTTGAGCTGATGGTAAGATTTCTTTTTAACCGAAGCATTTGGTAAAATCCAAAGTTCATTCCATGGGAAAATACAGCAGGCTTTAAAATCGTTTATTATTGTATCTGGTTTTAAACCTTGTAAAGAACCAGCGTCCTTTACGTATGCTTTTTGGAATAAATTATTTGCGGACCATCCTATATCTAAAATTTCAAAAGTTTACGCGATATTGCACAACAAATAATTTATTAATCACCGGTGACGTGTATTTCTAAAAACCAGTAAGTTTTTGCACGTCAGAACGACCTCAACCAATCAAATAACGGCATCCCCCGCACGGTAGTCGCGAAGCCGCCCACCGATGCACCTTTATAAACCCGCGACGCGCGTGAAGGAGAGAGGAATCGAAGTAGATTCAAGTCAAGCCGATATCCAGTAGCCGTCCGCACCGATTGCTTCGTAAGCACCGACCTGTTAATCGCCGCCGAAGAGTCCATCGCGATCGTGTGATAACGCGCACCACCTCGCACCGGGCAACCTAAAGTTTAATCCTGTACTGCCATTGATAGACACGTAAGTTGTAAAGTTATAAAATCTAACAATTTACAATCAAACACTACAGAACGTAAATAACGCCGGGCTGAGTCTCCAGGAGTTATAACCTTACACTAACGCCAAGAGTGCCACGCAGGGTAGATCCCGACGTCACTGCAACACACAGTACACTAACACCCAGAGTGCCACGCAGGGTAACCCCACGTCACTCGCAAACACTTGAGGGTGAAGGTTTGTTACAGGGCTTAGACCTGACCTTTCTTAGTCTATCCGGTTAAGACAGGCCATAGCCTACGTCTTCTGAGTATTACTGAGACCTCGCTCGAAACAAATACATACATTACATAAAGACAAACACAATAACCATACACGGTGTCTTTAATCGCAGGAGAGTATACACGAAACCTGTTGCATAAATTTGTATTCAGAATAAACCAGCGCGAAACACCTAGTGTAAAAGCATTTGTACATAAGTTAGGAAAATTCGTCGGAGAGTAAAACATTAGATAATACGTAAATTATCCCATGTTTACCGGTATTAACTAATATAACTACGACCTGGTGTATATTACGATTTACCTTAGTAAATTCATTTAGTATAGCATTTTAATATCCAGTATTTCGTTCTCCTAATAAATTGTATATAATTAGATTTAGTATAGAAGTCCGTAATTAATCCAGTTAGATAAATAAACAAAATCAAACCGGTTATAATTAAATAAGACAGTCCAGAGATCTTGCATTTGCATTAGGATCTCGCTGTATTATTGAGCGCGACATACCAGCTTCAACGCTCCAGAGTTACTGAAGAAAATAATTATGCCATGCTGAGAACGATTGACTTTCCGTCCGAGTTCGTTGCACTGGCGCCGTTGAACAAAACTGTAACAACGTGCCAGCTTCTGTAAATACAGGACCGTAATATAAATATTACATCTTAAATAAGGAGTAAGTTAAGATAATCCATATATTTATATTTCCAGAAACGATTACGTACCTAGAAAGCAACCCCCCAGTAGAGCGAGTAAGGAGCCGGAAAGAATAGATACATTTGTTAATTAATTATTTATTCATTGTAAAATTAGTTAATATACGTTTTAAAACGCTTTAAGAGATTTATTTAAGGTGACAGTGTTAAGTCAAGTAATTGATACGAACCACACCCCGTTTAAATTATAAACACGACTGAGCCGAGGCAAAATAAAACCGCGTTGGGTTACACACCCAGAAGGCGCGCAAATTACAAATAGTAAAATATTAAAGAGCGCAAAAAGAGGTTAATACAACCTTATACTGCATTTTTTAGAATAGGGGCAAAATGCTCTTTTGTAAAATTAATATAAGGGTTTTCCTTCCACTCTAGCACATTCTTTTCCACATACATTTTAACGGTCGAAAACTTGGTACATCTGCTGGCTGTAGAAGTCTGGTAGAGTTGGGATATAAGGTGACCAGAACTATTTGTAATTCTGTGCACTTAATTCCAGTAATAGTTGGGTGGTATGCCCATCTACAAACAGAACAATGGGAAATTCTGTATTGTGTTTTGCAAGATAGGGATGTAACACCTTTTTTTATATAGTCAACGAAAACTTCCGACTTCATCCATCCGTTATCACTTAACCCAATTCCTCTGCTAGGTATACGATCTACTATATTTTTCGGCAACATTTTATTCGCGTAAATAATCATTGGGGAGTTGTTTCTCCAGCTTCCAAAAACAGTTAAGTTCTGATTGGCATTTCCTCGGTCAATTTCGTATATATTTTTTTACCCTTGGGAGCAATTACTAATTTACGACAAAACTGAAAACAAGTTTCGTCCCCATTAAAAATTCTTCTAGGGTCCTTTACTATCGAAAGAGGGTTCTTTTTCTTTAGGTAGTATTCAATTTGATGAAACCATCCTTTGATATCTCTTTCGGATACACAGGCTGACGAGATAGTAACAACTTATACCAATGCTCACCCGGTAGGTTACTTTTAAATGGAGTAGATCTTGGGTTTGAATCTAAAAAAGATTTAACTGCTGCTTGTAGATCTGGTATACGTCTTGGGAATCCTTTCCTTTCATTTTCGATTATCCAATTCACTAATTTTTTTCTTCCGCTTTTGTTGGATAAGTGCTCCTGCCTTTTTCCACCTTGGTAAATTTCGTACCTAATCTAATTGTAAGGTGGCTCGCAGTATACGACATTTTAGAGCAATACTTTTATTCGAGGCGCCTTCTTTTTTTTTTAAGTGCTGTTTGCAATAAATCTTGTAATGCTCACCTACTTTTAGGTGCTATATTTATATTGCGCCCTTCTGGTTTGGTAACCCAACGCGGTTTTACTTTGCCTCGGCTTTGCTCAATCGTGTTTATTTTATAAACGGGGTGTGGTTCGTAAAGTACTGGATGGGCTTAACACTGTCACCTTAAATAAATAAAAAAAATAAATAAAAATAAATAAATAAATAAATAAAAAGGTAATTAACAAAAACGTATGGGGACTTCTTGTTCCGGGTCCTGGCTCGTTCTCCTGGTTGGCGGCCGATCACTGTGCGTAGTCGCTTCTGTGAACAGAGATAGTCTTTTAATCTATTCCTTACCTAAGAGGTAAAATTTAGGTTACGGTCCTGATGTACAGTAGCGAGAGCGTTATCCTTGATCACCGTTGTTGGTCGGGCGCCAGCGCAATGAACTCGAGTCGTTGATTGAGAAAATCGATATCGTGCTTAGACTTTAGTAACTCTGGAGCGCTGAAGCAAGTATGTCCTACTCGGGAAATAATACACGCGAAATGCGCGTATGCAAACGCGAGATCTCGGACGGTTTTTCTTTAATTATAACCGGTTTAATGTAGGCAATTAGATTATTTATCTAACTAAATTAATTACTCATCTCTATACTAAGTTTAATTATTTATAATTAATCAAGGGAACAAAATACTTAATATTAAAACTACCCTAATAGGTTTACGTAAAGATAGAATAGTCTACGTACTCTAATTTATTTACAAACGTTCTCGCACCAGGTGTTTACGATGGTTAGTGGACTTCAAATTTATCTACAAATTTATACTACAGGTTTCGGGTGTACTCTCCTGCGATCAAAGACACCGTGTACGGTTATGGTGTTTGTCTGTAGGTAGTGTATGAGTTTCGAGCGGGATTTCAGTAATGCTCAGAAGACGTAGGCGACGGCCTGTCTTTACTGGATATACTAAGAGAAAGGTCGTAGGTCTTTACAGCCCTGTAACAACCCTTCACCCTCAAGTCTTTGCGAGTTACGTCGGGGCTACCCTGCGTAATACTCTAGGTTTTAGTGTACTTTGTATTGGCGAGTGACGACGGATCTACCCTGCGTAGCACTCTAGGTGTCAGTGTACTTTGTATATGCGAGTTACGTCGATCTACACTGCGTGACTCTAGGTGTACTTGGTATAACTCCTGGAGACTCAGCCCGGAGTGATTTACGGTCTGTAGTGTTTGATTGTAAATTGTCAGATTGTATAACTTTACAACTTACGTGTCTATCAATAGCAGTACAGATTAAACTTTAGGTTGCCCGGTGCGTAGTGGTGCGCGTTATCGGCAGATCGCGAAGGACTCTTCGTCGGTGAATAACAGGTCGGTGCTTACACGAAGCAAACGGTGGCGGCTGGATATCGGCTACGGAATTTACTGAACGGCTTGACTTGAATCTACGCGACTCATCGATTCATCGATTCATCCTCTTTTCACGCGCGTCGCGAGGTTTATAAAGGTGCATCTGTGGGCGGTTCGCGGCTACCGTGCGGGGATGCCGTTATGCGATTGGTTAAAATCGTTCTGACGTGCAAAACTTACGGTTTCTTAGAAATACACGTCAGCGGTGATGAATAAATTATTCGTTGTGCAATATCGCGTAAACTTTGAAATCTTACATACAGGATGGTCCGCACATAATTTATTCTAAAAGCATACGTAAAGGACGCTGGTTCTTTACAATCTTCCGTACACGTACACTTTTTCTGAAATAAAAAAAAATATTTTTTGGAAAAAGTAAAGTGGGTTTAGGAACACAGCAGTGTATTTTTAAGTATGATTAGCTGACAAGGAAATAGTTTCAGAAAAACTAGATAAATATTTACCTACCATTACAGAAAGAGAAGTAAAATGGGCATACGTATGTCCCTATAATTGAAAAATATAGGTGAATCTAATTCCACCTACGAATGTCTGTAGGCAGGTACCTAATTACACTATTACATATGCAGAAATAATAGTGCCAATGTTTAGATTTTTCTAAATGTTGGCACCTAAATAATTTCTTCAGTCTTATTATATAAAATAATAATAATACAAACCCTCTTAAGACCAAAGCTACAATGATATTTTTATTATTTTAATTAAATTATACTTTAAATGTAAGTTCAAAATATGCTTGTATTATTCATGCTCAGCTAATTATACTATCGCATTAAAGTTTCATTTTTATCTGCATTCGGCTTTTTTCGGTCTTCACTTCTGGTTTATTCTTTTTGGCTTGCCTGATTCTCTGCATTTCTAAAAAATATAGTTTCTATGCAAAAATATTAAAATAAAATAGCTGTGATAATAAGTGGAAGTACTGATTTGATACTAAACGTGATGTTGGCACTAAGGTGGCAATATTTAGTTATATTTAAGATAGACATACTAAATGTTGGCACCCTAATTTTTATTTAAAAACAAATATTCTGGTATTTTTTATATACATAAATATCGATTATTAACCTATACTGATTCCTATAATAGTATAAAAAAGTGAAATCTGATAACAGTAAAAAAATAACGACGAATTTAGTAGTGCCATTTTGTTAAGAAATTGTTAAAATAACTTACTTGTTAGAGACACCTCCACACACTCTTACGCCGTTCGTCGACTGGGCTACACAAAATAATGCAATGTAGGGTCCTACTAACAGTTAGACGTTGTTGCCACGTTTCTAAGAAATCAATTAATCCCAACAGGTGCCAACAAATGGATGGATGCCAACAATTGGGTATATTACCCTATAACATTATTTAAAAATGTTATCAGTTGTTATGCTGTTTTCACTCTCCAATTTCTCCTATATATACCAGATCCCCAGCTCCACAAAGGTACTTAGTTTACTTATTCTGAACTATCCTGACTTATTTTGCACTTATTTACCAGACTAGATACAAACCTAATCCTTGACTATATACCTACACCCTACCTTTACTTATTTGTACAATTCTTACCTAACCGGACGTTTACACACCCATTTTCATTCATTAGAAATATTTATTCCACCCGATACGTCCACCTGACCAGTCACCAACATTCCCATTAATATTCATTCATTCCGCAGTCACCGCCAAATCCACCACCTGTACTACCACCAAACCTTCCACCCACATTCACCAGATACCCATAAATCCGCTCCACTACTTCTAACTACTTTGTCGCAGGCACATTTATGTCAAACAGGTTTGGCTGTTTATACCACAGGCCTCGGGGTATAAATTTGTCAAAGGTACGTTGTACGTGATTTTCCGAAGGTACCACCTCGTATTTTCACGTAGTGCGTCCCTTAGAACCTTTCCTATAAATATACTACTCCGCCACAAAAGAGAAACGGAATTTTAAAAGGTTGTAATTTAAACCATCATTATTAGTTGCTTTGGACCGATATGGGCTTTTAAATTACAAAAAACAGACGTCATATTTCAACCGAGGTTGCGGCCTCGAGCAAATAATCACCTCTCTGGGGAATAATCAACCCCAAACCATCTCAATATTCTAGAAGGCGAACGGAGGTTTTGCCCCGAACACCCATTCTAGTACTTAAATTCTGTTAGAGCAATTCCCTGTCTCTACCATAAAAGAAACTGGACATCCCTCATTATCTATTCTATATATGCAACCCCAATTTTACAAGCTACAATGTTTCACACCTCCTGGTCTATGTGACAAACACTTGTTGTATCTACATAAAATTATACAAAATTATACTCACCTGATTTTCACACATAGTTAATCCTGCTGCCCATAACTCTGAAGCACAATACATATTCAATAACCACCGAAATAATTAACATTTCTGATATCAATTATAATTAAAACCACCCGTTGCAATTAACCCGCCTAATTTCAACTATAAATAGAGGGGGTGCATCCAGCGGAATCTAGAACAGGACAGTGCCGTTCCGATCCGGAAGAGTCACTAGAAGTATATTTTAGTTTCTTTATTATTTACCGGGAGTCATTTTTTTGTTTATTTGTTATTATTCTGTAGTAATTTTTTATTTTTATATCATTATTTTAAATAAAGCCTGTTTAATTTGAACGTGTCGTAACAATAAATTATGTACACAATAGTGAAGCAATTTGAACCACGTTCGTGGAGATCTCATGGCTTACCCTCGAGCTACCAGAAATTTGTTTTGTAAACGAACGTCACAAGCATGATCTCTGCAATAGGAATAATTGGAATAAAATTACTTACCTTGACTCTTTATTGACGGACGGTACTCTGAGGTATCGGTTCTTTTTTAATTATTTTAACTTTCCTCTTACCACTGTAGCCTCTCATAATCGAACGGTACTCTCAAATACGCTTTGAATAATTGGTATTACTATCTGTCACGAGGTGGCAGCACTCTGCAAAGTTAATTATGGTTTCGTAAGCTCTGTTGTAACGTGTACAAATCGATATTGGATTTTTTTCTCACATCGATTTCACAGCTTTTTGGTGGTGACTGTATTAAATCGATATTCGATCTATTCATACCGACTTCCCCATTTACTGCACTTACTGTAATGAAAATTACCGTGGTGTTGAAAATTTACAGTTAATATTTTACTCGATATCTGCTGTCATAACCAAATTAATATCTTAAACTGCTGGATGTGCTGTATTATAAACTATAACCTAATGTAAAAGGGAGCGTAGGGAGCAATCTGATTGAGATGTGATGTGATTGAAGGGTATGTAAGTGAAAAATGTATATGTATATATGTACATTTAGATATCCATACAGTAAGTATACACTCTATTATTTATACCTTTCTTGCCTCTGTCTATATTTCTACTTCTGACTTTCTTACGTGTCGAGGCAGTAGAAAAATAACTGTACGGTAGTAGGACGATACCGCTAGTAGGGAATGCTACATCGTCGGGGCACGGTTTGGGCAATAACCGGTCTGCTCGCTAAGGTATTACTCAAGAGAACAATACAATTGCCTCGGATCGACCTGGCTACAAGAGGCGGTCAAGGTCGAAACAGACAGGTCCCGTTGCTGACGACTGTGCAAAGAATGAGTGGAGAGTAGGTATGTGGAATGTAGAGGTATGCATGGTAAAGAATTTGAAATTGCGAATGTAATGTACGAAAGACAGCTTGATATTCTGTGTGTATATAGGATGGCACCCTAGCGCTGTGGTCAGGAGTTAAGACTAAAGTGCATGGTGCAAAAGGAGTTGAGGTGGAAGAGCGAAAAGATGAAACAGTACGAAGTATCTCCCCGGGTAATATAGGTTAGAATGAAAGTGGAGTTGCGAAGAATTTTTCTTATTGCATGTATCCACCGGTGAATGGAGAAAGAGACCAGGAGCGTGAGAACTTCTGGAATCAAGTAGAGAACGTGTTGAACATATGTAAGCCAAACGAAAGAGTGATGATAGTGGAGGACCAAAGAGTCAATGAGAATAATGAACTCCTGGTGAATATCTGTGCATATGTATACATAGCAAAGAGGTGAATCTAAAAGTATGGTAGACTTGATAGAGGCTTAGAAACCTGGTGGAAGGCACAAAAGTAATGCGCGGATCGGAGTGTGGATCGGACTACTTTTTGGTTATATCAAGAGTGTGTTTAGGGCAAAAGTGGCTCTGAAGAGGGAAAGCAAACGTAGTGCGAACGTCCAGAATTAGGGTAGACAAACTAGTGGATAATGGTGTAACAATGAAATACGCAGATGCTGTGAGTGGATAGTTGAATGTGAATGAAACAGTGTGGAACGAACAAATAGAATACACTGACGTTGAAAGTGCATAGATAAATTTGAAAAACTGTGTTGTCAATTGTGCCGTGCGGATATGTGGACTGTTGGTAGACCGAAAAAATGTGCTTGGTGGAATAAGTCGGTAAAAAAGCAGTATGTAAGAAAAAAGATGCTCACAGGGCAACGATTGCTGCAAAAAACGAGATTGAGAAAAATCGATTGTATGAGGTGTGCAGATTAAAAAAACAAAGAAGGGAAGGAGGCAGTAAGAATAAGTACAGAGGAAGTGATTGCTGTGGAAGAAGAGAAAATGCAGAATGATTTTGAGGAAAACAAAAGACTTCTTCTGGAAATAGGTCAAAAATACAAAACGTAGACCAAAACAGAATGCTGCAGGAGTGATGAATACGAGCAACGAAATAGTATGCCACGATTCTGAAGTGTAGGAAATTCTGCCAAGATTGTGTGAATTATTCAATGTACGCTTATGTATGGAAAAGTGCCGAGGAATTGGAAGAGCGCGATCATTGTACCACTGTATAAGGGTAAGGGGAACATGAGTAATTGCAAGAACTACAGAGGAATAAGTTTGCTCAGCGTGCCTGATAAAGTATTTGGAAGAATTCTGATTGATAGAGTACGAGAAATTACACAAACTAAGATTTGGGATGTGCAGGGTGGCTTCATGTCAGGGATAGGATGTGTCTATCAGATAGTTGCTCTCCAGTATGTGATCGAAAAGTGTTTAACGGTAAAAAGGAAGCTGTAGTGTGCGTTTGTAGATCTGGGGATAGTATACGACAGAGTGAATATGGAGAAGCAGTGGGAAATATTAGATGAATATGGTGTAAATAAAGGTCTAATAAATGGAATAGGGGCAGTATATGACGGTAGTAGGGCATGAGTTACGGTGAGAGGAGGTGTGAGTGAATACTTTAGTATTCAGCAAGGAGTGCGACAAGGCTGTGTGATGTCACCGTGGTTGTTCAATGTATACATGGACAAATCTGTTAGACAAGCATGTACCGATACAAATGGTGTAATGGTTGGCGACGTAAATGTACGACTTCTGGTGTATGCAGATGACACAGTCTTATAAAGTAACAGTGCGGATGAGCTACAAACCGCTCTGAGGAAGTTTGATACAGTCTGTGAGAGCATGGACGTAAAGGTAAACGTGAACAAAACTAAGATTGTGGTGTTCAATAGGGAAGGTGGAAAGGAGAGTAGAGTATATGCCCTACAAGATGAAATTGTGGAGCAAGCTGGTATATCTCGGTTGAATGTTTACTGCAGATGGTACAATGGAGGGCGAGATTGTGCGAAGGGTCAATGCTGGAAGGAGAGTGATTGGAAGTAAGTGGACGATAATGAGAAATGAAAGCATGAGTCTAGCTGCAAAACGAGTAATCTATAATGCGTGTTTATCCCATCAGTACTGTATGGAAGTAAGACGTGGGTATGTCAGAAAAAGCACGAAATAAAAAGAAATGCCGTGGGTATGAGATTCCTGAGAAGCGCTTGTGGTAAAACTAGAAGGGACAAGACAAAGAATGAATGCATAATGACGGAGTGTGGTGACGAAAAGACGATGATGGATAGATATAAAAGTAGTACTTACGTTTCGTTGAGGGAATGAACAACGCAAGATTAACGAAGCAAACATATGTGGCTGAGGTTAGATGAAAGGCCTGGTCTCTTAGGCCGCGTAAAACTTGGCTGAATGTAGTAGAATGTCTGATAAAGAAAAGAAAGATAAGGAGTTTTAAAAATAAAAGGGTATGTCAGAGTCAATCTATGAACCTTGCGGAAGCTAGGGAAGTATGCGGAGATAGGAAAGCATGGAGAAAGATTGTGAATGAAAAATAAATACGAGGCAGGAATTGCTTTGCCTACCCCGCAATGGAATGGTGTGAAGATTAAGTCAAATTATAACAGTTTGAAATTGATATAAATAGTGTCATCCAGGATTTCTACGATTTTCTTGTTGGTTTCAAAACAGCTTTCTTAAACGTATCTGTTGCTATCGTTGAACAACCGCTACAGGGCATTACACGTAATTAGTCATAAACTAAGATCACAGAGATTATTAGCTACAAATATAAAAGTTTAGCTTTGGTAACAACGATCTTTTTTCTAAATTTCCAGAAAACGTTCTTCAGTTTTGGATTTGTGAGTAGCAATTTTTTGTGAATGTATTCTTGAAAAATTTTCTCCTTTGCCATCGACAGTTCCATAAGAGAAAATTTTATTTGAGTAATTTCTTATTGTATTCTGTACTTGCTTGAATGAGAATTAGGACTCGCTGTATACAGCGGATTCATGGAAGAACACTACACACACTAATGGGTAAGATCGTTTCTTTCTTTAAATTTTGGTAATTATACAATTGCTTTTAGCACTCGCAACATATTAATTGAAACCAACCGCTATTCCCAAGGCGAATAGCTAAAAATATTCATCAGTACATAATTATAAGCTCGCCTAAATCAGAAGAGGTAACAGATAGTTTTAATTAAGTAGCACTTACTTATGTTATTTTATTGTAGCTTTTCCTGTTGGTTTTTTTCAGCTGCTCCGTCTGTTGTGTTTTCGTCTGTCAGTAATTATCCTTATGCTAAGGGGATTATGCATTTCTTCTCCTGGATCGTTGTGGGAATGATCGCTATTGCGAGGACTGCCTAAACCCGCACGTTTGCAAGTGGAAAGCTTACCATCGGACCCTCTACAACGTGTGTTAGTCTAGACGTACCATACAGGGTATCAATTGTAACTTGTCTATAAAGCAGGTCAATAGATACCATGATCATTTTACTACCGCATGTTAACTCATTTCCAGAAAAATGCAAACTCACTTTTATCTTTGTTAACTTTTTTACTAGAACGTTCTAAACTTTATTTTTGCCGTAGCTCAAAAAAATTAAATGGAAGCATACCACTTTCATAAAACTACTAAATGCAGTATTTTAAAACGAATTTAATGACGTATAACACGTTTTGTCATTTTTACCCATTTTCGATTTAAAACATTTTTATTTTTATATTTACGTCTTACTCATTAATAAAATACACTTCCTATGTCACAGCACATCAGAGTTGCCATGAAAACAATAGGTGGCTAGGTTGCCATGGAAACACCATGGTAAATTTAAAAGTTTGACAGGTAATAATAAAGGTTGTTGTTTATTAACATAAATCTAATATTTTACTTAAAAGTTAAATTAAAGTTTGTACTTAGTTTAATTATAAAATTAACAAAAATGTTTACCAAGGGTGAGCAGGTTGATATACTTATTATGTATTGATAATGTGCCAAAAATGCAGCGGAAACCGAATGAGTTCATCGGCAAGAATATCCTGAGCGTCTTCATCATCCTACAAGACAATACATTTTCTACCTTATAAGAAAAATTCGCCAAGAACCAGATAATTTGCAACAACATTTTATTATTAATGAACAAACGGAAGAAAATGTAATAGCATATGTCATTCAGAACCTCACATGGATACAAATCATTTAAGTACCAGCTTCACTAACATTTGTACGAGGGAGATTTTGTTAGAAGACTGGAATATTGCAACTGGTTCTTCGAACATAACGATGCCGATAATAGCCTAGCCAATTCTATTTTGTATTCTGACGAGTCGAGATTTACCAATAATGGAATGTTCAACCGGAAAAATACAAGGTATTGGTCAACGATAAATGAACACCGAATGATGGAAGAGATATTTGGAGTAAATGTATGGGCTGGAATAATTGGTACTCGTATTGTGGGACCGATTCTTTTCCAAGGGCATTTAAATGCAGAACGATATTTGGGTTTTTTACAATATGAAATTGAAAATTTTTTGGAGGAATTACCGTTGGAAATACATAATCAACACCTTTATTATCAACAAGATGGTGCGCCGGCTCATAACGCTATTGTTGTGAGAAATTACTTAGAAGAACGATTTGGAGAACATGTTATCTCTACCCGTGGACCGATCTGGTGGCCTCCTCGTTCGCCTGACCTTACACCTCTTGACTTTTTTTTGTGGGGCCATATTAAGGAGATTGTTTACCGAACACCGCCAACAACACTTAACATCTTAGAAAA
This sequence comes from Vesta saturnalis, assembly GCA_036346205.1. Taxonomy (NCBI): domain Eukaryota; kingdom Metazoa; phylum Arthropoda; class Insecta; order Coleoptera; family Lampyridae; genus Vesta; species Vesta saturnalis. The sequence goes on from JARFJB010000534.1 coordinate 6,560,844, forward strand.
CCGTATACGAGCGGCATTTGATAGCATTACCCCCGACATGCTTAGGAGTGTCGTAAAAAACAACATTTTTCGTGTTAGGAAATGTCAAGAGGTGGAAGGGCAGCACTTTGAAAATTTAATTGGTGGTTAAAAGGTCCAAACTTTATAATCTAATACCTATTGTTAATGTTATACGTATTATTGTTAATGTTATTAATTTTTTTTTAATTATTTTTAATACTGTTTAAAATTATTACACTCTGTTTGTTTTAAAATAAATTTTGTTCAATCGTTGACTGAAAAAATTGGGAAAATACGCAAATTAATTTTAAAATTGTGCTGCTTTAAAAACAACTCTCAGATGCGCCCATAATGTGTCTGTCCTTTTCTTTCTTTTTTGCTACGGCAAAAATAAAGTTTAGAACGTTCTAGTAAAAAAGTTAACAAAGATAAAAGTGAGTTTGCATTTTTCTGGAAGTGAGTTAAGTATGTAGAATGATTTTTAGATCGTCATGGCACTCTGGATGAGAAAATAAAATTCAATTTTAAAATTACATTTGGAAAAACATCGATTTAAATATTACGCAATCGGCCGTAAATTGACCTCCAGAATCCGAAAAACTAAAAATATACAGGGGGTGTCATTTAAAAATCAAAAGTTAAGGTCATTTCCGGTGAAACCTGAAGTCGGAAATGCTTGCCAAAAATTCCTAAAATTGGCGTTTGGTTATAGTAACAACCCTGCCAAGTTTCATTGAAATCGATAGATAAACAAAAAATGGCAGCCGGAAAGTGATCTCGTTATCCGGTATATATATATATATATATATATATATATATATATATATATATATATATATATATATATATATATATATTGAGATGTTCAGAAAGAAGTAAAAGAAGGATCGGACAGTTTAAATGACAATTTAGTTATAAAAGGGTCATTTCAAGCTCGATACATGTGCGATACATGGTTTTATAGAAATCTGGTACACGATGTGTTTAAAGTAGATTTGTTTTGTATAAAATAGTCTGAATATTATTTACATAGTTTGGTTTCATCATAAAAAGCATTGTGCTACCAACAAAAATGTCAAGAATGTTAAATACACCTATTTTCGTAAAGTCAATTTAGTATTTCATTTATTTCAATAAAAGTCAATTTTTCGAGGGTATTTTGGCAAGTGAACACTTTACAGGTGTTTAAACATAAATTGTATAGTTAGGATTATGTTAGGGATATTGTATAAATAGTTTTTGAAAGCAGGAAATGTGAAAAATTTCATAAAAGGGTTATAATATGGACATATTAGACATTTTTCGCACATATCTATGGAAGCAACTCTGTGACAAACATTGTGATATAAGTTTAACAGCAAGAACAATGCATAGAACAATTCAGCATAAAGACATTCATAGTGATATACAATTTTATAATGAAAATTTCAGTAAGTGTGTTAGACGAAGGGACTTTTTTAATGCAACACTATATGACTCTATGCATTAGAAATGAATAGTGAAAATAACTCTAACATGACATTTTGAGTGATGAAAACATTTTTAAATATGAGTTATTTCCAATTTTAGATTTAAGTTTGGTTAGGTTATAATTTCTAGGTTTTTTGCATAATTTTATAGTTTTTTCATATTATTAGGCTTAAATTATGCTCTTAAAGCAATTAATAGGCGTTCTTTCTCAGTATCTCACAGTTTTTATAAGGATACATTGCATTTTACCGCAAAATTGTGTGAAATTTGAGGTAAATTTAGAATATTTTTACATAAACTTAAAATTTCTTTAGATTCGATATTTTTAACACTAAAAGTATGTTTTCTTATGTAAAATTTTCTCAGAATTCCGCTTATGTAATTAGATTAAGTGTAGCTTGTAAGTTTAAATAGTTATAAGCAAATTCAATTTAGATTAAGTGATTTCGCATATTATTTTTAGGAACCATAGCTTGTTAGGTGTCTTTTTGTTCGAAATTTTATGTAGTTTGCATTTCTGTTGTTAGTTTTTAAATTCATTAATGTATAAGAAAGTTAAGGCCAAATTTCCATTTTAGTCCAAATTTGTAAATGTGTCGACCAATCAGAGCCTTAGTTACTTAGGTAATATGGCTGAAAAGAAATTGAATTTTTAGTAACAACCAAAAAGGTATAAAAGGAATTGCCCTGGAAGTCCAGATCTCTCTAGAATTTGTTAAAATTTAAAATAAGGTTAAAGCAGTGTTGTGCATTTGTGTAAAAAGTAAGTTTTCATAACCTAATTTAATCATCGTAAAGAAAATTATATTTAACACAGAAAATATTCGAGAGCAATTGTTTTTATACCGGCGATTAAATTAAATAGTTCGGTCTCCGATACCTGCTAGTTTTCGGAAAATATTGTACGAGTTAATTTGTGTTACGATTTTATTAAGAGCTTTCATGTCATCATATTTGATTTAATTCCGTTCTACCAAATTAAAATCACATTTATTTGATTATCTGTGTTTTATTTCTGGGTACAATTTCTTCTAAATAAAATAAATTTGATCCGGCATCTAAAAATAAAAGTGATATAATAACAAAATTTTGGACAACATTTAAACATTTTTTTTTAACCGATAACAATCAATAAGTTTTAATCTATTTAAATAAAAAAAATTTTACCAAATTAAAATAAGTGACTGGAGTGTTGCCGATTTGGAAAGAAACATCATTAGTTTTTTTGAAGTTGCTGTCATCGACAATCCAAGTACCGGTTGGTTGCATATGGGTGTATGGTAACAACTAGAATCGAGTGGAAAGTGCCTGCATCAATTTGGAACAACTCGAAGACATCAATTTGCATTGAGGACAGTATATGTGAGTCACATTTTTTTGTATATAACCCTATTCATTGTGGACATTTATTTGGTAAATGTCCTGCAATTCATTATTTATTAGGTATATGTATTGGTATAGAATTTCAAACAATTACTTGTATAAACACCTGTAAAGCAAACAAAATTTTAAATTATTTTCATTGTGGACGTAAACAGTATATTTCCAAATTATTATTTGACAATTTTGACATTATTAACTTCACTCAATTAAATTACAACGCATGAGTTGGAAGTAAATTATATTCAGAATAATTCTTATACATTTTTAAAAATTTTATAAAGTGTAATTCATATACACACATCCAGATTAAATTTAATTTTCCAAACTAAATACCTTTGATCCCTATCCCCAAATTTGAGATTGAGCTAGTCCGGTGCAAAGTTAAATTCATTAATAATATAATTAACATCTCAACATTTAAATTTATTTTACCTAACTTATCCCCATATTCATAGATTAATGGTATTAATGGTATATTAATGTATATATATATATATATATATATATATATATATATATATATATATATATATATAACGCGTCAAGTGTTTTTTTTTATTTCTGCGTGGTACGTGGGTGTATTTTGCTTGTTACAGTGCTACGGATTTTTTAAATATACAAGTTCTAAAATTAGTTTTAATGACATAATGCTTCGTTTTACAATATAAAATACTATTCGCATACCGAAATAAAAACTTTTTCTCATCTCATCATTTTAGATCGTTAAACTGCAATTCCAACTTATAACAAAGATTTATACAATTTAAAGACAAATTTGGATATTTTCTATTTGTGAACAAATTCTAGATTTAAAACTTTATTTTATCAGAAAGAAAAAATATTCAGTTTATTTAAGAAAGTTTTTTTTAACGTACCACTATCGAGTTCACGAAAAGAATTCAAGCGTGGAAGAAATACAAATGTGTTGTTCTACATAAAATACATCTCGTGCCTTAGACCCTGCTTTATTAAGACCTAGAGTTAATATAAAAAAAACTCTCCCGTCGTATATCTAACAATAATCCTGCCATTTAATAACTTTCATATATATGGTAAGAACATTCTTAATGATTTAATTGAATACAAGACAAGAATATTTGTGTGCAATCTCAAATTTAATGGTTTATTCATGTATAGAAAAATATACAGCAGAAATGATGAATGTTGTACATAAAACCATTTTTCTCGTCGTGTTTTCTAGTAGATAGTTAATAAGCTGTTACGTTTATTTTTCGATAGAATGCACATACTAATGATTGTAGTGTGTCGATAAATTCTCGCTTCGATGATCTCTGAAATGAATAGCATGTAGTTTAAAGTCATGATGGAGAGGAGAAGTAAGGGTATTGTCAATTGCTGAGTAAACAGACAAAAGACAATAAAAAAAAACAAACGAGCAGAGATTCTTGATATAGCCAACACCTGTAAAATGCAAATTACGACCCTGGTTAGCGAAAAAAAAAAATCAAAAGTAAATTTTTCATTGCATTTCACTTTTGTATACTTTCTTCCAACAAATTTATAGACAATACATTTAAATTTTTTAATTTTGTCGTAGAAGAGGCGAGGACATAACGCATTTATAAGGTTTCTGTGCAGATAAGTATTGCATTCTTCCAGAACTGTGCATGATGATTATATTATTGAATTAATGTTAAAATACTTTTGCGTAATAATAAATCTCATACGGTGAAAAACGGCATCATAGCAATTACACAGTTTGATAGGATGGTTCCTGTTTACGTCGTGTGTTAGTATCGGTGTGTTATTGTAAAGTATGTGGTTCCACATAGGCATCAGATGCCAGTGTATAATCATTGAAATCGTTTTCTTAGAGCTATGTCAAAAGTTACGACTTACGTCTTGACATATGAGCTTGTAACATCCTGCGTTGTTCTAACTGCTGTTACTATCATGTTTGTTAAATAAAATTAAAGCTCGTTTATACTCGATAAACGTAAAATTGATTTGCGGTTGTTGCCTTCCTTTTAACCAGTAGGGAAGAGGAAGTAATGTATTGCACCTAGATAATCGAAATCGAGTTTGGAGTCTCCTTGAGTCCAAAAATATAAATTTCTGTACAAAAACAAAATTCTGAAAATACTAAAAAGCTACAGAGCACCAAAGCGCAATGTTAAGGTTTTGGATATTTCCACACACAAGGATAATCGACAAAGTTGGTGATCATGATGCACTTTACCTTCTTTCATCACTCTTCCCAAAACTGGTTTAACGATTTTGAATAAAATTAAAACTACATAAAATGACGATCTCGTATTTCCTTGTGAACGCTTTTAAAAAGCACTTTGCTTTTCCTTTATTCTATTTTTGATTTTTTGAGAAACGCGAAAACGTAAAAACGTTGTTACGTGCACAAAGTGTATGTACCCCCAAAGTGAAAATGACTTACGCAAACCCTGAGGAAACTTCCAGTAGATCTACTCACCAAGAGAAATGTATGCTGTGTAGAGGGCACATGACTGTGTGTGCTTGCGACTGGCGGATGAAAAGTGGGCATTACTTCTTTTATATTTGTGCAGTTCGCCAAGAAACATGGATAAGAATAAGGCGCTTGTTGCAGAAAGAAAACATATATCGTGCGGAACAACAAACGAGCTTCCAATTTGTAAAGCGGGAATTAAAAAGAAGAAAATAAATTTAATAATAATTTTTGTAGGATAACTATGCAACCGCATAACGAAAATAGGCTTTTTCTTCTTTCTTTTTATATGTAAGCTATTTGCTAGTCCTTCTTCGCCTTTTTGCCTGGTTTCAGTATATTGCGAGTTTGTCACTCCATCGTTTACGGGGTCTGCCGATGATCCTATGTCCTATTGGTGATTTGTCCCTTGTGGTTTTTACTATTCTGTCGTCGGTCATACGATTGATCTGTTCATTCCTTTTTCCCTTTTCTTTGTCCCAGTCATTGATGTTATCGGTTTTAGATATTCTTCTGATATTCTCGCTCCTTTTTCGATCCAGCTATTTTTCGTACAACTTTCATCTCTGTTGTTTCCAGTATTTGTTTTGATTGCGAGGTTTCCTATTTGGTTTTGCGGGGTATGCTAGTATGGACCTGGTTGCTCTTTTATAGATTTAACTTCCATTCCTATGTTTGTAGCTCCACATGGTACTGTTAAAACATGTTTCTTGTCCCCTCACCTCCGTTTCAACGTCCCTTTTCCCGGATATTTCCAAGGTACTTGAACCTCAGTTCAGGCTGTATAACTTCGTCTATTTCTAGTTTGCATCTGAGTGGTGTTCTAGATGTAGTCATGGTTTTAGTTTTTGTCGCTGATATTCATTTTTTCACTGTTGTGTTAAATTGGTGCACTATTCCTTGCAGATTGTCCTCCCTTCCAGATATTAACTCTGCAAGGTCGGCGTAGCACAGAATATTGATTTCCCGATTTGTTCCCTTTTAATTTATGCGCCTCCTTTATTAACTCGTCCATGTTGCTGTTAAGTAGCAGAGAGATAAGAGAACCACCTTGTCACCCAACACAGCGATTCCAGCTGTATGCGATCGATCTCTGGATCAATGACACAAATGAAAGCCGGAAGATTAAATTCGATTGACTTTTCAGTTATTTAAAAATTATTATTAATTTTATTAAATACATAAATAAAAAGTTTACCTCGAGTAGGATTCGAACCTACGACCTGTACTTTGCTAGAGTACCGCGCTACCAATTGCGCCACCAAGGTTCAAGCCCCAATCGATGCAAATTTTGTCTTTATGTATGTAGAACTGATGTAAATTCTAAATATAATGAGATTACAGTCAAATTACTTATATTAATGGAATGTGAGCCTGCGATATTGCATCGATTGGGGCTTGAACCTTGGTGGCGCAATTGGTAGCGCGGTACTCTAGCAAAGTACAGGTCGTAGGTTCGAATCCTACTCGAGGTAAACTTTTTATTTATGTATTTAATAAAATTAATAATAATTTTTAATTACATATTTACCTTTGAACTTACTCGTTCATAACAAAACTTATAATAATTTTCAGTTATTTGTCTTATAACAAATATGGCATCCGCACATGACCTTCCCTACCGGAGTTGCTGCTGTTCATCTGCTAAGAAAAATAGGCAACATTGTAAAAACAGTCGGTCAGACGGATGTATGAACCTTCATATCAGATAGAGGTTAACAGAAATCTAGAAGCTAGCTTGAAACAAAATTCCAAAGGCACCCGTCTCTATAAAAATGCCGATAATACCGAAACATGCGCGCAGCCACATATGCACACGAACGCACGCACGCACGCACGCACACGCACACACGTAAACACGCACACACGCACATAGACGCAACACGCATCAACAGCAGTACACACGCACACACACAGCACACACGACACACACACGCACACGCACACAGCACACACGCACATAAGCACAGTACGCACAACCACAACGCACACGCACACAGCACACACGCACACACGCACACACGCACACACGCACACGCACACACGCACACGCACACACGCACACACGCACACGACACACGCACACAGACGCACACACGCACACACGCACACGCACACACGCACACACGCACAACGCACACGCACACACGCACACACGCACACACGCACACACGCACACACCACACGCACACAGCACACACGCACACACGCACACACGCACACGCACACACGCACACGCACACGCACACGCACAACGACACACGCACACACGCACACACGCACACACGCACACACGCACACACGCACACACGACACACACACACGCACACACGCACACACACAGACATGCGCGATCTTCGCGAATCTTTGTCAAACGCTATAAAATGATGTCGATATAACGATAGTGAAAAAAAAGTCAATTGCATAGCGTTATGTACTTATATTTGTATGTAGGGTCGGTAAAAAAGGAAACTAACAATTTTAACAATCAAAGCAAAAGGGTAATACGGTGGTGGTGATCTCGCCAAATTCACCTCACAATTCTTAATTAAAATTAGTGCCAATGTGCTTCACCTATAGCCAAGAAAATAGAAAGGAAAGTCTGTTTATGTCCAATCACCCGGAAATAGGGTTAGAGCTCTAAATTGATTTTTTTAAAGTTTACTGGACACGATAGTCTTTACCCAAACTAAAATCAAATTGATTTACTAATTAGTTTAGCGAATCGTACAAATAACAAAAAAAATTAGACGTGCAAGTTTCTACTGAAGTGTAAACAATAAAAGAATTTCCCCTGTACATCTATATGGATGTAAAAGTAGCTATAACAGCTGTACCAGTAGTTGCAATAAAAATAAATTCTAAATCTAAAGAGTAATTACTTTAACCTCAAAACAAAAACATAAGTGCTGCTCCTTTGAATAATGCAAGATTACAGCACCAGTTTTTTATACAAACCCCTAATTTCTAGTTGGAGTGAAAAGTAACTGGATTACTCTGACCTTGTAACTGCCATTTGAGATGCTTTGATGGTGACAAGTCAGCAAATGTTTTGGTAACTGCCGTAGTATTACCTATTCTCACAGAAAACGATATATGTAGCAGTTTATGACAAATAGACATACTATATGACCATAAAGCATAAGCTATCGTTACCGCTAGATATGTTTTTCGTCAAATCAAGGATCCTGGTGATCATAAATCAGGAAAGAGGGCGTAAAATAAATCGTAGAACGTAACAGTATCTGAGCTGGCGTCGGTTCTTAGAGTGTTCAATATCTGAATCTATCCGGAGTTTGTCCGATTTACAATTTCAGTGACAGGTAGTAGTGAGCACTACCCATTGAATTGTTTGATTATAAGTAAAGAATAAAATCCCAAGAGCACTAGTTAGTAACCCAGAAAATGTGCCTTTACCTTCGTACATGTAACTTGCAAAATTAACGGAAATCCTACTTTTCAGTTATATTTAGTTGCGAAAACTTGCAAAAAAGACAAAAGGAGGAAATGTAAATATTGTAAAACTGTAGTAAATAAAATGAAGATGTAAACTGTGTTCACTATCTATCAGTGTGTAATTTTAACTACACAGTGTGTGAAAGTTACAAATGTTTCAAGTATATCATTCAAGTAATCCCACTTCTAAGATACTTTATAATCCTATAAGAATTTGTTTAAATAGATTGTAACAGAAAATAGAACACTGTTTATCCATTTTGAACAAAAGTACCTAAACGCTAACTTTGAACTAAAAATATTAGAATTATTTAAAAGAAAATGATAAAAACTGAAACCACTAATATTATTTACAGATTTAAAACCACTATGATTTAAAACAAGTTGAAAACGAAAACCCAAAAATGCTTTCTCTGTTAACATGAAAACTGAGTGTAACAGAACACAACGCAATAACACGTTCACTACAACACTGCTAAAAAAAACTTACTAAAATGGTAAGGCTAATATTTTTAAATTCTTATTCATCCGGAAACAAAAACATCAGAAGTACAAATGGTTATAAACAAAGTATAAACAAATGTTTCTATGCCAATGTATTTATTAGCAAGATAGGAGTAGGCGTGCACACGGGACATACACGTACGCACGCACGCTTGCGACGCTCCTCGCTACACGCCCCTCACACACGCTCACGCTTGTGTTCACGCTCACGCTTGTGTTCACGCTCACGCTCACGCTCACACTCATTCACATTCAAATTCGCACTCATACGCACTCACACACACGCACACATGCACGCATGCACGCATGCATCGATGCCCACCCTATACACACCAATTTCCACTCAGATAGTAAGTAAAAATGTATATAAGTGAAAAATGACACTTAAATAGAAAAAGCAATTACGCACTGTCAAAACTAAATCATCCCATATCAATAATCGTAACATGAAAAAAATAATGTTTAAATGACTCACCCCAAAGCCCATTTGGTAGAGAAATGTTTCAAACTTTAAGCATTCAATCCAAAATACATAGAAAGATTGAACACTCTTTTTACACTAAATCAAACAGCAAAATACAATGATATTGTTATAGAGTACATTCAGATCATCAGATTCACAGAAAATATCGTTTCCTGCCGCTTGCTGTATATTGTTACATCCAGTATGAAAACAAATCGTGCTACAATTTAGTCGAAAAGTAAATTAATACACGATATTTTGAAACTTCACGAGTGTGAATTATTTATTAAGCGTCAAAAAAAAAACCTCAATTACAAAATATACTTTACCGGTAGCTATTACTAAGTGTGATACAAGTTTCATATGTAAGTGAAACAATAACAAGTTGACCGTCAACTTGTTCACAAAATTTCTATTGAAAAAAAGGTGCTAAAGAAATGTGACCGTTTAGGAGGTAGAGGAATGCGTTAAATTTTCAAGAGTCCTAGATTCTGATAGATCGTTCCACAAAAACCTTCGCAACGGTCAAATAGTATAGCGCTTGTCAAAATACTTTATATCAAATGAGATTTTTTGTTAGTTGAATATTATAAGGGAAAGCGTGGATTGTAAATTTTAAAAAAATTAATTGGTTAAAGAAGTCGTGTAGCGTATACACCAAACATTAGAAATTGCACTCTTAGTAAAAGTTTCCCAGGTATAAATGCAATGTAATTATTCACATATACTCCACTATTATTGGCCATGTTGTATTACGCTTTTCATATTTAGGATAGCTTTCAATGAAGACAATTAATTGTATCTCAGCGAGGTAATAAAATCTACATCAACAACGCTTTGGGGTGTGTGCTCGAACCTTATGTTTTTACGTGCTTCTGTAAACAGGCTTTGATAGACCAAGTCTCACTGTATGTAAATCTGTAAATAGTTATTTTAAATCTTAAATATATTCGTAAATAAATAAAGCTACCGTATTAAGGCAAGGTTGTGTAAATAATTTCGTGCTTAAAAGATTTTTGTGTACATAAACTACACAATGTCCAAGATAGTCAAATAAAAAAGCAGGTATCCTGAAGGCGGTCAGATCCAGATTTCTTCCGCTGTTACCTGGAGGAGACGTATTCAAGAATTTTACAGAAGGTAATTTAACATTGTAAGTTTATCGTGATTGTTATTATACGATTATTTGTATTTTGGTGAAATTATTTGGCGATAAAGCGAATAAATGTAGTCGTCTTTAGCTGACGTGTTGATGCATTTACATTATTTTCAATTAAAGTTCGAGAATTACTTTTATTTGCGTTTTCTTTTGGGATTATTTAATTGATTACTTAAATGTACTACAGGTTTCATGTGTATAAGGATTTCGCACTGAAAAACTTATTTTGAGTGACCATTTAGTTACGTGAATGTTCTGAATTTCAACTGTATCTAGATAACTTTATTTTCAAAATTTTAAAGTAAGGCAAAGGATGAACTCGCAAGTTAGACCAAATTAAGAAAGAGGGGTGGTAGATTCTCCCCTATTATAAATTTCAATATAACCCACCATAAATTAGTGTTAACATATGTATCGTTGTTGTGTGTTTTTTTATTTTACTGATGTTTATATAATACATGACCAATTCATAGGATCTCGACTAGCGAAGGCAATAATTTAGGGAAAGTGTTGATTTAAAGAATTAAAAATAGAAGATTTAATTAAAACCTCATTCTATTGGTTTGTTTTGAAAGTGACCAGTGGTAATTTGACATATTTAGCTTCTTGTAGTTTTTTTATTAAATAGTTCTTTTGTTTAACGTAACAAGTTAGAGAAGTTTTGAATGACGTTTGTCTAGCTTATGTCTAATTATTTTTTTTTGAGTTCAACTGATGACAGAAATTTGCAGATAATTAGTATTTGGATTTGACTTTGGAATAATTAAGCGAAACGTTTAGCGTTGTTTATTTTTTTCTGTTTGAGCGTATTTTGTTGACAAGCGTTGGGAGTAACGTAATGTAAAATTAAGTTCAAGAAAGCCATTGAACCCTTAGTATTTGAAGGGTGTGGTAGTGTTGGAGATTTGTTCTAAAGCAAAAGTTCCGGAACATCTCTTCCGTGCACTTGGAAGTAGTAAACGTAAGCGAAACCTTTTGACTATTTAATGTGTATTCTTACCGATTTTGATTTAATAACAGTCTGGCGTCCATTACTTGACTTCATTCCAATTGCGTCGCACCCTTATTTGCGACTTTCGACAATACGACTGACCACCTTCAGTATTTCTAAATTCAAAAACCGGCCCACGGCCCTTCGTCCTACCGAGCTAGTACGGTGCACTTTAATTATGTGTTACCTTCTGTGTTAATTTCATTTTCTACCATAACAGCGACTTAATCCAATTGTAATAAAAAATCAAAAAGTACTCGAATTGTAGTGAAATAAGATTGCGAAAAACTAAAAGAAGCTATAAATGAATGTATAAAAAAAGCGAGTAAGTGAATAAGCCAAACAGTTCAAATATATTTAAAGGACACTCATCCTGTAAAAGAGACGTTAGCAATCAAAATAAATTCCAATAGCTTGTCATACAAATTCTCGAAATATTAGCTATAAAATACCAAAATTTAGTCAACTACATGGTATATGCAAATTTCAATCTCTATTTCAATGGTCTAATCAAAGTATTATAATCCGGATGTTCTTTTGTAATAATAATTACAGAAGTCATTTTTACAGACGTGAGAATGTTCATAAAAAAGTTTTCCTTTCGGATTAAACTATCGATAACGCACTTAGAACTACAGGTTCTTAAACAGCAAGGGGGTCAACACATCAACGTATAATGAGTTGACTGAAAGAGATTGTACAAAATACAAGTTTTTCGTGCAAGAAAAGTGAGCTTAAACGGCATAAATTATTTCCTGACTTCATATAATAAAAAAGTATTACATTTTTTAGCAATAAGCACGATTTGACAGGAAGTTAAGTTATTAACGTAGATAAAACTATTGGTAGAAGTACAAATTAGAACTAGATAAGTTTATATAAAAAGCATTAAGGATATGGGAGCTATATAGCATTAACAAGAAATAACACTTATAGCCACGGTGTAACGGTAATTCCTCCACGATGTGAAATTATGTGAAACATTTTAATATAAAAATAATAAACCATAGATTACTTAACGAAAGGAAATAGGTTAAGGAATTAGGCCAAAACAAATATTAATCTCGTAAACTTATTAAATGCGAATGACGCGTCAGTAACAATTAGAAATTTTATTCCAAAAATTACGGAATGACCGCAATTTAATTTATATATCATCGTCTTCAACAATCATTGAGACGATAAGGTAGATGAGTCATTAGACTTAATTAACGTAAAAATTTAAACGCAAAAGGACGCGAATGTATTATTAAACGGATGTATTATGGTAAATGATAAAGTTAATTAAAGGAAAACAAAACCTCATGAAATAAATACTGAAAATATATAATTTACTAAAAAAGCGTAATAATTAAGGAAGTAATTCTGGCTGGTCATCGTCTTTACTAATAGTGCCTAAAAGTTATAATAATGGTAGCCATGTCGGTTCTGGTGCACTTTACAGTGTTGCCATGACTCAAGGTAATTCGCTATGGCCAAATTTGGCGTCGTTATCAGTTCATTGACATTTTAAAGGAAAAATTCATCGACCTCTAAATTTTCAAGGTGACACCACCTTTTCATTGTTCAGGCAATTCTTATAATCAAAGTTTATTGTCTTTCTGGTTCTAATTGTAATATATCTTAAATCTCCAAAAGTACTTAATCACTTAATTGGTGGTCAAAAATTACCGAAACTGTCGTAATACCGTACCTTTTTACCTCACCTTTTGCAGCAGACCCAACGCATGCCATGCCCGATTTGGCTATCTAAGTTAATAATTTCAGATTCATTTTTCCATGGTTACTTAGACGCGCTATCTCTCATAAAGATATCCCTAAAGTAAGGTACATTTTTGGTGTATTTCTTTAAATAAATAAAAGTTTACGGCCTGTCGTGTAATCTATTCAGTTTTTTGGAAAGAGTTGTATGATTTCAAATAAAGTGCATCACCTTTCTTATTCAAGGAGCATATAGCGTTAGATTACACCTTACTAATATGGCGCGATGTCCTTCGCAATTTTTTGTCATTTTTAGCTTCACTGACTGCTTTAGTAATACCTGATGCGTCGCTGATAATCCTACGAATAACGGAATAAGAAATGATGAAACCTTCCTTGTTTGCGGTAATTACTTCTAGGAACTGTTTTTTTCCTCCCAAACCTTTAGTCACACGTTTTGCTGTTGATAATGCCGATTTTATCGTGTCTGTGGGTTTAATTTTTTTAGCTATTGTTTTTCGTAAATGCAGGAAATTTCCACCATTGTATAACGAATTCTTCAGTTTAGGAACCAGTTTTTATATTTTCCTTAAAATAAAAATGCAATAGATCAAGTGCCGCTTGTAAAACGCCCCCCTGCACCCTGCACAGAAGGAAGTCCTCGTCGACTGCTGAGTCTTTTTATTTCTTAGCACGTATGTATTTTAACATTTATTCGTGGTTTTATACACTTACAGATAGATGATTTATGTTCAACGCATATTGTCGAAGCGTACGCCTTGGATTTATGCAATACAAATTACACATTTGCAAATCATTCAATAGCGTTTATTTTATTTAAACTCATACGTAACTCTAAGGATAATGCATTTCAAAATCACCAGCTCTTTTTAACATTACAAACTTCATTCATTATTACATAGAAGTACAAGGCAAGTTAAAATGATTTATTTATTTTTGATACTATCTTTCGTTACAATTACATTTCCCTTTTTGGTTGAATTTTTTTTCTTCTAGACACATTATTTGCTAAGTACATATCAAATTAACAATTTATATTGTCACTTAATTTTCACTAAATTTGTATTTCACCTTTCCCGTATATTTTCTTCTAAACACAAAATTTCTTACGTACATTACCTTTCATCACTAAAGATTAAAAATTACACAAGTTTTATTATGATGCCTAATATGCCTTGCTAACCTGAAACTCCTTCATTTTCCTATTTATTTCTAACAACTCTAAATCTAGTTTTAATTCTTTGATTTTCTTTATTATTCCATCCAGCCTCTTCCTTCCCTCCTCTATACATAATATTTTTCTACACTTTTACTTCGTATCGTGCTGATAAAGTTACCATTGTAGTAATTTATACTAAAAATGTTATCCGATTAGGTTTAAACAATATTGCAATATCCGTATTATAAGTGTGGTTTCCTATTAGTGGAGTTGATCGGCCCATTTACACAGTTTTTGCTTTTTGAGCGCGACGTTTTGGAAGCGGAGTCTGATTCCGTCATCAGGCGTAGTCCTGAAAAGGACTGTTTAAAAAGAAAACCACCAAAATATGTTAATGAACTAAATCCTTGGAATAAGAAAGTACCAAAAATACCTACGCTCAACGTTTATAAGGGAAAATAGAAAGCAATACAATAGCAGCAGAAGACATTGTTGACTAAGTGTGGTGAAAAATAAAAAATAACATAACTGACGTAACCAGCGAAGCACTTGGCTATAGGAAAATAAACATCAACGCACGTAGAAATAAAACACTATGGTTCAACGACGACGTTAAACACTTGTCCAAGAAAAGGTTCTGAGCGTGTATAATATACTTGTCGAATAAGTACGAAGCCACAACATCACAGACATACAAGAAAGGAAGTAAATATAAAATAAGACAGATAAAAAAGTATTATTGGTCAGCTTTCACAAAAGACATGGAAAGCGATCTATATGGAACACAAAAGAAAATTGAGGAATATGCTTAGATGAAGACAAAAACAAGTAAATGAATTTCACCAAATAAATAACATTAAAAATGAACAATGTCAGATACTTTTCCAAAACCTATAGGAAGACGTAAGCGATTCTCAGACCAAAAAGAGAGACAAAACCGGGAAGAGAGGTCAAACACGTGACATAACAATAGAAAAGGATCAGGTAAAAACAGCCATAAGCAAACTAAAAAACAGAAAAGCGCCCTGTGAAGATTGCATAACCAACGAACTAATCAAGTACGGAGGGCGGGAAATAACTCAAGAAATAACCGCCCTGTTCCAAAAAATAATAACCACAGGTAATATACGAAAAGTTTGGAGTCAAAGTGTTATAACTGCCATTTACAAGAAAGGCGAAAAAAAACTCGAGTCCGTAATGAAGCTATTCACTAGCTCCTTAAAAGAGGAAATAAGCAAACACAGAATTAAACGACGAACAACAAGGATTTCGACAAGACCGATCAGCTTCGGACGTAAGCAATAGAGTACTAAAAACCAGCATTCGCCTTCCTCATAGGTCTCACTAGCGTCTTCGACAGAGTAAAACTTAAGGACGATACAACAATCTCACAAGAAAGAAACGTACTGTTTTGGTCATAAGTAATGGCTCGCATACGTGTAGGCAACCAACATCCCACTTCGCCGAAGTCGTCCGAAAATGTTTAGCTTGGAATTCTCATTAACCATAAATAGAGGGTAACGAATGGGTGCCGATACAATAAAAATTGTGAGATACTCAGACGATATAGTGTTAATAGTAGATCAAGATGGATTACGAAGGTTGCTAAACAAATTCACAAACCTACAATATACTAATCAACGTTACGAAAACCAAATGTTTAACAATAGGTATGCAACCATTAAGACGCAAGATAGAGGTAAAAAATAAAATAATCTAACAAATTATGTCTTTTCCCTATCTCGGAGTTATGATAACTAGCCACGGTAAGATACATGAGGTAGTGATAAAACAAGCGAACAAGGTCGAAGCAGTGCCTGCTGCACTCAGAGAGCTAGTATGGCGAAACAAAGACCTAAAAAGAAATAGTAAGGTAAAAATATGTCATGCATGTATTAGACCAATTCCCACATATAGTATAGAAACAAGATCAGAAATACAAAGAAACAAAACAAATATTAAGAACGAGCGAGATGAAATTATTACGAAATATAACAGGCCAAATATTGGTAGACACAGTGAGCAACTGTAGCATAAGAGAAGAATGTGGCGTGAAAGATATGGCACTATGGGGAAGAGCAAGATGGAGGAGAGAACATGTAAAGCGAATGCACGTCGACAGAATAACTGAAATATGTATGACCGGTATACCATATGGAAAAACAACAAGAGGGAGACCTCCAAACGTTAGAAAGACAGCTGGACCTCTACCTCCCAAGATCAGACTTGAAGAATTTAAATCCCCAAGTAAAACAGGTCAAAGATCTATGAACAAGAGTAAGTAAGTAAAAATTGTTTATACTTTAGGCTAAAAAAACTAATTACTTCTAACTGTAGCTTCAACCGTTGCATTCTGTGCCGCAGTGTCTACAGATTCGTTTCCTTTTATATCTATGTGTGCCTGGTACCATCCGAAATACACCTTTTGATATTGAGAAAATTCAACGTAGTTTAAATATACTAGAAATATTTGTACTATTGGGTTTTCTGAAAAAGTGCCTTTCATGCATGCTATCACACTAAAGAGTAAACACAGATTTCAAAGAATATAAATTGTATGGATTGCGATAGGAAACAATACCAGAGTACGTGTGATTGCATAATGTTCTGCAGTGTTTTTTTTATCACATGAACCGTTTGTGTACGTCTTTATGTTGGATGGATTTTTTAACGTATGCTACAATAATCTGCACCAGGCTATGAGTGAAAAGGACTTTTAGTGTACAGTTGAGTTTTGTAAGTGGGCTCGATTCCACCTTTAGGAAAATCCATTATTTTTTATGAATGTCTTATTTTCTGATGAGGCCACATTTCACAACAATGGAGGCGTCAACAAGCATAATTTTCACTATAACGCTACAGAAAATCAAAAAACCATACGACAAATCGACTACCAACATCGTTGGTCAATAAATATTTGGAGAAGAATTGTTGGAGAACATGTTATAGGTCTTTACTTTTTTCACAAACCATTTACCAGTGTTACTTTTAAATTTGTCACAAAGTATGTGGTTACAACGAGATAAGCTCCAGCTCATTTTTCGCGACAGGTCAGAGCTTTGTTAGATAACACTTAAGAAAATCGTTGGATTGGGGAGGGGGACCAGTTAGATGGCCTGCAAAGTAGCCGGATTTAACCAAACTCGACTTGTTTCTGTGGAGGTATGTAAAACATCTTGTTTATATAAAACGTCCAACAACTGAGGAGAACATGAAGCAAAGAATAATCAACGCGTTTTTTACAATTACACCCACAATGTTCTGAGATGTAGAAAGGTTCCTTAAGCAAGAATAGACAGATGCCTTGGACAAAATGGCAGACATTTTGAACATCATTTAAGATCAACGAGCTACTGTCAAAATTATTTGATAAATATACATGTTTGTTTTTCCACGGCTGACAGAGTGATTTGTTTGAAAACCTTAAGAAGAAGTGGTTGGAAAGTTGTCATTTTGGGAACCAAATTTTGGACAACCTGTATAAAATAAGACAATTTATGTCGAAGTATCGTTAGACTTCTTGTACTAAATTTCATCGTATGTAACTCGGGCAAAACATATCTAAGACCGTCCTTTAATAATTTATTTCAGGCGTGAAAAACTTTTTTTTATTGTTTTTAATTTATTGCGTGTAAGCTACTAACGTAAATTAAATAGAATTTTGAGAAATAAGAAAGAACACAAAAAATAACTAAAACATGCAAAAAATACAGGGTATACCATTAAAAAATATATTTTATGTCGTCAAACCTTTTGTGACACCCTGTACATGTGAAAATATTTTCCCGAAATATACTCATATGTACATCCTAAAGGTTTATAAAACCCAAATACCTTGCACAGGAACTATGTCATTAGGGCTGGTATTTAACGTAAAGGAATAAAAAAAACTACTCTAAAAAAATAATCACTCCCAAATTGCATTAACACAATATGGCGATTTACAGTACTGAAACGGTAGGGCTAGTTTTGCTTAACTCTCTAACAATTGACACTGTTTGACAAAAATTGACATTTGGTTTTGGTCCGATGTATTAATAAGTTTACAAGCTTGTAAATAGTGTTACTTACTGAAGAAAATGCCTTTTTAGCTAAGCTATATTTTCGCTCATAAGGGCCAAGTAGACAAAATGGTCCAAGCACTAAATTCGTCCGCGAGCAACCGAAGTATTTCAATAAATAGGCCAAGTAACGTAAAGTAATGCTGAAAAATTGAATATGAACAGGAAGATTCTTCAGAAGACATTGAAACAGCTTAATGCACATTTATACGTTATTCAGATGACCCAACAATTGCGAATGGGTGACTATGTCATTTTCACTTGTGGGGTCGTGTAAATAGGCGTAGCATTACATTATTAGGTTTCCAACGACCAGAGGAGGTGCAAGAAGTACCATTGCATAGTGAAAATTGACCACCTGGTGCGCAGTTAATGGACGAGGAATTATTGAGCATCAATTCATTGAGGAAAGTGGATGTCCAGCAACTGATAATCATGAGTGTTACATTACTTAAGTCCTCTCACCGTTTGTAGATGACCTTTGGATTTTTGCAGATCATGAAGCCTACCCTTCGGTAGGCAGCTTTTCAGAAATATGGGGCAACGTACCATACAGCACACGCTACAAGAACCTTTCTACGGGAGACGTTTGGAAACTATGCGATTTCACGTTTCACTAATGCTTTTCTTCCATCTCACTATCCGGAGTTACCATCATTGGATGCGTTTGGTTGGGATATGCTGAATCTATGGACTTTCCCAGATAACCCTGGTCTACAGTACAACAGTTAAATGAGAAAATTACACAAGCGTTACAGCAGTTTCTCTGCTAAGGTGAAGCAGTATATGTGAAAACATGTCTATTTTAAATTTCCTCTAAACTTATGTTCTCTGTCCTGCTCTTTCTTATGCGATTTACGATGTCTTTATCCTAAAACTGGTTTTTGAAATAAACCCCTGGCAAACCAGTATATGAACATATGAAGTGAAATGCATGCGATGGTAAAAAGTTGTATTCAGCAATATCTACCAAAGTAAAACTGTATTTTTTATGGTTGTGGACCTGAACAGGCTAAATAAGGCCTATCGTGCTAAAGCACTCAGGAACACTTAGGAGGAGTTGTACATTTTTAGGTGAGATTTCACATGTATGCACGTACTGTGGCAGAAAAATATAGAACGACATATTTAATTTAACATTGGTACATTATTATTGTCTTTTGGTTGTTTCCTACTGGTAAATCAGAATATGATCATATATACCAATTTACGATGAAACATTTTGTAAAACGACTTTTTTAAATTACTATGGTAAACCATACTCCACATCTCCTGGATCTATTCCTTACTACTATGTTACGTGCACAAAAGGATATTGGTAGAAATTGGTGACCAAGGTGCAGTAACAAGGAAAAGAGGAATTAGCCGGAAGCTCAGTCGGTCGGTTCAGCACTTGGATGCATGGGCGTTTTGGCAGGAGAAAGGAAATACATAAAGTTTAAAAAGGGCACCACTTGATTGACTTCTTTATCGCCCTCTATCAAGAAAAGGGCTACGGCCACCTAGGACAAAAGAGACAGCTAAAAGAAAATGGTGAACTAAGTCCACACTGAGGAGGAACCTGGTTAGGAATGGAGTCGTAGATCACAGGATTAATGAAAGAACATACAATCGTTTAACACCACTTATTTAATATACCCTAACGTTAAATAGCATAAATGTTACAATAACAATCAAATGTTCATAAATATCTAACACAAAATATAATCAGAGACCATGTCTCCATGAAATAAACCACCAGCAATCAACTTACCTTTCCGACAGCACTGAAAACAAACTATAAAATTTACTTGAACTTTACCTACTCAGCCACAATGCGGTTCGGCATCTAGTGTTGACCCTAAAGAAAAATAATACCCAAAACATATATTTATAATTATCCGAAATTGACTTTTTGTTTGTTTCCCGAAATTAGCGAAGAGCTCTCCGTTGGATTAACTTATCAGTTTCAATCAACCGGACGCAAATAAACCCCAAATATCAAACAAAATTTTAGCACTAGATGTCTACCCTGTTGTTTACTTATGTAAGCACAAAATATTATTAAATTTAGTTAACATGAGCATTACAGAAAAATCAATAAGCATAAAGCATTTAGATAAATTTTTGAAGGCCAAGTTGATTACAGTTGGCAAGTAAGCATAAAGCTACAAAAAATTCGATTAGTAACTTCTACTTCAGACAGTTTTAGAATAAACAAATATTAAAATTGTAATCCGAAAGAAAAATTATAAATGTTATACAACCCCAAAGCTAGTAAATAAATATTCCGTTTAATTACGCAGTAATTGAAACCCCAACAGTTAGCCTAATCTTATGACATACGTTGTATATTTAACTCAACGAGCAGCATTCAGTGAAACAAACAGCTGGTTGTATGTACAGTAAACACAGGTAATTCTAACCGTTTCACAGTTACGGTTATTTAGCAGAACAAAGCCAGCATACAAGAAAAGTAAATAGATAATATATAAATTCTATTGCAAAGTTAAATGTAAGTATAAGCGAAACTTTGAATAACCCAATTTATCTTTTACAGGTACAATTGTATAGTATTACTCTCGATTATTCAGAAAAAAATTGTTTAGCAATAAAGCATAAGCATTAAGTTCAAGATTAAGAAAATTGCAGAAACACACTAATACAAGTAGTAGCACAGTAATATAATGGTTATAAACCTTCAGTAAAGTACAGATAACGGAAGCATCGTTATCCAGAAAACAATCAAAGTCACTCACCATAGGTAAAATTGTGTCTGTAACAATAATACTTATCGGAAACTAGTCGTAGGTGTAACGTAGATTTCTTCTGTTAAATCGGAAGATATTAGGAGAAGGAGTAATCGTAGATGGTTTCCATTCAGGCTTGAAGACCGCTAACTAATATTTCATCCCTCGGACGAGTGATATCCAAATGTGTTGTCAGGAACGGTTTAATTATTCCTTATGGAAGCACGAAATATGTTAATCTTGAGTGAATGTGTAAAAACCAAAAAGAACCTATATAAGATAAATGTGTTAGAATTTAAGTTGATACCCAATTTTAAAATATGATCTTTAGCTGTAGTAACAATTTCAAAACATGTACGCATGCATTTCAAAACTATGTCTTGTAAATAAGTAACGAAAGTGAGTAGCTTACCTCTTGATCGAAGCCAATGCGTAGCAGAAGCAACCAAAAAATTAAAGCCGAACTAAATTCGAAGTCCCCAACAGGACTTATTTATATGGAAAAAGAATAAAACCAGCAACAGGCTGACTTAAAAATTTTCTTGAACAATTCAATCCAATTTTAGGAACACTTTTTCCAAATTTTACATGTGCTTCACACTACGCATTTTACCCAAAATGGCGTTTTACCTTATCTCGAAGTACCAGAAAACAAAAAACCCATAGCCTGATTATTTTCACCAATCCAAAATTTTAAAGTATCACGTGTTTGAAATATTTTAAATTGAAACGATATTTAGTGACAATGTTGCGTTTTCACCAACATACACGAGGAGTCGCAAATTAAAGACCATAAATTCATCAACCGAGTTTTACACGTCAACTAACCCAGTTCTCTATAAAACAAGCGCCGTTTCCCCACTTCGTCAATCAGACCATTGCCTAATCGAAATAACTTCCTCTGTACCAAATCCCACTGTTAATCAAAAAAGAGATAGAACTATGTGGTGTTTTAAATCAGCTAACTGGAGCGAACTGCGAGACTTTCTTGCTACCTTTCCATGGTGTGACTATTGATTTAAATGGTCCTCCTCTTGAAACATTGCTCTTTCAAGAACTGAAGTTATCCAGAGGGTATGGAGTTATACATTCCCAAAAAACATAATCGCGTAGGTCATGTCCGTTCCCATCCCTGGTTTAAAAGGGCTTGCACGGATGCATTATCGCAAAAGCATAAACCCTTTACCAAATGATTATCAAATAAATCTATCGAAAATCACGCCGACTATATTACCGCAGAGAATAGTTGCAAAAGCATTATCAACCAGGCCAAAAAGATGTATGAAGAACGTAAATGTGTTTTTGGGTGGTCGTAAATTTTGGTCATTAGCTAAAGCCATCAGTAAAAACTTCCTTTCCTCACATGACGTCTCGTGACGGAGCTGCAGTAGCTGATCCTGCTGAAAAGGCCAATCTCTTTGTCGATTACTTTGCATCAAATTCATGTCTCAATGATTCTGGTAAAAATGTGCCGTCGCCCAAATCTACCCCATACGCTATTAAACAATCCACTTTCATTACAATCTCCTGGAATCAATTATCAATAAACTTGACTCAAACAAGGCGACTGGCCCTGACGGTATTCCAACTATCGTCCTTAAAAAATGTTACCCCTAGCTAGTACCTGTATTATCCAAACTCTTTTCGATTTTCATGTCATTTGGAGAGTTTCCCTCATCGTGGAAGTTGGCAAATGTCCAACCTGTTCGTAAAAAGGGTGACAAAACCGATCCGTCAAACTATCGACCATTCTGTCGAAAATCATAGAGAAATCGATAAACCACCAGCTACTTTCGTTCCTCGATCTCAATAAACGCTTAAACGACCACCAGCATGGATTCAGACTGAGTCGTTCAACGAGTGATCTTTTATATGTCACCCAACTTTGGAATAACACACTAGAGAGGTCCTGTGAAACAGTCGTAGTAGCTTTAGATATTTCAAAAGCTTTTGACCAGGTTTGGTACAAGTGCCTACTTGCCAAGCTGACTTCGCTCAGATTATCAGTTACGCTCATCAATTGGATACATAGCTTTCTTGACACAAGACGTATACGTGTTGTCGTCAATGGCTTCTTTTCGAAAGAAACTACTATTAAAGCGGAGTACCCCAATGATCAGTGATAGCTCCTACACCTTTCCTGCTATACATAAACGTCCTCATTTCCTCAATAACTATCCCAACCCATTGCTTTGCAGACGACAGCACTTTAGATTGTAGTTTTTCTCAGTTTTCCCACAACAATAAGTCTAGACAAGACGTTAAGGTGAACATGGCAGCCCCAATCAACAGTGACTTGGAACGTATCCTTGAATGGGGAAGGTATAATCTACTCACATTTAACGCCGACAAAACGCAGTGTTGCCTTTTCTCTGCCAAGAAAGTCCGTATCATCGAACTTTTCATGGGTTGACCACCTTTTATCTGCCAGCAAAACAGCGGCCCTTAAACTGGGCTTTCTATACAGATCTAAACAGTACTTCATATTGAAACAACTCCTTTTGCTGTATAAGGCTCAAAATCGACCTCACCTGGAATGCAATTCCCACCTCTGGGAAAGTGCTCTCCAATACGCCTTTGATATGGTAAACCGCATCCAAAAAAGAGATAATCAGGGTTATAAATGACCCGTCTCTGACTTCTGACCTACAGCCGCTTGAGCGTAGAAGAATAGTTTCGGTTCTTTCCTTGATCTATCGCTATTACCATGGCAAGTGTGCTTTCGAAATACACTCCTTAATACCTTCGCAGGTCATTTTCGCTAGGAACACTCGCTTTTCCCATTCACACCATAATTATGCATTCAAACTTCAAAATTCAAAGTTCCTGTATTTATCCAAACTTTGACTTAAGTCAATTCATAAACATTTCGGCAGACTAACAATATCCCTAAACCCTCCCAGTGTTGCTGAGTGATTTAGCACGTTAGGCAAAACTTAGCCTGTTCGGGAATACTATAAGTTAAAAAAAAAACGCTAGCAAAGAAATACACAAAGCCCCTTACTTTCAAGAGGAAGTGGTAGATAGTTCAAATGTCGAGAATTTCTAACGGAAATATCAAGTGAGTGTTATTGGAATTAGATTTATATCGAAATAAAGTAAAATATCTTTTATATAGTAAATAAAACGAGAATATTTTGAGATTTCAATAAGTCAACTGCTGCTTCGGAATATAATTTTCGGAATGAGATTAATAATTTCGGTCGCAGTGACGTTGCCTAAGAGGCACAAGTGGCTGAGGATAATACAGAAGACAGTCGTTCAAGTTTGGGAAATTTAACACCAAATGTACCAAATGTGTGTTTTTAGAGATTAATTGGCGAGGAACAAAATCTAAGGGAAGTTGATGTAGACAATGAAACCGACTATAATGCAGAAATCTTGAATGATAACCAGGAAGAGGTTGAACTTAATCAAAAACGATATAGATCGCTAGAAAGCCAAATGAAAAATAATAGAAATGTTGCAAGGAAATATGTCCTACCAATGAAAAACCCAGATGACACAGTGACAAATGATGTAAAAATTTGCCAAAAATTTTTCTTGAACATGCTTGGATACGGGAATGCAAACGTGCTTACGTCACTTAGAAAAACTTTAACTGACCCGAATGGTAACAAGAAACTGGTGCCAAAAGGCGATGACCTCCAAATAAAAAATATGCACACATAAATTCTTACAATCCACTACCACCTCACCATGTAAGGGAGCATGCTCCTAACCCAAAGAATTTACCTCCAGATCTGTCAATAAAATTTATGTATAGCGTTTATAATGGCCCTCATCCTGATGCTAAGGTATGTTACGAAGTTTATAGACAGATGATTGATGAACTAAATATCGGATTTTACGAAGCAACTCCGGAAAAGTGTGGTTTTTGCCTGGAAATGGAACTTAACACTTGTGACGAAAATCACAAGGAAAAGGCTGAACATTTAGAGAAGGTAATAATAAATAATACCGAATAAATTTAACGATAAATTAAAAACAACTGGTTTCTTGTAGGAAAACCACATAAGAGAATGTATCGAAACGATCAAGAAATTCCATACGAAGAAGCGCGTACATTCTCTGCAAATATGCAAAGAGTCGTTCTATTACCTCGTATGCCAGATATGAAAGAAACTATTCTTATTTCTCGGTTAATCACATATAACGAAACGTTTGCCTCAATATAGAAAACGGACGGGCAATATCAATTAACCCTTTTGCACCAAGAGATTGCTGGCCGTTACGCTGAGGATGTTTCCAGTGCTTTAAAAAAGGTTTTGACTCTTAATACAGATGCCAAAACAATAATTATCTGGATGGACGACTTCACGAGCCAGAACAAAAATTTTGCCTTCTACTCATTAATTATTTGCTACATAAATTCACCAAACTGTTCAATTAAGGAAATAAATTTGAAATATTCAGTAAAATGTCACACATTTACGTCCGCTGACGGTTTGCATTGACGAATAGAACAATTCCTTAGAAAGGCCAAGAACACTTACGATTTTAATGACAATAAAAATGCATGCTTGAAGTCTTCTCATCGTGCAAATGTAACAGTCATAAGTCATTCTGTAACTTATAAATTCGAGAACCTAATACGAACTCGGAAATCGAATCAAGGAGAGTCTATCCCTTATTTTAAGGATATTGTTTGCGCCAAATTTATTCGGGGTTAAACAGATTTTATGTATTAGACGTTGCCTCCCAATGAATTCAAATCTACAAAAAATACATTGGAAAGAAAAGCGAACTTAAATATGCCTGTTGTAAGCCCTTCTAATAGAGGCATTTCTGTTACCAAGAAAGGAAAAATAATAACAGACCTTGTTTCCAAAGTGCCGGCAAACAGAAAACAGTTTTGGATGGAACTGTCTGAAAATCCTACTTCAGAAGACTTAGTACTAGCAGAAGGAGTTTAGTTTAAATAAGAACACTAGCAGCTTGCTTATTTTTTTATGAACTTTCATTAGTTTTAAGATTTTTATAAATGTATGTAAGCGTCATTCCCAGCCCTGGCCAGTCTATCACAATAAAGCCGGTTTAGCAAGAATACTTCACATTTTAAAACCATGGTATAACTATTTAAAATGCATGTATACTTATTTTCTGCAATACCAAACAAAAATTAAGCCAAACTGACCAATCGTAAACGAGTATAAGCGACATATTTCCTGTATAATTAAGGAATACAAGCTTTTTTCAATCACAGTTTGTTTGAAAATAGTTTCTGACTTAACCCACCAAATTTGAATCGAGTACCTTTAAAAATAACAAAACAACAAAAAAAATTAAAAAAGTGTTTTTTTTTCAAAACCTTTTTTTCACATATACTGTTTTACCTTAGCAGGCAAGTCCAACCCTAAACCCTTGTCCTTCTCCTGCGTCATCCGTGGCGTGGACAAGGACATCCTCCCAGAAGAGATCCGGCAACCCATCGACCTCCCTAGAGTCACAATAGCGATCCGGATCATATCCAAACCAACAAACATGCCTACTTTCTTTATCCGATTAATTACCTCATCCCAATCCATCCTCAACTACTCCGTTTCTAACGGTGTCTACCCTTTCGGTAGACACTACCCCTGCGAACATTCCCGGATTCCTAACCCCACCCCCAAATATTGCTCCACCTGCACGCAGGTGGGGCATATTTTCGAGGAATGTCTTACCCGCACCCTCCGTTGTCCCACCTGTGGTGAAAGCACAAAGCTTCGTCGTGTACCCGCGTGAATATACCAAAGTGAAACAACTGCGGTGGACCTCATGATACCTACTCCTTTTCCTGCGCGACCCGTCCTGCGATTCCCACCACCGCGGCAGCGACTGCCGTACCCAAACCGCTCCCTCCTTCCACGTCGGACACCGATTACGACGAGAAACCCAAAACACCAATATCCATTCCCGATTTTATCGCTTCCCTTACCCTTACCCTAAAGCAATTGTTTCCTGAGCGTAGGGCCGACATAGCGAAAGCTGTCGACATTACGTCCAGGGAATAATTGAAGAGCCGTACCAGGGTCAACTTTGTGGCAATGGTATAGCTATCACTACCCACAACATCCGATCTTAATCCTACACCCTAACCTCTCACCCTAATCCCTTTTCCTCACCCTAAGTACAATGGATCTAATAATAGGTACAATTAATGCGAGGGGTGTCCGTCGCAAGCGCCCCCTCATTAAGAATCAATTAGCCACAAATCAAATACAAGTCCTGGCAATCACAGAAACAAAACTAACCAACCGTTGTACCCTTGACTTTGCCTCCTACAATTCATTCCTTCAATTTAGCGCCCACAACAGTTTGCGAGGCACAGCCCTCATAATCAAGAATTCATACCCTGCCACTCCTTGTCCTCTTCCGCAGCACCTCCAGCATCTCGAATGTGTAGCTGCAACGGTGCACTTTCCCCTTCCCGTCACCTTTTTTTGTTATTACAATCCTCCAGAAGAAGCCATTTCCAATGACCTCTTAGACCACATCTCCACCCTACCCAATGGTATCCTCCTAGGAGACCTTAATGCCCGATATGTCCAATTCGGAGATCACACGAACAATAGAAATGGTATCCGCCTAGCCCACAGTATTCTTACCCTACCACTGTTCCGGATTAGGAACACCAATCCTACCTTTATTGGTTATCAAGGTGCCTGTATAATCGATCACATTATATGCATCGAGTCACTAATCCAGAGCATGTCCTCCGATTGCCAATTAAGTCAAACCGTCACATCGGACCACCTCCCCCTTCTCGTTAAAACATTTCCTCGGCCCCGTCCCTCCCCCTCCTCCTACTCACATTATCCGTAGAGGTTTTCAAAACGCCGATTGGAATGTATTTTGCGAATACATCTCCAATAATCTTCAGGCGAACGATATCCACACTCCCAACGAAGTCGAGAGAGCGGTCACCGACTTAACTTCCCTTATCAGGGAAGCGGTCGCAGCCTCAATTCCCCAAAAATCAATTGATATATCCCGCAAACCTCTCCCACAATACATCGGAAACCTGATCAAAGGGAATAGGCGAGTATATCGCGAATTCCTGATATCAAGGGACCTCGCTCTCAAGATCGAATATAACCGATTAAACGTCCTAATTCAACTATAGAGATGGAAAGAAGTTCTGGCACACCTTGAATATACTCACTAAAAGGAAAACCAAACTATAGTCCCACCTAACCGATCCCCAGGGTAACTTAATTTCCAGCGATCAAGACGAGGCCGAAATTTTTCGCCACCACCTACAATCTGTCTATACTTCACCTAACGATCCCTCGTTCGATGACGACGACTTTAAAAATCGTCTAGAGGAAGACCTTGAGGATTTTAGAAACTCGAATTACCTGAGAAAATCCTGGATGATAATGATCCGTTTTTCAGCTCAAACCCTCAACTACTTCTAAAAGGTAAAATATCCGCTCCCGGACAAGACGGACTCAACAGATTTATACTGAGACACCTACCCCCCCAGCGATCAGACGCCTAACGTCCATATATAACAAATGCTTTTCCCTTTCGTACTTCCCGACGGTGTGGAAATCCGCCTCGACCGTCATGATTCCCAAAAATTTCTCCGACCTGACAGAACCCTCATCCTACAGGCCCATCTCTCTCCTCAGCTGCCTAGGCAAATGCTTAGAGCAGATCCTAGCCCGAAGGCTGGGAGATCACATAGAATCCAATAGCCTCTTACCAGTTCGGCTTTCGACCCAATAGAACCTGTCAGGACCCTTTGCTAAAACTCCTCACAGAAACGTCACGAGCATTTAAGCACCGCTACTGTAACCTCGCCGTGTTCTTAGACATAAAGCAGGCCTTTGACAGAGTCTGGCATGCGGGTCTACTTTACAAAATTCAAGCATTAGGTATCCCCCCCCCCCCCGAGCTCACGAAGCTCCTACTGTCGTATCTAACAGATAGGACGGTACGAGTCCGAGTGGGTTCATCCCTTTACAGAGTTTTACCCCCAAACAATCGCACCCCAGGGTTCTGCCTTAGCACCCATACTATATCTTACCTTCGCCAATAATATCCCCATTGTAACAACTCCCGAAGTATCCCTGGCACAGTTTGACGACGACACTGCCTCCTGGGCAGCTAATTGGTCAACAAAGAACGCCTCCAACAGTATGTTCAGTACCCTACGGAACTTTTCCAATTGGGCCAACTAATGCAGAGTCTCCATAAACCCCTCCAAAACACAAGCCATTCTATTCCAGCACCCTAACTATACCCGACACAAACTACTATCCAAAAATGACGTAAACATTTCGCTGCAAGGGGAACGATTACCGATACTTGACGACATAACATACCTAGGAGTTACATTTACCAAAAGCCTTAACTGGAACGCCGACCTGAACAAGACCCTGAACAAAGTACGGAACCGATACAATCTCCAGGCCGCCCTTAGGGGACGAATAGGATGTTGTCAACCCGAAACCCTACAACATACCTACAAGACATTCATACGGCCGTCATAGATTACCGTGCGCCATTGTACGCTATCCTAAAACCCAAAGAACTAAAATTCATAGCCTCTTGTGAACGCAGAGTCCTACGAAGAACACACCGACTACACTATAGAACACCCAACGAACTCACCATAAAGCACGCTAACATCATACCTATCACACAACGCCTCAAAAAACTGCAAACAAACTACACACTCCGTAGGATATTCGTCGAAACAGAAGCTACCGAAAACATCCTACGCATTTCACATACGCCCCTTACCCACATCCAATACATAAGAACCCACAGGAGAAAACCGAAAAATAAATTCAAGCACCCTCCAACTATCCTGACCCAGAACATTGAAAACCTCCCCGAAGAATTCGAAGAACTCCTCGATGACATCCCATACGCACTGAGATAAAATTGAAGGCAACCACTGCAACGACCAAGGAATCGAGCCAATACACACCACGCACCTCATATACACACCACATATATACTCCCAATCCAAACAAAAATAATGTAATATTATATTAATAATTACTTTTTTTTTGTAACCACTGAACACCACATACTACATTGTATGCACATATACAATACACACAACAATATAGGTCTACTAAGACACAAAAGACCCAGGACTGAAGAGGAATCAGACTCCTGAACAGTCCACAGGAATAAGTATTAAGAATAAAGCAACACTAACAATAAGCATTCCAACTAATAAGCATACTAACAAAAAAAAAAAAAAAAAAAAAAAAAAAGCAGGCAAGAGGTGCAACAGCCTTTATTTTAAATATGGCCTCAAATATGCAAGAACGATACAAACTGTTCGTACAACGTAATGGAGGGTACTTATTAGTAAAGCTAGGACTAAGTGTTAATTTATTATTACATATTATTTTAAGTGAAGTTTAAAATTTTCAGTATTATACATTAACAGCCATACTATAGCTCTTAAATAGATTTTAGGTTTGTCGATTGTGTACGTAGAAATTACTGATTCTCGTTGCTGTTAAAGTTTACAGCTTGAATGTAATTCTACATATACAATTTTATGCATGCGTTACATTTGGTTTGGTATTCATAATAGAAAAAGCTATAAAATATAACAAAATACTGTAAGTATATAAATCTCAGTCACCAGATTGAATAAAACCGAAACGCTTTTTTACGCGTTGTAATTTAACTATATTGCCCTATTCAAAAAAAAAAAAAAATTCTATATAGTCACTGTGATAAATTTCAATTCACTTGCACGCATAATTTTTTATGATTTCGCATAATTCTTTCAAGTTTCAATAACTACATGAAACAAGTTGTGTCAAATATTTTTCACTCGGTTCTCACAGTAAAACGAAAATTGGTTATTCTTTTATTTTCTCTACTTCAGATACTCAATTTTACTTTAGAAAGATGGTTACTTCTACAATCTTTCAAAAGATTTTACGGTACACGAAACATTTTATGTGAAGTTTAAACTTATACAGAAATGGTGGTAGCGCCTCGGTCTTTTGTTGTATGTTATAAAATATAGGTCAAACGCCAGCTATCACTTGGTATATTTGACTGCCGAGTTCTTTATAATATGGACAATAAAGTTTATAAGGAAACTAAATTAAACCACGATAGGGGTGTTATGGTACGTAAATTCAATTTTGTTTTCATATGTTTCTACATTTATCCTCACACCGTTACAAAGACAGTAGCGTTCCCATTGTGTACGTTGGAGTTACTTTTTAACGATATTTGTATAGTTATACCACTGTAAAAAGTTTTTGTGAACAATTATTTGATTCAAAAGGTAAATCTAAAAAAATGTTGGATAATATTTACAAGCTTGTTAAAGAAAAAGAAGTAGGCAAGAATGCGACCTGAACGAAAGTTCCGTAAAAGGTCAATATAACAGAAATTGGAACGCAACCTATCCTGTAGAAGCAATAAGCCTCCAAATTACACAAAATAAAATATTTCTGTGGAGTTTGTACATAATAAAAACATTCAATGTGAGTACAATGTAAACCAAAAATTAATGGCTATTACTTTAAACAAACACTGCACGAAAATATTTATTCTGATATAAAACTAACGATAATTAAACAAATCCTTTATTAACTTGTATAAATGGTATCATTATGCTGGCGATGTGTAATAATAATTTACAATAAACTGGTAATCAATAATAAATACGCGTTGGTATAGAGTTGTACCGTTCAACCTCTGACTTTGGTATGAATTAAGTCATGCCTATTAGAGCTTAACATTTTTTTATTCAATAAAATACATATTTAGTACCTATTCAAAGGTGTTGAACTGTAAAACTGTGACCTTTTAATTCAACTCTTTAGTGGACAGCGTCCGTTTAAACGGACGCGCTACAAGGGGTGATTCTGATATACTAGTGGGGATGATCGGCAACTCTCTTGCCGAAACTCACATACGATACAATCGGTTAGTAGCGATTTATTATGCAAGTTCGTAAAGTTGTTTTCGATTTAGAGTTGCCGTGAAGATCGAAATGGAGTCTCCGTTATATTCATGTAGAAATGGCGGGGGAGAAAATTGATCTGGCATACATATAACGTTTACTATTTTTTTAATTTTACTTTAAAACTCAATAAAAATGTGTAGATTAGCAATCAAAATTGAAACTTTCCAAAATATTATCTATCATTTTATCTATAATGACTTTTACACCATGCCCCTTAAAACGGACGTTGTTCGATACCATCATTTTGTAAATAATTTTACGTTTATTGGCAGGTTGACTTTGGCTCACTTACTAGATTGATTGGACGACGACAATGATATATCTGGTAATGTGTATATAGTTCCTCCCGATGAGGGTAATGAAACTGAAGAAGATAGTGATATGTCCGACGCCGAAAACGACGGTAATGAGACCAGCTTCCACGGGGTATTCTCAATAAACCATGTGCAGTTGTTCCATTGGCCTAAGATGATTGCGAAGATTTATTACCTCTAAGCAGAAAAACATTAATAAAAATAAGGAAGTCGACGAAATCCTATCCTCAATCAAAATGGATCCGAAATCCAGTTCCAGTAGGTCATGTGATTACCGAAAGCACTGTGAAGTATAACAAATAAAAAATTGAGTATGTGATTGGAATATTAAAAAGGTAAATTGCATCAGCGTCTAGCTCAGTGAGGTACAAACTTACGAAACTTACGGTTGGTTGAGAACTCATTGATTTTCAGATCGTAAGGGAAGCAGGGATATATCCATAGATATAATCAGTAAAGCATTTCTTTGTAGGACGCCATTCAATTTACAAGTTGAATAATTAAAATACAACAAAAATTAAGAAAGATGTACCCTAATTGCATAATGTCTGATTAATTTGGGCATAAAATAACTCAAACGATATTTCTCGTGAGGATTTACGATACCAAATAATTACTAATTTAACACAACTATACAAGCTTATAATCTATATTTACATAAAATCCAAAATGCAGTGTGATTACCACTGTATTCAAGCATAAAACGTATTCTTGACCTATGTCAACAAATATTACAGTACTATAGGTTATGAACTAAAATTATTTTATCTTAGGAACAGAAAACTCATTAAAAGGATACGTATTACTTAAATGTACTCAAAATAAATATGTTATCTTCGTAAAACGAACTGTAGCGTGAGAAATGCATTTCCATTCATAAGATACATACGATAATTTCCATTTGCCAATAACGTACAAATAAACGAACTGTAGACCATATATGAAGGCAACCAAAGTTCCGTAATGTGAACGTAAGGCAAGGTACTGTAATTTGCATTTATCTTTAACATACAAATAAACGAACTGTAGTCCATATAGGTAAGGTAATTTTCATAATATGAACGTACTATAAGGTAAGATAATTTCCATAAAATCTTTCACATACCATAACGGAAATGCAGGTAACCCACAAAAGCAGGCTCTAAAAACATCAAAGGCTGGCAGATATTCAACGATGAAAGCAGATATACATCGACAGCACACGTTACTAATCAAAACAAAGGTGTCTCCATTTATACTCGTGAAGATGGCATTGCATTATCATGTGCCATTTTATGCATTTTTCGTGACGTCATGCACCACGCTTTTACAACGAACAAACTTCTTTAACATAGGACCTTTTCCTAACACAATCGGTTTTCTTTAATGTAGAGGCGTACACTTATATATATATATATATATATATATATATATATATATATATATATATATATATATATATATATATATATATATATATATTGAAATTCATAAATTTCTTGTAATGTTTTAATTTATGTCTATTAATATAATTATAATTATCACCACGTTTGAGTCCCATGAAATATTTTGAGATGAATTGCATTAATAAATTATAATGTATCTAATTCCTTATTATGATGATTAATGATAAACTTGTTAAATAAAATCGCCGCGACTAGCATCCCAGGGGACAGAGTTCAATATTAGTTCAGTATCAAAAAGAACATTAAACATTTGCGTTAGGTTCTTTTGCCAAAAATAAAATCAATTATGATTTTGAAATAAAACTGGAGTTGTATATTCTCAACTGTATTTAAACGCCTTGTATCACCTATTTTATATGTTGCGTGCATGCGATAATCATTGACCTGAATTTGTGCACATATTTCATCATGACTAATCAATAACGAAGATATATTTTCGGTAAGTATCTTTTGCTTTTTAAAATAATTTGAATCACTATAAAATTAATGAATGGTTGTACTATTTCCAAACTAGTATATAATCTACCTAAAACCTTTACACATATGCACATAGGTTTTTTTTTTTATGATTGTGGACCTGAACAGGCTAAATAAGGCCTATCGCGCTAAAGCACTCAGGAACACTTAGGAGGATGGATAGAGGGATAACGAATTGCCAATAGATGCCTATGAACAGCTACCTTAAATTTTCTGATATCATAAGTGAGAGGAAAACAGGAACTAGGGAGATCATTCCAGAGTTTAGAAGCCGTGTAGAAAAATGTGGATTGCGGCCGTTTGGTACGACAAGTGGAGATTTGTACTGCATACTGATGATGTGAATGAGCGAACCGAGTGTTTCTCGCAAAGATAGCCGGAGATGGTATCAAAGAATGTAATTCACCAGCACAATAGCCGTTGTAATAACGATAATACAAAGAAAGAACTGAAACCATCCTTCTATGCTCAAGAGACTGTATGTGAGAAGTTAAGGACGGGTCATTTATAAGCCTAATCGCTCTCTTTTGAATACGATCAACGATATCGAGAGCGTATTGGGGAGCACTAACCCAAAGGTGAGAATTGTATTCCAGATGAGGCCGAATTTGGGCCTTATACAGCAGAAGGAGTTGTCGAGAGATAAAGTACTGCTTAGATCTGTACAAAAAGCCTATTTTACGAGCAGCTGTTTTGGTAGCTGACAGAAGATGGTCAACCCATAAGAGATTTGAAGATACAGTCATACCCAACAGAGTAATAGAGTCTGAAAGCTTTAGAACTGAGCCATTCATACTTACAACAGGAAATGATCTATCTTTTTTGGCGGACATAAGGCAACACTGTGTTTTGTTAGCATTAAATTTAACTAGATTATTGCTTCCCCATTCGAGAATACGTTGAATGTCTTTGTTGATTGAATTTGCCATTTCAGCTTTAATTTCTTGATTTGACATAGAAGGTGGATTATCACTATGAGTAGACTGAGATGAACTACAGTGAAGAGTGCTATTATCAGCAAAGCAATGGATGGGGTTAGTTGTTGAAGAAATAAGGTCGCTTATGTACAGCAGAAAAAGTGTAGGCGCTATAACGGGTCCCTGTGGTACGCCCACGTTAATGCTAACTTCTTTTGAAAAAAAGCCTTCAACTACGACACGTATTCGTCTTTTATCAAGGAAACTAGAAACCCAGTTGATGAGCGTATCATTTAACCCAAACGAGGTGAGTTTGGCAAGTAAACACTTATGCCAAACTTGGTCAAATGCCTTTGAGATATCTAAAGCGACTACAACTGTTTCACCGGACTGCTCTAGTGTATTGTTCCAAACTTGGGTCACATATGAAAGAAGATCGTCTGTTGAACGACTTTGCCTAAACCTATATTGGTGGTCACTAAGGAGTTTGTTAGTTTCAAGGAACGT
Organism: Vesta saturnalis; assembly: GCA_036346205.1. Classification (NCBI taxonomy): domain Eukaryota; kingdom Metazoa; phylum Arthropoda; class Insecta; order Coleoptera; family Lampyridae; genus Vesta; species Vesta saturnalis. Next base: position 6,596,989 of record JARFJB010000534.1, read on the forward strand.
GAGCAGTTGCTGATTGATGGCTTTTTCCATGATTTTAGACAAAATGGAAGTGATGGCAATTGGTCTGTAATTTGAGGGATCCGTCTTATCACCTTTTTGGGAATAGGTTAAACATTTGCTAACTTCCATGATGAAGGGAATTCCCCAGAAGATATAGAGATCGTATAGAGCTTAGATAGGACTGGTACTAGTTCGGAGGAACATTTCTTTAAGACAATAGCTGGGATACCGTCTGGGCCAGTCGTCTTATTGAGATCAAGCCTACTGATGATCGATTCCAAGAGCATGTACCGAAAATGAATTGGTTTCATAACGTATGAAGAAGAGTTGATTAGGCGCACATCTTTTCCAGAATTATTGAGACACGAGTTTGATGCAAACAAATCCACAAAAACGTTGGCTTTGTCTACAGAATCAGCAACTACCGATCCATCAATAGATGTCAGGAAGGAAAATGAAGATGTTCGAAAGTTTTTACTAATGGTTCTTGCTAAAGACCAAAATTTACGACTGCCTAAAGGAGATGTAGCTAGTTCATTGCATTTGCGTTGTTCGAACAACTTTTTAGTTTTAGTGGTGACACCTTTGCAGATATTTCTAGCACCAACGTATTCTACATGACTGTCAACCGATTTATTAGATTTCCATTTAATGTAACATTTATTTTTTAAAGATTTTGCATCAGAACAAGCCTTATTGAACCAGGGTTGGGAACGTGAAAGACCTACACGGTACTGTTTTTTCGGAATGTACAACTCCATTCCCATGAGGATGACTTCAGATACTGAAAGAGCGATGTCCGAAGAAGGGGACGACCTAAACCAATATTCACGCCATGGAAAGGTTGCAAAGAAGTCCCGTAAATCACTCCATCGAGCTGACTTAAAACACTACAAGGTTCTATCCGTTTTGCGAACAGTGGAATTAGGTACAGTAGAAATGATTTTTATTAGACAATGGTCGGAAAGACCTAAAGGCGAAAGAACGGAAGTTTTATAAACAAGAGGGTTTGATGTAACAAAGAGATCTAGAAGATGTGGAGTATGGTTAGGGTTATCAGGGATTCTTGTGGGTTCAGAAATCATTTGTGTGAGATCACATGAAATAGCAAATGTTTCTGCACTATGACCAGCGGGATTTGTAGTAGATGAAAATAGGTGATAAACAATAATATTCAACGTAACCTCAAACAAAAATATAAGATTCATACACTCACATTTATGTTTGCATTCTTTCAGCTGCTCCAATTTTCAATATTGATGTTCCAATATTCAAATCAAAAGTATTACAAATTCCATAAATAATATCGATCCGACGGTACAGCATAAGCATATACAGGTATGCTGCATAAATATTTTTTTCAACACTTTTCAGAAGCACTTTGATTTTATTTGTCATATTTTCAAATATAATAATTTAATTTAAGGTTATTGTATCATATAATACAATTCTATTAAAATGATAACACCATGTTAATTTCGTTATAATAATTTTATATTAATCGAAATAATTGATTTACTTTCAATTGTTTATCGATACCACATCACTCGGACAAGTATTCACGGTAATCTAACTTATGACAATTTTAGAATTTCAACTGTTTAATACTTTCATTGTTGTAGGTTATACGAAACATACAATTCATGTTGAACTTAAATTCATGTACAAATCGAGTGACATGTTCTCGCTTTGAGGAAATAACGGATAATGAAAATTTAACTACTTCCTGTGCTTTTCTTGCTTAACAACCAATCAAATTATAGTTTTTCTCTATACAGACATTACAAAGCTTGATTCTGATTGGCTAACCATTTTTCAGAAATTTGTAAATCACTAATTTTACACATAACTTTGTTATATGGGAACAGATCTTAAAAACATAATTATTTTTGAATTCTACAAAAAATTTGCTTTCTATAGATTTTCATTTGTCCTACTTCCTTTTAAAATTCTAATTTCAACAAATATGCTAATTTTCATATACAAATTTACTTATAACTAACTTATTCTACTTCCTAGAGGAAAACTATAAACAGAAATGGATTCTATGACCCAAAATACATAAGCATACATCAGTATCTAGCACACTTATGATTTATTTTCAAAACTTCCATCACAACATCTATGTTCGTAACCAACGTAACCTGGTTTCTCAATTTTTACACTTAAATTACATACATAATGTTAATTTAAGTTATCACTCTTTCTATACACACTAATATGTAAGTTATTAACAGATTATGTCTTTAATTTCGAATTATTCACTTGTAAGTTATATGAATCTTATTAAATATGTTCTATTTTCAAACACTTTAGCATATAGTTTACTCCTCCTATGTTAATTGATACAATTTCTTTTCATTTTGTTTTAGAATAGAAGCATATTTTGTTGCCAGACTATAATCTACTTATTCATATGGATTACATGAATTTTATAGGATCAACCACCTACTTTACACTTCTGAAGATGCTCGGAAACTATTAACATGAAAATTATATTGTTCAGCCATGATAATAATTTAATACTTGTGAAATTTGAATTAACTAGCTAACAACATGTCCCATAATCATATTTGTACTTATATTTATATTACTTTGAACTTCTGCAACTTGCGCTTTACATATATGTTTAATCAATTCCAATGCAATTACTTTAAGTTTAACGTAACTTTTGCCCTGAGCCAATATCTAACTAACTATGATATTTAGCATTATAAATATCATCTCAACATATGTGGCTGGAAGCCTTATAAAACCTTATAAAAGGAAACAAAACTTAAAACGTAAAGCAATGAACTGTACGGCAGAAGGGACGGAAAGCGTATTAAGTTCGCATTTGCGCACAAAACTTAGACCATACACTATATACGTGATAGAATAAATGTTTTATGTAATATAATGAGAACTTCTCTATTCGCTTCCCATCTCGTCTTTGCAAAGAATTTTATTATATTGACTATTTTACTTGCCCTTATAACTAATTCCTCAACATCTGTCCATAGTATAGATGAATTTAAGTTCATTCTGGGAAATTTGTATTGTTGAATAATTTTAATTTGTTTCCCATTTAGTAATAACTTATGTTCGCGATGACGAAAGCCTACAGTATCCGCTCGTTGTTTTATACCATCAACTGCTCTTTGAAAGCTTGCATTCGATGTCGTACCCAATTTATTAGAGTAATATGTCGCTTCAATACCAAAGTGTACACATCTACCAATATAGCTATCCAATGTGCTGGTGATATTATTTACAGCAATCCTGAATAATGTTATGCTGATAGGCAACCCCTGATGGATGACGTTTTCTAATTTGTGTGCTATTGATAGTGCACTTCCGGTTTTTAGTTTACAATACCTCTCATCAAGAAAAGATTGAATAAACTTTCCCATATTCCCTGCAATTCCCCGCTCATGCAGTTTCAATATTACAGCGTACCTCCATACCGTGTCAAACGGTTTCTCCATGTCAAAGAACACTGCCGTAGTGTGTTTATTCTCTAGGAAGTTGTAAGGTTGTATTGACGCACCCTGTATGTAAGATGTTATAATGACGTGTATTATGTGTTTTGGGTACGCGTGTATTGAGTTTGAAGGCAGACAAAATTTTTTTTTTGTTTATATCGCGTTATTTTGCCGCGAAATTAGCACCTAAATTCATTGGACCGTTTTATATAAAGAAAAAAGTTTCGTATCAGACGTATGAGTTATCGGACGCCTCAGGCGACTCTAGAGGCATATGGCATACCAAAGATTTAAAGTTCAGACCCTCAGACGATTAAGTTAGATAACATTTTAGTATGAATATATAGTAGGTTAGGCTGTTGAACTAATAGATTTTTCTTCTACCGTCAGATGGCTGTTGGTAGGTTGGTCGAAAAACTATTGGGCGTGTGTTTTATTTTATATCAGAATTTGTCTGTTTTGTTTGTGTCCTTGGGGCACACTTGGCTGTGTAGGGACGGCCCTAGAATTTTCCTACAGCAGAGGCCAACTGCTTGTTGTAAGAGGCGACTAATCAAAGGGGTGTGTCGAGGTAGGGTGAGACCTTGGTCTTGGTGATGGGGAGCGGAGCGGATCCACTCTCCACCACACACCGTTAGTTGGGTTGTGGCTTCACGAGCGGGCCTCGGTGAAGTGTTTTAGTTTTTGACTTTGTGTAGGTCTCTTAGGACCAGTATTTTTGAGCTTTTCTGAAAGAAAATCTCCTTGTGGGGGAGGTGTAAGGTTGTGTTGACGCACCCTGTATGTAAGATGTTATAATGACGTGTATTATGTGTTTTGGGTACGGGTGTATTGAGTTTGAACGGAAAAAAATTTTTGTTTGTGTATATGCATAATGTATGTGGGTAGATGATACGCCACTGGCAATTTAGGAGAAATATCATTCAGTATGCAGATACGTGTATTTGAATGTTATAGAGACATTGGTGTTGGAATAAATAGATTCTGATGAATGTAAATGTGAAGAAAAATGTGTCGATGGGACGACAATGTTTGCTACTGTTGACTACTGGTTAAGGAATGGAATGTTGGAAGATAAAGGAGTAATCTTTTCCGGAAGATGTGAAGATATAAGTGTAGAAAATTTTACGAAATATGTAGAGAAAGATTTGGTATGTTTAATTGTTGATTATAGAAAGTTCTCGTAATGTTGTGCAATCAGTTTTGAGAATACGTGTACGTATATGGGATTTGAGACCTTAGACTGTACTTATTTTTGCAAATGTTGCGGAAGGAGGATGAGCACATGTGAGAGATAAACGTTGAAAGTTGTGTAATGGTCCAGAGTGGCCACTGAATGAATGTGATGACGAGAAATGGCTTTTCCATAAAGTAATTGTAAAATTTGTAAGTAAGAACAAACATGGCGATGTATTGTAATTGCAAGCGTGTTTGTCCAGATGGTAGCATCAGTCGGCACTAAGAAAGTTTGAGTGAATACCATTGGTGAATATCGCGAGGAAGTCAGACATGTTTAAAGATGGATGGCTTGAGGTATAAATAGGAAAGTCAGAGATTGGCGTGGGCTATTTGCTTTTTGCTTTTTGATTTTTGCTTTTTGGTGAGAGCTCGGTGGAAGACGCGCGCGCGGGGTGATGTGTGACATCAGAATGAGTTGAGTTGGAGTTATATTTGTGAATAATATTGAAGGCAGTCATTGTTTAAACAACTGCGTAACCCAAAAGGGGATGAATCGTATAAGACATTCATAAATAAAACAATTAATAAAATTGAGATTGAAGATAAAATCAGTTTTATTTCAAGAAAAAAAGTGGTAAGCAGATTTATAATAAGATAACAGTTGTTACGTTGTAGTGTTGAGTGCGGCGTGTGCTTGTAATGATCTAGTTAAATTATTTATGGGACCACCTTTAAGTGAACGAAATGGTCGTAGTAAATTGAGCCAATGTTAAAGTAATTTTATATGACATTAAAAGTTTATTTGTGTAAGGAAGGGCTAAATTGTCCTAAAGGTTGCAGAAACTTTAAGAGGCAACCAAACGTGTACAATTTATTACGGTTTATTGGAGTAATAACCTCGTATAGTTGGACTAATCGCGAGTACCAGAAAGGAATAAGTGTTTGTGAATTGTGAGTACTTGTTATGTGCCTTCAGGCAATCTAAGGATACAAATGGACTACAAATAATTGGTTTACGGGAAGAAGAAGAAAGAAAAGCGTAGGATGAATGGACAGTCTTTAAGTAAGAATTACATTTAAGAACTTTGAAAACTTAGTTGAGCACGATTATCTTTTGGTTAGTTTATTTGCGTATTGTTGTGTAATTTTTAATTAATAGTGTTGAAGGAAAAGGTAATCGATCTCGAGTTATGTTGTATTGGCTGTTTTAGTAGTAAGAATTTTTGCAGAAACGCAAATTTGTATTGACAGTGATGTAGTGGTTTGGTTTCTCAACCACGCTGTTGTAGTATATGTAAACATTTGTTTTTTTTTGTGCAGGACAATATATATTTATCGTTAACTTTTATTCTGTTGTTTATTTAGCCAGTTATGAGACACATTTGTGACGTTTACTTAATTGGTGACCTAGTTTTCGACAATTTAAATGTAGACTTTGCATATTTTGATTTTAAGATTAATGAACAACCTGAAAGGTTATATTTGCCAGGTTAATTTTAAAAAGAAGATTTTCATGTTAGTTTCGTTTAACGCAATACACTAATGACGGATCAGCTAAGAGGTGGAGTTTTGAGAACTTACATATTTACGAATGTCTCATACGATTCAGAGGTATCATAAAGGAACAAGTATTAAGCCGATGACATTGCTTTTCTTTTGGTTAGGAATTTTAAAAATTAATTATCGATCATTGAATGAAGAACTATTTTATTCATTAATAAGTAGAAATTTAACTTTATATGTATACGAGGGATACGTAGAAAATATTCAGTTAACGTGTTATAACTTTGATATTCTGGATGTACAGTACAATCAGGAAGTTTGACGACGTGTATTTCAGCTTTTTTGATAACTGTTGGTTACGTGAATGCAGTTATATTTGAGTGATAAATTTTGTTTGGAAATTTTGGTTTACGAGGTGTATTCAAAAGTTTCTAATAACCTGGGTAGTACTAAATATATTTGAGTTTGAGTTGAATTGTTTGGGACGAGTGTTTGTTTTAGACCCTCGTGTAAGAGTTTACTGAGTAAGCACAATCCTACTTTCCACAATCAAGTAGGGTTAATTAACACCCAGCTTAAGACAATTATTTTAGCAAAGTTTCGATTGTGGTGGCGCCTGGAGACATATTTTCCCGGACTGAGCTGTTTGAATATCGGTGTAAGGTGTTTGAGCGTATTAATCATTCATTTTACTTCTTATTTCGACCACGCCCATCTCCCTGTTAGCTGGCTTGGTAACCCGCTTACATTAGTAAGCATACACGACGCCTTGTGAGGTTTGGACGTGTAACAAAGTCTTCTTGAATTTGATTGATAATAGGTTGTCATTTACGAAATACCCTTTACGGAAACCTGTCTGATGCTTATTAATCAAATTGTTTTCTGCAATGACCTTCACCAGCCTTGTGTTAACAATTCGTTCTAGTATTTTCCTACACAGGAAGTTAGACAGACTGGCCTGTAGCTTTCTACGTTTAGAGAATTTTTTCTTGGTTTTAATATGGGAATTAATGCAATTTTACTTGTTCCAAACCGTATGGCAAGTTTTTTGCCATGCGGTTTGGAATTTTATCAATTCCTCCCGCTGTGTCCCTCAGAAGCTTATTTCCGCGTTTAATTCTTTCATAGAGATGGAGACATTATAAGGTTTTTAAGTTATTTAAGACACTTAGAGGTATTTCTTCTTGATCTTTGTTGGAAATGAAGTTTCCGTACTGCTTACCTCTTTGTAATAATTTGAGAACGCTTCTGCTACTCCCAAAGTGTACATAGCAATTTTGGTCTCGCCCCTGTTCCACATTTCCATTGCCGTGGTATTAGTACCTATGAGGTTAACGTATTGTTGCCACGAACGCTTTTGAGCTTTTCGCATTGGAAGCCTAGCGAAAGCTCTTAGCCGTTTGAATTCTAATAAATTGTGAATTACTGGGTTTTGCGAGAACTTCTTAAGGCTTCTTTTGCGTTCTAGGATGACGTCCTCAATTCGGGAGGTCCACTACGGAACGGGTATCCTGTTCGCTACACTTCCATTTATATCTGTAAATTTTGTTAAACTGTGATTTATTCTAAATTTTCTTTCTTATATTCATTTAATAAATAGGCAAAGCTTTTGTGCCACGATTATATATATTTTGTAATTAACGTTTAATATACAGAGAGTTGCACATTATATGTAGGAATTTGCTTTCTAAAATCTTTATCGATACATTTTAGATTAACGCTTTACGCAAGAGCTGTTTACTGCGGAGGTATCCAATATTTGATATTAATTTCTCGGCCATAAACTTTGTCGTGGGCCAAGAAAAAGACGTCAAGGTTTTTTCAATTCTTCATAAACATTTATTAAACAACCTTCCTTAATTTATTTTAATAACAAATCATTTATGGCCGGAAAGATTAGATTAGATTGAAATAAAAATAGATAACTCGGTCACCAAGACAGTTGTTTTAAGTAAACTGTGACATACTCCAGGATTTTTACACAATAAATGATGTATCAAATATAAAAATAATAAATGGAACTTAGTAGCCAAGGCTGAAAATATAAGAAAGAAGAGAGTGTTCTGGGATGCCATTTTCAAGAGTAATTAATAATATTTACCCTTCTAAAGATCTAGCTCTTGTTTATTGCTAAAAATGATTTTCCACAGTAGGAATTTAACCAATATAATTTGTATACAAAACCTGTCCTTTGCGTTTCTATATTTTACAATTTGTTGACACTAATATTGATTACTTATTTTATGCTGCTGTAAATTCTATTGAAACGTTTAAATATTGCATAATGCATAAATAAAACTATAGTATGTCATTCAAAAATTAATGTTTGATCACGATTGTGATTCAAAATCGTGAAAGTTTGCATTTTCGTGTGGAAGTACAACACGATGAAATGAAATTTTAGTTAATGTAGATAGCTGAAAATACGACCGTCTCTAATACACATAAACAATTATGTACACTTGTTGTACAAACACTCAGTAAATGTGATTCCCATTCTTAGAGTTTTCATAAATCGAATGAAATTTATCGTGTATAAATATAGTGATTGAGGAGCAACGGAGACCCTCGTCAATCGTTTCAAATACACCATGACATTTTGTTAAGTTCGCTAAGGTATGCAATAGGGCCTTATTCCATTGTTAGTGTTCTTTTAGAGATACATTCTCCTTAATAATAATTCCCGATATTACTTGCAGAGAGATTAATTTGTTGGGAAAATTCTTCTTTTCGCTGTAATTGCAAATGCTGTAACTCGGTGTGTGGTGAGCAAAAGCCAAATCTGTCATACGCAAAAGGCTTTTGATAAATGTGCGTAATCCGAATTCGTTAATTTTTCGTATTTTCATCTACCGCTTTCCCGTAATTTTATTGTATACGCATTTGTTGTTCGAAAATATCAAAAGATGTAATCTGCGTTTTACAACTCATACTTTTATTCTTGTATTGAAAGCACGAATATGAAGTCTTATATAGGAAAAGCGGTTTACATAGAGTAGTTTACTCTAGAGGCTGCTTTATCAGACCTTTAACAATTCAACTAGAGTCACCGATCTCAAGTAGATACCTCTATTTCTCTATTTACAACATAAAATCCTTCTTTATGGTTTAGGTTCAAAAAGATCTGAATCACGTACTCCAAATAACTCAAATGTTCCTTTATTAAATAAATGGGATATTCTCAATTTTAGATGCATTCTACTCTTTATTTAAACGGAGCTAGATACACATCTAGAGCTATTTTAGAGCAAATGAAATAGAATGAACTACGCCTAAAACGCCCTTATAGTCATTTAGTCGTTATCACGTTCACAACCCAAGCTCTAGGAAACATTAACACGTTGAAACCTCTGCTTTCATTATTTAAAGGCAGCGACCCAAATATCTTTTATTGTCGGAAGGATGATAATGTTCTATTAAATAATAAATCTCCATTAAAAGTCACGCAGCCAATTTACTTTGATATTTTTTGTTGTCGTTAATGTATGAAATCCATTTTCACGGTATTTAACTAATTGACATTTTCTTCCACTAAATATACAGTTGTGTCATAAATTTGCACAGTCATGAGCCTGTTTGCGAACAAGTGTTATAAAGTGTAACATTAAGATAATGAAAAAAGGAAAGAAAGAAATCCGATGTAAGGTTTAAGTATAATAAATGCCAGGTCGTTCAAAAGATTTTAAGGGAAGTGCTATCAGCGCGGTGATGGGTGGATTTACGTAATCTCCCGTTATTATGTTATATTCAAAGACATAATTTGTTTTAGAAATAAATTCTGATCCAAATAATAATTTATATTGGATTTTCTTAGTGTACGTGAGAATGCGCTATATGTAAAGTTCAACAATCATATGCTTCTACAGGAGTCGCCTCCAGATTTTACGCCAATCTGTGAAAGAGTGTCATTTCACATGTGTAAAAATGAAACAAATTCGTGTTGTTTTGTAAATATGGGAAAACGCGAATTCTTACGTAAAAAACGGTAAAGGAGACAGGAAAAATTGCGAAAGTATTGAGGATAATCTTCCCAATTGCACGGAGTGGTTTTCAAATGGTCTCAGTCATTTAAAACTGGTCATATGAGCACCGATAATAGTGAACGCACCGAGTCCGCAAAAATGGTCACTACTGAAAAAATCGCTGAAAAGGTTCGTAATACGGTAAGTGCATGTGACAATTCGCACAATAGCAGATGGCATAAATATCCCAATGGAACGCGTTCACAATAAATTATACAAACATTTACACATGAAAAAGTTAAAATCCTCAAGATGGTTGCGGCGCCTAGACCGAGCTGGTGGTGACACGATCTGATTAGCATATAAGAAGTAATGGGTTCGATTAGCGTTCTCAGGGGGCATTCCTCATACTCATGTAGTGACATGGTCACTGCGTATATGCACATCACGTGCGGCTACTTAGGCGAATACTGTGGTAGTATTTTCCCCCTAAGAACCCTAACTCCATTACTTCCATCCTATCCGGACCGCACACATCCTTAGTCCCACCATGCATATATACATAATGTATGTATGTACACTGAGAATCTGTGATTGTGGCTGAAGGAGTTTGGATAGCTCAAACAGCCCGACCTCCCCATTAGGGAGGGAATGATATACGTGACCTTTCGTTTCGTTTTCGGTGCTTAATAAGAGTGGGTAAATTGTTGGTGAAATTTCAGACCAATATTTGATCATGTGCCAACGTAATTTGAGTGTGTGTGTGTGTGTGTGTGTGTGTGTGTGTGTGTGTGTGTGTGTGTGTGTCTGGTTGTGTGTTTGTGTGTGTGTGTGTGTGTGTGTGTGTGTGTGTGTGTGTGTGTGTGTGTGTGTGTGTGTGTGTGTGTGTGTGTGTGTGTGTGTGTGTGTGTGTGTGTGTGTGTGTGTGTGTGTACGTTGTGTGTGTGTGTGTAATCTTAACACAAGATAAATTTTAAAGATATATTACATGCTTAAGTTATATTGTGCACAGAAACGTTACCGAAATAAATTGAGCGAGAGTCGTAAAAGTGCTAATTACTATACGAACACAAGCTTGAATCGAAAACTTACTTCTACATACCTTATACACTCAGATTTCAGATAATTTCATCTCAAGGTAATTACCTTCGTATCTCTTTGATCAATTTTGAGCGGAAGCAACCACCATTTTTCTATGACCGTCACAATCAATAACTAAAATTCCGAATAACTATGCTTATGAATTTAATAGTGTTCCGCGTTAAATAAATCATTCTGCCCTTTTAATTGACTGTTCTACTCTCCTTATAATTTATTGTTTCTTAATATAAATGTATGTATATATCATGATCTTTTAGAAGGGAACTCTTATTATTATTATTATCATGTGATTCTAGCTCTATGTTTATTGCGTACATGGTTTTCGTACGTCTGGCAATTATTCTAGCAGCCGTACGTCACAGTGCTGCTCTAAATATCTTCATTGTGTCTTGCGGTGTTACACGTCCTTTTAATATAACAAAATAATCGTTTTGGCGTCTCAAATTAAAATTAAGAAATTATTAAGGATTAGGGCGATTGTAGTATGCCAATTGTCTGAAATAGATTTAATAAATCATGACTAAAATTTGTACATGCAAATTGTCAAAATCACCTTCTTTTAGAATTCTTAGATTTTTATACATATAATGTGACATTATAATGCTTCCTTTTTAAAGAAGTGAATACCAAAAAATTTGGCCAAACGAAGGGTTGATTTATAAAGTCCTGTTAAAAAAACTAGGCTCGAGAAAAATAAGGCACATAAAACATTTTTTCTGAACCATATTTCCGGAAACCAGCACACAACTATTAAAGCAAGGCTACAGATACCAGAAGATGTTCAACCCTCGCATTAAGGACAAGGTTCTTCCTTATCAACACAGTAGTAAAACACCATTTCTTGCCAAAGCCATCAATCAAAGCTTTTCCTCTCAATGTTCGTCTACCAACAGCAACTGCTCTGCATGAGATAGGAATGGTTATGTTTAATCGCAAAACAGTCAGAAACTTGCCTTAACCTCAAGGGCTGCCCTAATGGTATGTCGAATATTGTCCTCAAAAGGTTTGCTCTTAAATTAGCCCCCATCTCTAACAGTTTATTTCAAACTACGTACGACATCAGTATCCCACGACTTCATGCGCTATAGTGCAATCGATTCTAGAAAATTGATTGCAACTTACCACAGATCTGTATCTTCGCTTTCAATGTTATGACGATAAAGAAGTGCATTATCTTTTACCTCGACAATAACTGGACATTGAGTGACAGGCATTATAACTTTCGACATATATCCAATAATTCTTATCTATACATCCCTCATCTGGAACAGTTCTACCGAATTCCCTGGGGTACCTTCCATCGTTGCCCTAAACATATCTTTCGATAACTTCAAGTACACTACACTTATTAGCAGATTCCAGGCTGTGGTCTACCCCGAACCTATTTGCATGGACGTTAGCTTAATATCCAATCGAAATATCTATACCGTACTCGACGGACATCCATCTGACATATTCAGAATTAATTCAGAAGTCCTTCAGGGCGCGGTAACCACATCATTCCTCCATCACACAAACGACCTATTCTTGTGCACCAACAATCTAATTCATTTGTATTCAGGTTATAGTTAACGCCTCCGAGAACTCAGACATCAAAAGAATTATCAAACCTCCACCCTATCCAGTTAGGCTCTAGAAACAAACGAGTCGCTTAACCTGATTCTTGTAGAATTCGAGAAAGACATATTTGGCATCATCAGTTACTAGCCTTCTTCTTCTGGGTTAGGAGATGTTCGTATGCAAATAAGCTACCGTAGGGAGAGTTTTCCTCTTCACCCATTTGAGGATTTTAAGGAGTATTCAGCTACCCCATGTTGTGTATCGATAGTCAGAAGTGACATTTATATGGGTCCATTGAGGAGGATTTGTGTTAAAGTTAGTGCCATTTCCTTATTCTTGGGACAAAATTGCGTATTCTGCTAATTCTAATATCGTAATTTCAATACACCAGGTATATTCCGTCAATGGGAGAGTTATGAAGATTATCGATTTTGTCGTTTGATATAGTGACTGGCATCATATTGTCTGTCTACGAAAAGCCTTCATGTGTAAGCTGCATAAACTTTACACGTTTCTATTGTTTTATTTATTTGAATGTGTGAAATATGCCTTAGGCTGCTTGATCTAATTTATAACATAGTAATGTATGCGTGAGTACTTCAGGTAAACTGTAGGATATATTTTACATCGTATTAACGGGTAACCTGGAAAAGGTACACCCCGTGTCAATGAAAAACCCCATCCTCGAAGTAGTTTTAAAAATGCACATAAATTTTGTACATCCCTTTAAATGCAAAACTGGTCAGGTAGTTTTTCTATTGTTTTGTTGCACAAATCAGGTCCAAACCCCCTCAGGGCGCGATATAAAGCCAATAAATTGAAAAGGAGCCATTAAATTACAATACAAAGAATTAGTATTTTTATAAAAGTTCTAGGATTCAATTACACATAAGTGGGCGTTATATTTCATTTTGAGATTTCCTAAAGAAACTTAAATTGGTACTTTTAGCGTTTCCGGCTTCTTAGAAGGGCATTTGGGATGTGTGTAAATTAAATAATGCCGCCCTACCTATGGGAAGTTTTACGCCAAACAACCAGTTTTTATTTTAGCAATTACAACGTTTATCAATTCAATTCAAATATTGATCTTATCAAATTATCTAGGATGTAATCGAAATCAATCAGTGTTGAAAGTATAAGAATGTATTTTCCTGTTATTCTGGTATATCAAGCATATTTTATTTTAGAATAATTACGATTATTTCACAAAGGTTAAGCCGGAAATTAATTAATTTGCAATATCATTTAAGTAATTTAGAATCTAAAATTGCTTTGTGAAAATAGGGTATAAATAGGAGAACATACGATTATTAAATATTCAGTTATAACGCGTTTTGACTATGTCGCAACTATATTGTGAAGCTTTATTTTAACCCTTAACTGATTTGCCGAGATAACTCGGGAATGGCATGCGTAACCAAAATCATTATCACGAGTTATCTCGTGTTGCCATTTACAACTTCGAAGATGAACGCGTAATGTGTCGTTTGCATTGTTTTAGTATCTACGATCTTCCGAATATACTCGTAGCATGTTGTGTCACTTTTGAGTGGTGGACATTGGGAGACTGAGGAGGGTTCTATGGTAGTGGCCATAGATACCGGTCAGTATACTGTGTTATTTATTACGTGCGTATCATTTAGATATTATTGAGAAATTTATCGTGACTTTATTGTGCTCTCATTGTTGACAATTACAGTGTTACTCTAACCGTCTTTGTCATCAATACGTAACACTACCTGCAAAGCTTATAGCGTATGTAGGATATAATATTTACGGACTTTAAGGCGTTTATTACGCTTTGTACAATGTACGGGGTATGCAACGCTTTTTATTTATTGTTATAATTTAAACCCGTATTATACCTTTATTCTAGCAGCGAAACAGAGAGTTTGCGGCTGGATGAATCTAAGTTCTTCGAGCGAGGATTCGGTCTCCGACGAAAGCGAGACTGATGACTCAGATACAGGTGGATTACTAACACAAGTTCGGAATGGTGTCCCATAAATCTGAATACTCCAGGTTCAAATTATAAATTTGTTTCTTAGCTTTTGAATATTTATTTACCATTATTACATTAGGTTTAGCTCCACTAGATTTCCTTTCACAGGAAAATCCAAAGTTCATTATCAAATTGAAAACAAAAACGATGAACTTCCATTCTTCAAATTATTCTTTGACGATGTATTACTTGATATGATTGTACAAGAAACCAATTTATATGCACAACAAAAGATCAGTGCCCTCGGCAAAGAATTATAAAGAGGAATACATGGGAACCTACTACCTCTGATGAGCTCTCGCTCTTTCGCAAACATTAGTGAAAAATTGAGCAACATTGGTCAAGAAAGGTAACGATAAAGACGCCATTTTTTGCAAAATCCATGACCTATAAAAGATACAGTCAACTAATAAAGTACTTACACTTTTGAATAATGATACATTCGGTCGCGAGTCGCACCCATGTCTAAATTGAATAAGGTATGGGATATTTTCAATACCTGAATGGGAAAAATAGCTCGTTGTACGAAATGGAGCGCGATGTCACGGTTTACGAAAGTTTGCTGCTTTATAAAGAACGTTTGGGTTGGAAACAATATATTCCAAGCAAAAGAGTAAGATTTATAATAAAAAGCTATATGCTCTGAGAAACTTCTAGCGGATATATTTGGAAATCTATAATATTACAGGAACGGACACGAAAAATAGAATGATTTAGGAGTATCGCCTAGAATAATTATGACGATGATGAAAACGACAGTGTTTGAGCACCGATAATTTCTACACTTCACCTGAGCTTGCCGCTTTGTTAATTGCCTCGGAACAGATACATATAGAACAATGACGAGAAATAGAAAACATTTACCACCAGACATGAAAAAGAAGCTGAAACAAGGTGACACTATTGCTTTCCAAAGAGGTAAATGAAAAATTTTATTATTACTAGATTTATCCTAATTATCATTATTTTATGTTCTTTATAAAGATAAAGTTGGAATTATAAAATGGAAGGATAAGTGAGAGGTGAGTGTTCTCTCAACAGTCCACAATACTGAGATGCTTACAAAAGAAAAGACAAAGGTTGTTGACGACTACAATCACACTATGGGTGGAGTGGATAGAGTCAATCAACATTTTGCCGATTATCTACTCACCAGGAAACGCGGAAATAAATATTATAGAAAATATTTTTCATTTGATGGAGCAAGCGTTATGGAATTTATATGTACTATATAAAAAAGAGGGAGGTTTGGAAACTAATCTTCAATTCCGCTTGAATCTTATAACAAAAATGACACAAACATATAGACAAACAAACACCACTCTAACCAAAGGCCGACCGTCACCTGAACCAAATCCTTTACGATTGAGTGCTCGTCATTTTCCAGAGTATGTGCCACAAACTGGCAATAAAGCAAACCCAACAAGAGTTTGCAAAGTTTGTAGCAATCAAAAAAACAAGGACGGAAAACAAGTAAGGCGTGAATCAAGATACTAGTGTAAAGAATGTCAAGTTGGATTTATGCGTGGCGCCTCGTTTCCAGATTTACCACACAAAACTAAATTTCTAAAGTTATTTTTTTACGATGTATCCAACGTAAGTAATATAATGATGTCATTATTTTGAAATAAGATGCATTTTATCATTAGCCTTTCTCTTTTTTTTGTGAGTTTAGGTCTTGATATGCTTAAAAACGAGATATCTCGGGATAATTTTATATGAATCTTTTGTTATAAATAAATGCTAAAATGAAATTTGTAATTTTAGATAACACAAGTAAGAAGATGGTGAGGTCGTTATAAAGAAGGTGGTGAAAGATCACTGTTGACTCGCCGTCCTGGAAGGGCACGTGTGACCACCATACAACAGGATCAAGAAATAGTAAACTTAATCAATAATGCACCTTCATTAACTGCGTTCAAGTTAAAGAGTGATTTCAAATCCATTGCAGCGAAAATACAATATTGAGATGTTTACATAAAAATGGAATTCATTCAAGAAAACCGGCTAGGAAGATTATACTTTCTTCAGAGCATGCTGCTGTGCCTTTGGATTTCTGTCATAATAATTTGGACAGAGTGTGGTCGACGGTGATTTTCTCTGACGAAAAGACGTTCTCATCACCACAAGACGCTTCAGTCACTTTATGGCGCCCCGATATCCAAAGGTATAGTCAACGATACGTTATTAGTAGTAAGTGTTGGAAGATTTGCTTTTGCCTTCAATTAATATTTTACACTCGGAAGGATGGACCGATCACGTGTGTCCAAGGCAATTGCAGTTTGCATACTGCACGACGGGTTATGGATTAGGTCGCAGATAATGCTGGCAATGTAGAATTTCTGAGTTGACCCAGTAAATCTCCAGATTTAATCGAAACACACATATATAATTTGTGTTACTTCTATTTATTATTTTTAGTATACGTAATTAATCAACTTTTGTATTTGTTTGATTGTGAACCCGATATTCTAAAGTACGTCGATTTTCAGAAAATGTGTTGTTGACTTGTGCAATTTCGTACAATTGCAAGGATATATTGAAAGTGAAGCTTTGAAAATTTTAGTAATGTAACATTTAATGATTATTAGTAATAGTTTACGGTTTTTATTGAAATTAAAATATATGACTACTTTTAGATTTGAATAATAAAGGGTTTTTTTATTTTAATATAGCCTAAGATCAATTTACTGTAAATTGATTGAAATCAGGTGGCGCCTTTAGAAACATTTTATTACTGATTTTTGATTTTGTTAAGTTGTGGCTAGGGCCCTTTTGGTTATTTCAGTAAGAACCGCGAGCTTACCACTGAGTTAGGTCCATACTATGTACTTTACCTGTACCGGCCTGATATTGATTTTAACCTGTAGCCTCAATTTCGTCGCTGTCAAGGACCTGCACCAGCTTTAATATGACTGAGCTACCAGCAAGACTCTAGACTATCTTCGATGCTACTAGTTAGTCTTCTGGTACTGTAAGTTTTGGTATGGTGTGGAGATTTAACCGTAACACCTTCCTCCAATAAGTTCAGCATGATTAAATTAAATAGCATCCCAAACTTTCAGTTCCTTGCAGTTGCTAAGGGGTTCTGAAACAAAAACCACAAACACATACGTAAAGCACACGTCGTGAGAGGATAGCTTAATAGTCACCACTGCAAGAGTTCTTACAGATGGTGTTTGTCAAAGACGCAAGCATGGCCTAAGATTCAGTAAACGCCTTAAACAAAACCCTTCAAGTAACTGCATATTTAATAGGATCATTATTAGTTAGTTGTAAAAGCAAATAAAAGCAAATCCCACCCAGCGATGTTGTTTCATTTACAATAATCGAGCTTAAGGTTAATATACAGTCGTCGCTCCACGTAAACTCTTAACGAAGTGTTAATTACAACCAAATAAATTAATTACCGATTAACACAAAGGACAATCAATACTGCCGCAGCAGAACATATTGATAACCGTTAAAAATTGTTTTTTATAAACATAAAGACCAAGCTTGTGTTTTAATTCTCATATATTCAGGTTTGTAAGTGTGTAGAAAGTAACGATGGTATGTAGACAATGTACCATGGAACGTATAAACTCTTAAACAATTAGTAGCGTTTGTGAGCAGAATTTAATAACTAGAAAATTTTGATTTACAAGAACTGAAGAAAGTATATTTACTCATATGGATAACCTAACCAAACACATTACTTCAAAGCAAAGCACATAGGCAACTGTTTATTCATAATTCGTAGAAACAGATGTTACGGAATTGTTTGCAATCCTTGAACATAAATAAAAATTCCGCAATTAATAAGGTATACTTCGTTAATCGACATTAAAGTAACAATCCGCTATTTACATTCTAAAGGTACCGAGTTAGCAAATGACTGACTAAACCACACAGATATGAACCACCACCAATCAAGGCACCATCGAAACTACAACGTAAATTATTCTTATTCTAAGCACATTCCCGCAACATATTCAGGAAGTTTTATCACTACGCAAGCTATTGATTAGATCAGGTGCCAGCACATCTTAATAATCCTAATAATTTCGGCTAAAGTAAACCTCAAGGACAAGCATAAGTTCAGTACCATGCACTCACGGTTTTTGTGTAGATGAAGTCAAGATTTTGGTATAAATTTAGTTAATCACAAATCCATGTAGCATTGCAGGTGCAGAAGATAGTCCAGGATCTTGCTAGTAGCTCAGTCATAATAGAGCTGCTGCAGGTACTTGACACCGACGAAATTGAGGCAAAAGGTTAAAAACAAAGAAGGGGTCAGCTAGAAGTAAAAACCTTAATATTTAGTAACATTAATCAAATCATTTTCTTAGTTAAGCAACAAACGTAATTATTAAGATCTTTGCAGTATATAAAAGAAACATTGCGAGACAACTGGAAAATTTAATGTTACATCTTCCCTTTAATAAATTCAAAATATAATTAATTATTACGAAGCAACCAAAAATTTTATTAAGGATATTGATATCCTTTAAGTTAGTTAATAATAATTACCAACCTTAGAGAAAAAAAATATTTAATATACCGAGAATATCTAAGTTAAATTAAATTAAAATATCAATGTGTGAATACGAACTCAAACCTAACTAGTTGTCCGAATTGAGAAGTGACACTTAATTTAAAAAAAATCATTTATAAATAAACTGTAAGTGAAGTTCTATTTAGTACCAAATAATACACTTTCACATAGACCACAACACGCACACGCACGCAGCGAAGCATACACACGAACACGCACACACACGCACACCACACACACACACACGCACACACACGCACGCACACGCACACGCACACGCACACCACACGCACACACGCACGCACACACACACACACACACACACACACACACACACACCACAACACACACACACACACACACACACACACACACACACATACTAACACACAAAACGCACAGAACACACACACACACACACACACACACACACACACACACACTCACACACACATCACACACACTCACACATCACACTCACACCACACACACACACACACTCACACACACACAACACAAAATAATACACTTACATAGACACACACACACACACTGAACACTCACACGGACACTGCACGCACACGCACAGGCGTCACAAAACACGCACACGCACACGCACACACACACACACACACACACAAACACTAACACACAAAACACAGAAACACACACACCACACACACTCACACACACACACACACAAACACACAAAACACACAGAACACACACACACACACACTCACACACACACATCACATCACACACTCACACACTCTACACAGTAACACTCATACAAAATAATACACTTTCACATAGACACACACGCACACGCACCACAGCACGCACGCATACAATCACAACACGCACGCACGCCGCACAGCACACACGCACACGACACGCACACGACACGCACACGCACACGCACACGCACACGCACACACACGACACGCACACGCACACGACACACACACACCACACACACACGCACACGCACACGCACACGCACACGCACACGCACACGCACACGCACACACATACACAGTACAATTCTCAAAAAGTACACTGCAATGTATAATAGTTACTTCCTAATACATTAACTAATTAATATGTGATAAAAGTAAAACACTTTTAATGCAGTAAGGTTAAGTGCATTCACCCGTACAGAGATTTTTCTTGTTACAAAAACATAAACAACCAAAATAAATGTAACAAGATATGCATACACAAAATTGACGTCCTAAAATACATATTACAAAGATATTTAATTGTACAAGTGAGTACTTAGAGAGTTATGAATTAAATAACAACTTAAACTTTAGTACCACCGAGGTAGGATTTTTGTGTACACTAAAATAGAGGTTTTGATTTATTACGTTTGAATCAATTAAGCATTAAAAGTAAACGCAGGTACAAAGGCATAGAAATACTTATTGACTTATCTGAGACTCTCAAAATATTTTTATGATCATAAATCTGAGAGGCTATTCTAAACGGAATCGAATGGTACCGTAATACAATTTCAGAAAAGCACAAAGGGTATTTTGCGTTTTGACTGTTGCTTATTCCCGTCTGTACATTATTTTACTGTTAGACCGGCGTACTCACCGTACTGGTATAAAAATTTAATTGCGGTTTCTTTCAGCTCAACCACATATGGCTCTTTGCTCTCACTGCTGATTTACAGAACGACTTGTGCTGGTCTATATATAAAATTTGAAATTTGGTAATCTTTTTTCCAAGGCGGTACTAGTTCTTATTCTTTTATGTTCTATGAAATGATTCCTTTAAAATAGATATATGCAACTTACATGTAAATCCATACTTATATAAACGAAATAAAGAGTATAAGAGCTTAGGCTTTTTTCACTTAATGCGTCACATTTTGTATTTTTTGATGTTATGTTCACTTTACCTCTCATTCCTTTTGCCAGGTCCCTTAAAATACGTTTTTAGGGACATTTTCTGTTGTTAATCTCTTATAATTTTTGCTATGCTATTTGTGCTATTCTGTTCTTACTTTATCCTCTTGTTTTGAACATACCTTACAGATTTTTTCTGTTTTAATAACACCTTTTATTTTGCAATCTATCCATTTGTTAAATTTTACTTTTATCTTTTTGTTCCACTATTTTAGCTTTCTTATTCATCATTTCTTCATAATTGTTACTTGTATAGCTAAGTTTAAAACTTCTTTATTTTTTTTTGTTATCTTTTTTCGTGTTATGTCCTTTCCTTTTTCGTCATCTTAGCTTTAAACTAATTAAATAGTAATTATTGCTAATTTACACATATTTGAGTGACTTTACCCTTATGAACTGAGTATTGCTATTTGTGTATAACCGTTGTATCGGTTGTTGCTGAAGCATTTATATACCTTTCTTCGTGGTTACTTCCTTATTTCTCTTCCTTTGTTACTAAACCGCCCAATGCCTCAGTTATCTACACCTATACGTTCATGTATATCCTTAAAGTATTAATACTCCCCTCTCTTCCACCTCCTCAACTCTTTATGTCTGCTTTAACTAATTTTATTTAATTCATTTCTATCTTTCCACTTTTCCGTTTATTTTCAGCCGAAGAAAGGTCCTTCTGGTTGACCCCGTCCAACAATAACATTAGTCTCACGACTTCAGATGCTGTCCAGTCTACTCAACTGCATATGAAAAATGTCCGAGGTTAAGGAATTGTAGGCATTTATTAGCTAAATAATCACCGCTCGTGCAGCAAATCGTAAATAGTCGTTACATTCTGCTAACCTCGGTTGATAAAATCGTGGATTGCAACAAAAAGGTTCCTATCAATACCTACTATAGCACTTAGTAATAGAGTTTTGGTAAAGTAACATATAGAAATATTATCTGTAAAATTCAAAATCTATTGTACATACACAATCTGTTTTAAAAATGGTACTTTACAGTCCTACGATATGTAACTGTGAGTGCTCGGTTCTGTATTTTTGAAAATCTAAAAGAACAAAAGCGTTCATAATAATTAATTAAGCCGCTTTACCGTGATTTAAATTTTAATCATATAAAGTATCAATTTGTTTGTACAAAACACATCGTTTTGGGTTAACCCTAGAATAGCAGTACCTTCGGCAGGTTTGCAACACTTCGCAGTCATGATTCTGCCAATCCCTACCTGCGGTAAGATACATAGACTATATCAGTATGATTTTATCTAATTAGATAAGCGGTGTTTCGTGCAGTGCGCCGTAAAAATTACGACAGGTTGGCATTTACGTAACATTAATTTACATTAGCGTATACCGTTATTTTATTGTTTCGCATATAAAATAACTACTATCATACCCAAACAGTGAGATGATTACAGGCATCAACCATAATTTTGTTAGATGAAACAAGTCACACCTAAAAACATTTTTGAACAACTTAGCAGACGAACTTGTTACATCTTGAGCACAAGAAAGGATAATTGCATCAACTTTACAAAAATCGATTTGATTTATGATTTAAATAATTCTTAATATGGATTCGCTAGAAAGTAGCAAGGCGAAAAGGGGTAAAACGTATTACTTGCTTTTATTGTCCGTCAAAATAGAAAAAGGATGACACCATTTTGCAACCAATGCAACCGACCCTATTACACATACCACCGGATAATTGTTCAGAAGAAAATTTTGTTTTAACGCGTTTATAGATGTTTTATGTTTCTGGAGAATTATGTTTTATTTTGGTTACATCGTCTTATACGTGAAATTTACACTTATTTTAAGGTTATTATTTTACTCAAAGCTAAGACGCTCCTGGCTGAGAGTTGGATTGTTGGATTTGCACAATATCACCAAAATTGAATACAGAGTTTATTTATGTCAGTCCCGCCATACTAGACCATATTCCTGCGTTCAAAAGGTTGTGAAGGGGTCGAAATTTAAGTGATTATAAGGTAAAGTTAACAGTGTGGTTTGCTACTCACTCGGAATTGGTAAATACACGATCTGCTAATATTTATACATTTAGTAGGATTATAATCATCAAATTGATTGCAACCATGTAGACCGTAACGTTCTAGTTCAGGTCTCTATTAGAGCTACCCAAAACGGCATTCAAAACCGAGCTATCTGAGCCTGACTGGTTTACCAGAAGCGAACGAAACTATCTTCTTATCAGTTAGTCAATAAATTACACGCTTCCTGTACAATCTATCTTAACCGCTGTGTACATAGAAGAGCAATCAAATTAAATGAATCAACAAATAATTACTGAATAATTTCCTATCCTGAAACAACATATACCAATTCTTACGTACAACTTCCTACCGCAATTGTATCTCTACCCGTTTACTAATCCATTATTTGTAACACGCCATTTCCAAACTTCTTTAAATAACTGTAAGAAATCTGCTTAGCATTCAATATTCATTGTTGAATGCACTTATTGTCATTTTACCAGATGCCCGATAGCAACAGCCAAAATTATAAAATTTTCGATTGATACGATGAAGTATTCCTGTAGCTTTCAACAAATTATAATTAGCACGTTCATTTCCTCAATGCATAATCCAAGCGCAATTTTGCAGTTTTATCTTGCCTATTAAGAAATGAAGAAGCGGTACAATAATCACACAAAGGAAAAAGCACCAAACGTAAAGAATTATGAGACGAACTATAGAAAAACCCTGTTTTAGATTAACACAAATGTCATGTCATATTTGCATTATGGCTTAAATTGAACGTTAGATTAAGTAAACCGTATTACTAATTGGAAGTAATCCTAAGTGTACTCACTGATCCTCTTTCAGAGAATATTACATTTGATCAAATTAACAAAGCATGCCAAGCAAATTACTAAAGACGCCTCCGATAAGGCAAATATATTATATCTAATCTTATATAAATCCCTTAGAAGCATTCATTCTCTTACTAAAAAGTGTTTTCCAATCTCAACACTATAGATTACAGAGGACATTTTATAAAAGTTTTAGACAAATTTGTTGCTAAATATTTAAGGAAATATAAACGACATTTTTTCAAAGTGAGTTTGGTTTCGGAAGTGAATAGGATGAGCGAAAAAATGAAGGATTTTCAATTGTTCCACGAGTGCTACATTCGTTACTAATACTATAACATCAACTAGTTTTATCTTTTTTTTTTTTATGATTGTGGACCTGAACAGGCTAAATAAGGCCTATCGTGCTAAAGCACTCAGGAACACTTAGGAGTATGGATAGAGGGATAATGAATTGCTGCCAATAGATGCCTATGAACAGCTACCTTAAATTTTCTCATATCATAAGTGAGAGGAAAACAGGAACTAGGGAGATCATTCCAGAGTTTAGAAGCCGTGTAGAAAAATGTGGATTGCGCCCGTTTGGTACGACAAGTGGAGATTTGTACTGCATACTGATGATGTGAATGAGCGAACCGAGTGTTTCTCGCAAAGATAGCCGGAGATGGTATCAAAGAATGTAATTCACCAGCACAATAGCCGTTGTAATAACGATAATACAAAGAAAGAATTAAATCATCCTTCTATGCTCAAGGGACTGTATGTGAGAAGTTAAGGACGGGTCATTTATAAGCCTAATCGCTCTCTTTTGAATACGATCAACGATATCGAGAGCGTATTGGGGAGCACTAACCGAAAGGTGAGAATTATATTCCAGATGAGGCCGAATTTGGGCCTTATACAGCAGAAGGAGTTGTCGAGAGGTAAAGTACTGCTTAGGTCTGTACAAAAAGCCTATTTTACGAGCAGCTGTTTTGGTAGCTGACAGAAGATGGTCAACCCATGAGAGATTTGAAGATACAGTCATACCCAACAGAGTAATAGAGTCTGAAAACTTAAGAACTGAGCCATTCATACTTACAACAGGAAATGATCGATCTTTTTGGCGCACATAAGGCAAGACTGAGTTTTGTTAGCATTAAATTTAATTAGATTATTGCTTCTCCATTCGAGAATGCGTTGAATGTCTTTGTTGATTGAATTTGCCATTTCAGCTTTAATTTCTTGATTTGACATAGAAGGTGGATTATCACTATGAGTAGACTGAGATGAACTACAGTGAAGAGTGCTATCGTCAGCAAAGCAATGGATGGGGTTAGTTGTTGAAGAAATAAGGTCGTTTATGTACAGCAGAAAAGTGTAGGCGCTATAACGGATCCCTGTGGTACGCCCGCGTTAATGCTAACTTCTTTTGAAAAAAAGCCATCAACTACGACACGTATTCCTCTTTTATCAAGGAAACTAGAAACTCAGTTGATGAGCATATCATTTAACCCAAACGAGGTGAGTTTGGCAAGTAAACACTTATGCCAAACTTGGTCAAATGCCTTTGAGATATCTAAAGCGACTACAACTGTTTCACCGGACTGCTCTACTGTATTGTTCCAAACTTGGGTCACATATAAAAGAAGTTCGCCTGTTGAACGACTTTGCTTAAACTCATATTGGTGGTCACTAAGGAGTTTGTTAGTTTCAAGGAACGTGAGCAGTTACTGATTGATGGCTTTTTACATGATTTTAGACAAAATGGAAGTGATGGAAATTGGTCCGTAATTTGAGGGATCGGTCTTATCACCTTTTTTGGGAATAGGTTTGCACGTTTGCTAACTTCCATGACGAAGGGAATTCCCCAGAAGATATAGAGATCGTATAGAGCTTAGATAGGACTGGTACTAGTTCGGGGGAACATTTCTTTAAGACAATAGCTGGGATACCGTCTGGGCCAGTCGCCTTATTGAGATCAAGCCTACTGATGATCGATTCCAAGAGCTTGTACCGAAAATGAATTGGTTTCATAACGTATGAAGAAGAGTTGACTAGGGGCACATCTTTTCCAGAATCATCGAGACACGAGTTTGATGCAAACAAATCCACAAAAACGTTGGCTTTGTCTACAGAATCAGCAACCGATCCGTCAATAGATGTGAGGGGGGGAAATGAAGATGTTCGAAAGTTTTACTAATGGCTTTGCTAAAGACCAAAATTTACGACTGTCTAAAGGAGATGTAGTTAGTTCATTGCATTTTCGTTGTTCGAACAACTTTTTAGTTTTAGTGATGACACTTTTGCAGATATTTCTAGCACCAACGTAAGTAGTATAGCTATAGGGCTTCTGATCCACTTTTGTCACTAGATTTGTCACCAGATCTAGGAAAAAGTCACCAGAAAAGTTACTAGATTTCAAGGTCGGTAACATTGCCTATTTCAAGGGGTAGCTGAAGACAGGTGTGTAACCTCTTCAAGGTTATGTGGTTGGTAAGCCTGCTCTTCGAGGTCCCCGCTTCAAGGTCATTATAGTCATGAAGGTCATTGCCCTCGGTCTCAAGCAAGTCTATGCATGTTTCGCAATCCAACAAAGACGATCCATTGTTCAGGTCGAGATTCCACATCTCAATTCTGAGAAAATCAAGAACAAAGGGCCCATTGTTCAAAGTCTATATTTTCAAGGTCACACGAGAACAAAGACGATCTATTGTTCAGTTATTCTAAAATAGATTGTTATCTCAATTCATAATCCAAGCCCAATTTTGCAGTTTTATCTTGCCTATTAAGAAATTAAGAAGCGGTACAATAATCACACAAAGGAAAAGCACCAAACGTAAAGAATTATGAGACGAACTATAGAAAACCCTATTTTAGATTAACACAAATGTCATGTCATATGTGCATTATGGCTTAAATTGAACGTTAGATTAAGTAAACCGTATTACTAATTGGGAGTAATCCTAAGTGTACTCACTGATCCTCTTTCAGAGAATATTACATTTGATCAAATTAACAAAGCATGCCAAGCAAATTACTAAAGACGCCTCCGATAAGGCAAATATATTATATCTAATCTTATATAAATCCCTTACAAGCATTCATTCTGTTAATAAAAGTGTTTTCCAATCTCAACACTATAGATTACAGAGGACACCAATTTTATAAAAGTTTTAGACAAATTTGTTGTTAAATATTTAAGGAAATATAAACGACATTTTTTCAAAGTGAGTTTGGTTTCGGAAGTGAATAGGATGAGCGAAAAAATGAAGGATTTTCAATTGTTCCACGAGTGCTACATTCGTTACTAATACTATAACATCAACTAGTTTTATCTTTTTTTTTATGATTGTGGACCTGAACAGGCTAAATAAGGCCTATCGTGCTAAAGCACTCAGGAACACTTAGTAGGATGGATAGAGGGATAATGAATTGCCAATAGATGCCTATGAACAGCTACCTTAAATTTTCTCATATCATAAGTGAGAGGAAAACAGGAACTAGGAGATCATTCCAGAGTTTAGAAGCCGTGTAGAAAAATGTGGATTGCGCCCGTCTGGTACGACAAGTGGAGATTTGTACTGCATACTGATGATGTGAATGAGCAAACCGAGTGTTTCTCACAAAGATAGCCGGAGATGGTATCAAAGAATGTAATTCACAGCACAATAACCGTTGTAATAACATAATACAAAGAAAGAACTGAAACCATCCTTCTATGCTCAAGGGACTGTATGTGAGAAGTTAAGGACGGGTCATTTATAAGCCCAATCGCTCTGTTTGAATACGATCAACGATATTGAGAGCGTATTGGGGATCACTAACCAAAGGTGAGAATTATATTCCAGATGAGGCCGAATTTGGGCCTTATACAGCAGAAGGAGTTGTCGAGAGGTAAAGTACTGCTTAGATCTGTACAAAAGCCTATTTTACGAGCAGCTGTTTTGGTAGCTGACAGAAGATGGTCAACCCATGAGAGATTTGAAGATACAGTCATACCCAACAGAGTAATAGAGTCTGAAAACTTAAAACTGAGCCATTCATACTTACAACAGGAAATGATCGATCTTTTTGGCGGACATAAGGCAACACTGAGTTTTGTTAGCATTAAATTTAACTAGATTATTGCTTCCCCATTCGAGAATACGTTGAATGTCTTTGTTGATTGAATTTGCCATTTCAGCTTTAATTTCTTGATTTGACATAGAAGGTGGATTATCACTATGAGTAGACTGAGATGAACTACAGTGAAGAGTGCTATCGTCAGCAAAGCAATGGATGGGGTTAGTTGTTGAAGAAATAAGGTCATTTATGTACAGCAGTACAGTGTAGGCGCTATAACGGATCCCTGTGGTACGCCCGCGTTAATGCTAACTTCTTTTGAAAAAAGCCATCAACTACGACACGTATTCGTCTTTTATCAAGGAAACTAGAAACTCAGTTGATGAGCGTATCATTTAACCCAAACGAGGTGAGTTTGGCAAGTAAACACTTATGCCAAACTTGGTCAAATGCCTTTGAGATATCTAAAGCGACTGCAACTGTTTCACCGAACTGCTCTACTGTATTGTTCCAAACTTGGGTCACATATGAAAGAAGATCTCAGTTGAACGACTTTGCCTAAACCCATATTGGTGGTCACTAAGGAGTTTGTTAGTTTCAAGGAACGTGAGCAGTTGCTGATTGATGGCTTTTTCCATGATTTTAGACAAAATGGAAGTGATGGCAATTGGTCTATAATTTGAGGATCCGTCTTATCACCTTTTTGGGAATAGGTTGAACATTTGCTAACTTCCATGATGAAGGAATTCCCAGAAGATATCGAGATCGTATAGAGCTTAGATAGGACTGGTACTAGTTCGGGGAACATTTCTTTAAGACAATAGCTGGGATACCGTCTGGGCCAGTCGCCTTATTGAGATCAAGCCTACTGATGATCGATTCCAAGAGCTTGTACCGAAAATGAATTGGTTTCATAACGTATGAAGAAGAGTTGACTAGGGGCACATCTTTTCCAGAATCATCGAGACACGAGTTTGATGCAAACAAATCCACAAAAACGTTGGCTTTGTCTACAGAATCGGCAACTACCGATGTTCGAAAGTTTTACTAATGGCTTTTGCTAAAGACCAAAATTTACGACTGTCTAAAGGAGATGTAGTTAGTTCATTGCATTTTCGTTGTTCGAACAACTTTTTAGTTTTAGTGATGACACTTTTGCAGATATTTCTAGCACCAACGTAAGTAGTATAGCTATAGGGCTTCTGATCCACTTTTGTCACTAGATTTGTCACCAGATCTAGGAAAAAGTCACCAGAAAAGTTACTAGATTTCAAGGTCGGTAACATTGCCTATTTCAAGGGGTAGCTGAAGACCGCAGGTGTGTAACTCTCTTCAAGGTTATGTGGTTGGTAAGCCTGCCTCTTCGAGGTCCCCCGCTTCAAGGTCATTATAGTCATGAAGGTCATTGCCCTCGGTCTCAAGCAAGTCTATGCATGTTTCAAGCAATCCCAACAAAGACGATCCATTGTTCAGGTCGAGATTCCACATCTCAATTCTGAGAAAAATCAAGAACAAAGGGGGCCCATTGTTCAAAGTCTATAGTTTTCAAGGTCACACGAGAGAACAAAGACGATCTATTGTTCAGTTATTCTAAAAATAGATTGTTATCTCAATTCTATGAAATCAAGAATAAAGGCGATCCATTGTCAACGCTTCAAAGTCTATGCTTACAATTTTCAAGGTAAAAGAACAAAAGCGATTCATTCTTCTGGTCGAGTTATAAAAATAAATTGTTATCTCAATTCTAGGAAATCAAGAACAAAGACGATGCATTGTTCAAAGTCTATGCTTATAATTTTCAAGGCAAATGAACAAAGACGATTCATTGTTCTGGTTGATTTATAAAAAAATAGATTGTTATCTAAATACATCTTTTTTCAAGAACAAAGGCAATCCATTGTCAACGATTTAAAGTTTATGCTTATAAGGTCGCACCTCTGAGAAATGAACAAAGACGATCCATTGTTCAGTTATTTTAAAAATATATTGTTATCTCAATTCTAGGAAATCAAGAGCCCTGAGGTGCATGTTTCAAGGCAAGCAACGCCACGCCCTTCAAATGCCCTAAACAGGTGGCCGTTCCCTAAACAGGTAGCCGTTTCCTAAAACAGGTTGCCGTTTCCTAAAACAGGGGCCCGTTTTCCAAAACAGACGGCTGTTTCGCAACACAGGTAACCGTTTCTTCCCATTTCAAGGTCACACGAGAGAACAAAAGCGATTCTTTGTTCAGGTCGAGTTATACAAATAGATTGTTATCTCAATTCTAGGAAATCAAGAATAAAGTCGATCCATTGTCAACGCTTCAAAGTCTATGTTTATCATTTTCAAGGTCACATGAGAGAACAAAGACGATTCATTGTTTTAGCTGAGTCTTCTAGGAAATCAAGAATAAAGGGGGTCCATTGTTCAAAGTCTATGCTTACAAGGTCACACAAGTGAACAAAGACGATTCATTATTCCGTTAGAAATAGATTGTTATCTCAATTCTAGGAAATCAATAACAAAGGCGGTGCATTGTTAAAAGTATATGCTTACAATTTTCAAGGCCACATGAAAGAACAAAGACGATCTATTGTTCTAGTTGATTTATAAAGATAGATTGTTATCTAAATACATCTCTTTCAAGAATAAAGGTGATCCATTGTCAACGATGAAGTGATTTACGATTTCTTTGCAACCTTTCCATGGCGTGAATATTGTTTTAAGTCGTCCTCTTCTTCGGACATACTTTCAGTATCTGAAGTCATCCTCATGGGAATGGAGTTGTACATTCCGAAAAAACAGTACCGTGTAGGTCATTCACGTTCCCAACCCTGGTTCAATAAGGCTTGTTCTGATGCAATACCTTTAAAAATAAATGTTACATTAAATGGAAATCTAATAAATCGGTTGACAGTCATGTAGCATACGTTAGTAGTATAGCTATACGGATCCTGACTCAATTTTGTCACTAGATTTGTCACCAGATCTGGGAAAAAGTCACCAGAAAAGTTACTAGATCTCAAGGTCGGTAACATTGCCTATTTCAAGGGGTAGCAACCCTGCTAAGTCCCCGCTTCAAAGCCACCAGAAAAGTTACTAGATGTTTGATTGTCCTCAAAGTCATTGCCTCAGTCTCAACAAGTCTATGCATGTTTCAAGGCCACGCCTCAAGTGCTATTCAAATCAAGAACAAAGCATTGTTCAAAGTCTATGCTTACAATTTTCAAGGCCACACGAGAGACCAAAGACTATCTATTGTTAGATTGTTATCTCAATTCTAGGAAATCAATAACAAAGGCGATGCATTGTTCAAGCTGACTGTTCAAAGTCTATTCTTACAAGGTCATATAAGAAATGAACAAAGACGATCCATTGTTCTGGTTGATTTATAAAGATAGATTGTTATCTAAATACATCTCTTTCAAGAATAAAGGTGATCCATTGTCAACGATTTAAAGTTTATGCTTATAAGGTCACACCTCTGAGAACAAAGACGACCCATTGTTCAGTTAGAAATAGATTGTTATCTCAATTCTAGGAAATCAATAACAAAGACGATGCATTGTCGACGGTTCAAAGTCTATGTTTACAAGGCCACATGAGAGAACAAAGACGATCTATTGTTTTGGATGAGTTATAAAAAATATATTGTTATCTAAATACACTTCGATTCTGAGAAATTAAGAATAAAGGCAATCCACTGTCAACGGTTCAAAGTCTATGCTTATAATTTTACATGAGAAATGAACAAAGACGATTCATTGTTCTGGTTGATTTATAAAAATAGATTGTTATCTAAATACACTTCGATTCCGAGAAATCAACTTTCGAGAACAAAGTCAACGCTTCAAGGTCTATGCTTATAAGGTCACACCTCTGCTGAAATTCTAGGAAATCAAGAACAAAGACGATGCATTGTTCAGACTGATTAGGTCATCTAACAAGTAAAATAGTTTTTACAAAACTTTATTAACCACAATATTTATCTATATATACAGATAAAAAATCGATTTAAGTATTATGGGATATAGTCACTTTTGTAATTACCTTTGCTGGAGCATATCTGTTTATTATTTGTTTTTCACATTCAATTTCCTTCAACTGATTCTCGTTTAATGCGGACCACATCATCTTTCCTAATAGGTTCATTATATTGTATACTAGCCATACATTCAGCCTTCCTTAAAGCCTTCATATAAGGATCCTTTTACATTGACACATTGTTAGAGACTTATTACAAACCTACGCAAGCCCTGAGGTGCATGCTTCTAGGTAAGCAATGTCACGCCTTCCAAGTGCCCTCAAATGGTTCCCCAAAACAGGTAGACGTTTCCTAAAACAGGGGGCCCGTTTCACAAAACAGGAGACCCGTTTTCCAAAACAGACGGTTGTTTCGCAACACAGGTAACCGTTTCTTCCCATTTCAAGGTCACACGAGAGAACAAAAGCGATTCATTGTTCTGGTCGAGTTACAAAAATAGATTGTTATCAAGCTACCCCCCCACCTCAATTCTAGGAAATCAAGAACAAAGACGATCCATTGTTCCGTTATAATTTCTAAAAATAGATTATCTATATACACCCCCATTCTGAGAAATTATGACTAAAGACGATTCATTGTTCAAGCCGACGCTTCAAAGTCTATGCTTATAAGGTTACATGAGAGAACAAAGACGATTCATTGTTTTGGCTGAGTCATAGCTTCGGAAATTCTGAGAAATCAAGAACAAAGACGATGCATTGTTCAGACTGATTAGGTCATCTAACAAGTAAAATATTTTTTTATAAAACTTTATTAACCACAATATTCATCTATATATATATATATATATATATATATATATATATATATATATATATATATATATATATATATATATATATACAGATAAAAAATCGATTTATGTATTATGGGAAGCGACGGTCACTTAACATTTTGTAATACCTGTGCTGGATCATATCTATTTTATTTATTATTTGTTTTTCACATTCAATTTCCTTCAACTGATTCTCGTTTAATGTGGTCCACAAGACATCATCATCATCTTTCCTAATAGGTATTTTCATCGCTTCATTACAATGTTTACTAGCCATACATTCAGCTTTCCTTAAAGCCTTCATATTAGGGTCTGTGATCCTTTTACTTTGAGACATTGTCCGTGACTCATTACAAACCTACATCTCTTAAACTTATATGCAAAAACACAAATTAAAGTCTTTTAATTATACAGTTACGTAAATATCAAAGTTAATTCGAGAAATCTATTTTCAAGGTGATCCAAATTTATCCAACATTACCCGACTATCAAATAGATTGTCAATGGCTACTATCGATTTTCCAGGTCCTACAAATCAACCTACAGAGGTATCCTGATATATGACCGGTAAATCTATATAGGAGGATGCCAGGCTTGAAGCAGCATCTTGGTACGCTGCTTCTAAAATTTAGGTTTTCGGCGAAATCTCAAAGGGGGTCCATTGTTCAAAGTCTATGCTTACAATTTTCAAGGTCACATGAGAAATGAACAAAAGTGATTCATTGTTCTGGTCGAGTTATAAAAATAGTTTGTTATCTAAATACCCTTCGATTCTAAGAAATCAACTTTCAAGAACAAAGGCGATCCATTATTTTAGCCAACGCTTCAAAGTCTATGTTTATAATTTTCAAGGTTACATGAGATAACAAAGACGATCCATTGTTCCGTTATAATTTCTAAAAATAGATTGTTATCTAAATACATCTCTTTCAAGAACAAAGGCAATCCATTGTCAACGCTTCAAAGTCTATGCTTACAAGGCCACATGAGAGAACAAAGACGATCTATTTTTATAACTCATCCATAACAATAGATCGTCTTTGTTCTCTCATTCTTGAAAATTAACTAGACTTTGAACGAACAATGCATCGTCTTGTTCTTGATTTCAAATTTTAGAAGCTATGACTCATCCATAACAATAGATCGTCTGTGTTCTTTCATGTAACCTTGAAAATTGTATAGACTTTTTATTCCTCAGAATTGAGATGTGGTCGTATGGAAACGGTTGCGAAACAGCTATCTGTTTTGGGAAACGGACCCCTGTTTTAGAAACAGCTACCTGTTTTTAGAAACGGCTACCTGTTTTGAAACGGCTACCTGTTTAGGGAACGGAACCACTTCAGGGCTGTTTGCTAGGGGGCGTGACCAGAGTAAACATTGCTTGCCTTGAAACATGCACAGACTTGCTTGAGACCGATGGCGATGACTTTGAGGATACAGCTGATGTGTACGATAACCTACAAAATAATAGATCGTCTTTGTTCTCTCATGTGGCCTTGTAAACATAGACTTTGAAGCGTTGACAATGCATCGTCTTTGTTCTTGCTTTCCTAGAATTGAGATAACAATCTATTTCTAACTGAACAATGGGTCGTCTTTGTTCTCAGAGGTGTGACCTTATAAGCATAAACTTTAAATCGTTGACAATGGATCTCCTTTGTTCTTGAAAGAGCTGTATTTAGATAACAATCTATTTTTATAAATCAACCAGAACAATGGATCGTCTTTGTTCATTTCTTATATGACCTTGTAAGAATAGACTTTGAACAGTCAGCTTGAACAATGCATCGCCTTTGTTATTGATTTCCTAGAATTGAGATAACAATCTAACAATAGATAGTCTTTGGTCTCTCGTGTGGCCTTGAAAATTGTAAGCATAGACTTTGAACAATGGGCCCCCCTTTGTTCTTGATTTGAATAGGGCACTTGAGGGGGGCGTGGCCTTGAAACATGCATAGACTTGCTTGAGACTGAGGGCAATGACTTTGAGGACAATCAAACATCTAGTAACTTTTCTGGTGGCTTTGAAGCGGGGACTTAGCAGGGTTGCTACCCCTTGAAATAGGCAATGTTACCGACCTTGAGATCTAGTAACTTTTCTGGTGACTTTTTCCCAGATCTGGTGACAAATCTAGTGACAAAAGTGAGTCAGGGTCCGTATAGCTATACTACTAACGTATGCTACATGACTGTCAACCAATTTATTAGATTTCCATTTAATGTAACGTTTATTTTTTAAAGATATTGCATCAGAACAAGCCTTATTGAACCAGGGTTGGGAACGTGAATGACCTACACGGTACTGTTTTTTCGGAATGTATAACTCCATTCCCATGAGGATGACTTCAGATACTGAAAGTGCGATGTCCGAAGAAGAGGACGACTTAAAACAATATTCACGCCATGGAAAGGTTGCAAAGAAATCCCGTAAATCACTCCATCGAGCTGACTTAAAACACCACAAGGTTCTATCGGTTTTGCGAACAACAGTGGAATTAGGTACAGTAGAAATGATTTTTATTAGACAATGGTCGGAAAGACCTGAAGGCGAAAGAACGGAAGTTTTATAAACAAGAGGGTTTGATGTAAGAAAGAGATCTAGAAGATGTGAGTATGGTTAGGGTTATCAGGATTCTTGTGGGTTCAGAAATCATTTGTGTGAGATCACATGAAATGGCAAATGTTTCTGACTATGACCAGCAGGATTTATAGTAGATGAAAATTGAAGCCAATTAGAGTTATGAACATTGAAATCGCTACAAATGAGATATCGCAAGATGGAAACTGAGACAAGAGATAGTCAACTTTCATACTAAGATAATCGAAGAAGTCTTAAAAGTTGCTGTCATTAGGAGACCTATAAATGCAACAGTAGAATTTACAAAATTTGGACCAGAATGTTTAAACCAAATCACGTCAAAATTTTTATTTTCTAAGGAAGAAACCCTCTTGCAAGCAATTCTGTCCTTGATGTACGCACATACGCCTCCTTTACATCGAAAGTTAGAGTGAAGATGGTATTGAGGAAATTGCAAGTCAGGTGACTCGAGCTTTCAGAGGAGACTTGTGTTTCAGATAGAAACAATATATCAGGTTGTAATTGTTCAAGATGTTGGTGAATAGCATTAAGATTAGACCTGATACCGCGGATGTTGCAGTAGTGAATCAGAAAGTTGATACTTTCGATGACCGGGGTCGCTTGGGCCCTGCCCTCCCGGACATCCGAATGGGGCAGGATTTTACGTCCGGAATTTATAACCCTAGAAACCACAGCCATCTTATTTTTTAATTTGGGACTTTTAATCCGATAGGAAGACAGTGAGGGCGAGAAGGAAGAATAAGGATGAGAATAGATTAAGGATGATGGAAAAGGTAACCGGCAGCCCTTACCGAGCTCAGAAAATCGGAGACCCAATATTAAGGAGCCCATGGTAAGAGTGGTGGTACCTCCCCGGCTGGCATGGAGTATACATGCCTACCACCTCGCAATGGCTTAAAGCATTATTTAATGGTTATTACTGTTTCTGTAATATGGTCATTGGATATTTCCTTAAATATAATACTTTTCTTAATTAAATCAATTCCTTCTACTGGGATGTACGATGGTCATTCGTTCATAGTATTTATTTGTATGATTTGGGGTCACTGGTTATGCAGTTAGTACAGTTCAATTTGAACGTTCTTTTTAATTTGGTTTAAGATGGTGACATTTTAATTTCAAAGGAAATTAAAATATTTTCTAGATTTTATTTAATTCATCTATTTGTGTCGGTTTTATGTTTATTCCCCATTACATAAAGTAATTATTCGGAGTTTATTGTTCCATACGCTTTAAGCGTCAAAGATAAAATGTAAAAGGTGGTCTGCGTTCTTTTACCCATCAACTCAAATTAACAGCTTCTTTCATATAATTAGAGCCATTTGAAAAAAACATACCTTTCTATAGGTGGAAGCTCGTCTTATCTATTTGATCGACAAACATAACCGTAATAAGTATCAACTAACCTCGAGGATCGCAACTAATCGTTTTTTGTCTTATTCTAATCTCACCAGCACAATAGCCGTTGTAATAACGATAATACAAAGAAGAACTGAAACCATCCTTCTATGCTCAAGGGACTTTATGTGAGAAGTTAAGGACGGGTCATTTATAAGCCTAATCGCTCTCTTTGAATACGATCAACGATATCGAGAGCGTATTGGGAGCACTAACCCAAAGGTGAGAATTATATTCCAGATGAGGTGGAATTTGGGCCTTATACAGCAGAAGGAGTTGTCGAGAGGTAAAGTACTGTTTAGATCTGTACAAAAGCCTATTTTACGAGCAGCTGTTTTGGTAGCTGACAGAAGATGGTCAACCCATGAGAGATTTGAAGATACAGTCATACCCAACAGAGTAATAGAGTCTGAAAACTTAAGAACTGAGCCATTCATACTTGCAACAGGAAATGATCGATCTTTTGGCGGACATAAGGCAACACTGAGTTTTGTTAACATTAAATTTAACTAGATTATTGCTTCCCATTCGAGAATACGTTGAATGTCTTTGTTGATTGAATTTGCCATTTCAGCTTTAATTTCTTGATTTGACATAGAAGGTGGATTATCACTATGAGTAGACTGAGTATGAACTACAGTGAAGAGTGCTATCGTCAGCAAAGCAATGGATGGGGTTAGTTGTTGAAGAAATAAGGTTGTTTATGTACAGCAGAAAAAGTGTAGGCGCTATAACGGATCCCTGTGGTACGCCCGCGTTAATGCTAACTTCTTTTCAACTACGACACGTATTCGTCTTTTATCAAGGAAACTAGAAACCCAGTTGATGAGCGTATCATTTAACCCAACGAGGTGAGTTTGGCAAGTAAACACTTATGCCAAACTTGGTCAAATGCCTTTGAGATATCTAAAGCGACTACAACTGTTTCACCGGACTGCTCTACTGTATTGTTCCAAACTTGGGTCACATATGAAAGAAGATCGCCTGTTGAACGACTTTGCCTAAACCCATATTGGTGGTCACTAAGGAGTTTGTTAGTTTCAAGGAAGTGAGCAGTTGCTGATTGATGGCTTTTTCCATGATTTTAGACAAAATGGAAGTGATGGCAATTGGTCTGTAATTTGAGGATCGGTCTTATCACCTTTTTGGGAATAGGTTGAACATTTGCTAACTTCCATGATGAAGGGAATTCCCAGAAGGTATAGAGATCGTATAGAGCTTAGATAGGACTGGTACTAGTTCGGGGAACATTTCTTTAAGACAATAGCTGGGATACCGTCTGGGCCAGTCGCCTTATTGAGATCAAGCCTACTGATGATCGATTCCAAGAGCTTGTACCGAAAATGAATTGGTTTCATAACGTATGAAGAAGAGTTGACTAGGGCACATCTTTTCCAGAATCATTGAGACACGAGTTTGATGCAAACAAATCCACAAAAACGTTGGCTTTGTCTACAGAATCAGCAACTACCGATCCGTCAATAGATGTCAGGAGGGAAATGAAGATGTTCGAAAGTTTTTACTAATGGCTTTTGCTAAAGACCAAAATTTACGACTGCCTAAAGGAGATGTAGCTAGTTCATTGCATTTTCGTTGTTCGAACAATTTTTTAGTTTTAGTGATGACACTTTTGCAGATATTTCTAGCACCAACGTATTCTACATGACTGTCAACCGATTTATTAGATTTCCATTTAATGTAATATTTATTTTTTAAAGATATTGCATCAGAACAAGCCTTATTGAACCAGGTTGGGAACGTGAATGACCTACACGGTAC
The DNA here is from genome assembly GCA_036346205.1 of Vesta saturnalis. Taxonomy (NCBI): domain Eukaryota; kingdom Metazoa; phylum Arthropoda; class Insecta; order Coleoptera; family Lampyridae; genus Vesta; species Vesta saturnalis. The sequence goes on from JARFJB010000534.1 coordinate 6,635,664, forward strand.
TGTTTTTTCGGAATGTATAACTCCATTCCCATGAGGATGACTTCAGATACTGAAAGAGCGATGTCCGAAGAAGAGGACGACTTAAAACAATATTCACGCCATGGAAAGGTTGCAAAGAAATCCCGTAAATCACTCCATCGAGCTGACTTAAAACACCACAAGGTTCTATCGGTTTTGCGAACAACAGTGGAATTAGGTACAGTAGAAATGATTTTATTAGACAATGGTCGGAAAGACCTAAAGGCGAAAGAACGGAAGTTTTATAAACAAGAGGGTTTGATGTAAGAAAGAGATCTAGAAGATGTGGAGTATGGTTAGGGTTATCAGGGATTCTTGTGGGTTCAGAAATCATTTGTGTGAGATCACATGAAATAGCAAATGTTTCTGCACTATGACCAGCAGGATTTGTAGTAGATGAAAATTGAAGCCAATTAGAGTTATGAACATTGAAATCGCCTACAAATGAGATATCGCAAGATGGAAACTGAGACAGGAGATAGTCAACTTTCATACTAAGGTAATCGAAGAAGTCTTGAAAGTTGCTGTCATTAGGAGACCTATAAATGCAACAGTAGAATTTCACAAAATTAGGACCAGAATGTTTAAACCAAATCACGTCAAAATTTTTATTTTCTAAGGAAGAAACCCTCTTGCAAGCAATTCTGTCCTTGATGTACGCACATACGCCTCCTTTATATCGAAAGTTAGAGTGAAGATGGTATTGAGGAAATTGCAAGTCGGGTGACTCGGAGCTTTCAGAGGAGACTTGTGTTTCAGATAGAAACAATATATCAGGTTGTAATTGTTCAAGATGTTGGTGAATAGCATTAAGATTAGACCTGATACCGCGGATGTTGCAGTAGTGAATCAGAAAGTTGATACTTTCGATGACCGAGGTCCTTGGGCCCTGCCCTCCCGGACATCCGAGTGGGGCAGGATTTTACGTCCGGAATTTATAACCCTAGAAACCACAGCCATCTTATTTTTAATTTGGACTTTTAATCCGATAGGAAGACAGTGAGGGCGAGAAGGAAGAATAAGGATGAGAATAGATTAAGGATGATGGAAAAGGTAACGGCAGCCCTTACCGAGCTCACAAAATCGGAGACCCAATATTAAGGAGCCCATGGTAAGGGTGGTGGTACCTCCCCGGCTGGCATGGAGTATACATGCCTACCACTTATAACTACGCTTATAGCTAGTTGCATTTAGAGGTCCTTGTCCATTCAAGCAGTATATACCAAGCAAGCCAGCAAAATATAGCATCAAAATATGGACGCTTTGTGATAGTGCAAGTTTTTATGCTTTAGAAATTCAAGTTATGCGGGAAAACCACCTGGGGGAAAACCTGAAAAGGATCAGGGGCTGAGAGTAGTTTTAGACCTTACTTATGGACTAAGAGGTCAGAATGTAACTTGTGACAATTTCTTTATATCGTAAATTGGGCCAAATGCTTCTCAAAAGAAATCTTACTATGTTAGGGACTGTCAGGAAAAGTAAGCCTGAGCTACCTATCATGGAAGTAAATAACATTGTGCGTTGTTCCAAATTTTACTAAAGGTACCGCAGTTGTGTCTTATATTCCAAAAAAATACAAGAAGGTCATTCTAATGAGTACGTTTCATAACCAGAAACAAATAAGCGACCGAGAAGACAAAAAACCACAAACTATACTTGATTATAATTCTAGCAAAGGAGCAGTTGATACATTAAATCAGCTAATCGGTGCATACACATGCAAACGAAAAACAAATCTATAGCCCATAATCTTATTTTACATCATTTTAGATATCAGTGCCCATAATGCTTTCGTCTTATGGCGCGAAATAAATCCAAACTGGAATAAAAACGTTTTGTTCAAAAGAAGACTGTTTTTGGAACAACTGGGCAAACAATTGGTAAATCCTTACATTTTGTCCAGAAAACATCTTCCCCGTAATGAACAAGCAGCTGCAATTCAACAACCATTGGTGGAAAATTCTGCCGCACCTCTTCCTGGAACTAGCAACAAAAACAAACGAGCACGCTGCAAATTTTGCCCTTCTAAATGTGACAGCAAAACTAATATGACCTGCATTAAGTGTAAAAAATACTTGTGTAAAGAACACGTGACCTATTATTGTCCCGATTGTAAGAAGTAGTGGATCATATCAATTATTAGACATTTTTTATTCCGTTCCCTTTTTTTTATTTAAATTTGGTTGAATTTATTGTGTTTCACGTTTCATATAAAAAACATTGTATTAGAGAAATAAAGCTAATAAATGTATAAAAATTGTTGTTATTTGGTTTTAGTTCATATTTCAGGAGTTCGGGTCATTATGACCCGAAGGAGTACAAGTGTATAGTCATGTCGAGGAGAACAGCAGGGTTAATGGATTTGGTGTAATCCCAATATACCTAGTTCTATTCACCGATATCATTGGGACCTGTAAAATCTAAGTTTGTAAATATAACAGTCGGAAATTCGAAGCTAAGTGAAAAATTACTTCTAGGCTTTGTGACTAATTTTACTGTTAATTATTAAGTAATTCAGAAGCCATAAAGCTAAATATCTATGTTAAATAAATAAATCGTCCTTCAATGGCGCTAAAATTTGAGTTGCTATTTAAGTCAAAGCTCTATAAGTACTCAACTGTACATACATTTAACTATCTTTCAGGCAATGTTGATTTCGCATGTTCATTACATTTAATTTGGTTGTTTTTTTAAAAAGAAAAATCTTTGTACAGGTGCGTGCATTCAAACTTTCTGTATTAAAATTATCATATATTAATTAATTAATTAGGGTTGTTTGTCCAGCTTTTAGACTTTGTAGTGTATCATTGATGTTCATGCTTAAAATTTATTTTTCGAAAAGTATGTTTCTATGTATATATGCTTTGTGTATGGTATGCAATAAAATATTTGCTAATAACTTCACCGACAGTTTATAAAGTGAATTAATAATTCTGTTTTAATTAAGGATTGCCTTATCTTGCATACGACAGCAAATTAGCTTTCAGTTATCCGTATTAAAGCGTTTACTATTAAATGGCTTAAAGCACAATAATTAGATTAATAAAATCTCGGGGCTACCTCATTTCATAATTAATTATACTTTAAATTTATTAAAACAAAAGAATACATTGAATTTTTAGTTCCAAGTGTTTAGTCATTGCTAAGGACCTGTACCACCTCAACCATGAGTGAGCTACAGACAAAGCTTAGACTATTTTTGAGGCTAATCGTTAACCCTCTATCCCTGGAAAAAATCTTCAAAAAACGAAAAGGTCATTAATTAATATATATTGAAAGGAGTCAAAAGTGTGCAACAGCTCCTCGTGCAATCAACTTCGGTATTCATTCGGCTTTCAAGTCCCACCGTGTTTTTTGTCAAGGTCGTCATAAACTACTTCTATGAATAGTTTGCAACGGGACCGCTTAATCAGTATGACGACTCCAGCTATCACTAAAGATAAAGTATTATATTTGGACACTCATACCAATGGTTATGAATAATTGGTAAGAAGCTTCCATTGCGACTGGGTCACAGAGATGCGTTAAATTATTTATGAGGTACTACCATACCAAGCCAGCTGAAACATTTAGAAAAACCTCAAAAGGTATTGAGCATTGGTGCTTGTGGTGTCAGTATCCGTGAAAAGCTACAGGAATTTTTGGATCAAAGAAGTAACAGAAAATACGCTAAAAAATATTTGTTTAAGAAAGAAATCATAAAATTTTGGTTTAAAGTGACACATAGAGAAATTATAGTTATTAGCAGGGGTTGAGACGGCGGTGGTTCAGACTGAGAGATTATTTTTGCCAAGCTTGGAAGAAAGCAATTGTTGTGATGGGATGGCGAGATTTCTGTACGTTTACACAAGTAAAGCTGCCAACTGTGGTACCATTTGTGCCTCGGGCAGAAAAGTAGCATCTATACAGAGTTTGATAACGGTAAGGTTGCTGAAAAAATAAATTTATTTCATACCAATACATTATAAACAAATAAACCCTTAGTTACCGTAACTGTAAACATGTTCTCAACTCCCTAGGGAATTATAGATCTATAATTGCCATAACAATGCCTACTTAATTTTTAAACGTTCGTTTAATTTTAATAACCAACAAAATTTCGTTTTCATATTTCATTTATAATGAAATATGAAATAAAATTATTTATCTATCACGTGAGTTATGTATGTTAATAACCTCGGGCAACTTACAATCCCTTCGAGATTGCAATCCGTTGACCTCGGTAATTAACACCCTCATAACTCACTTGATGCATAAATAACTATTAAATGGGAGAGAAATAAACATAGGCGCTTGCCAAAAAGTCAACAATCGCTGTTATTAAAGTTTTGTGTTTTGATGCACGATGTCTCAAGAAAAAAAAACACGTTCTATCGTGTTACAGTTTGGGAATAGCACATTCTACCAATTGAAGGTCCAGGGTCAAAGATTGGGTTTTACTCCAAATTCAAGTTCTCTTTAAGATATACCACTGTTCTTTTAAACGACGTATCATAAATTTATTTTTGCACAGGTTTGCCGCTGAATTAGAGATGTCACTACATTACTGCAATCCTAATATATTAATGTAATCATATCCACTGTTTTATTTGCAAGTGTTACAAACAGCGCGAAAATATTGTTATTGTTAAGTGCGTTTCTTGAAGGTGCAATGGATAATTTGTCGTAAGTAATAACTATTTCTATAATATTTTTGGGAAAACTTTACTTTTATTGGTAAATAATATGTTATATTATGAAGTTAAAGTTGGGCCAGGTTGAAATATGAAAAAGATACAGTAATATAATACCATGTTCTTTTAACGGAACAGTGGAAAAGTGACTACTATCTTTTTAATTTTCAGTTAGGAGGAGGCCACTAAAACTACATGAAATGTTGAGGAAATTGAAAGGATGATGCCGAAATCCTGACAATATAATTTTATTCCTTCTTCAAATGAATATGATACAGACGGAGACGAAGATAATGTGAACTTGAATAATTTACCTGGGTCACAACTGCGGGCTGACGTGGAGATTGGTTATAGAGAGTCCCAGCAAAATTCTTCTAATACAGATGAGTCAGAACATTTTGATAGTGAAGATGACTTGCCATTATCAATTTATGGAACGAGAGTCGTAGGTGATAAAATTGTAAAGAGAAACCGAATTTACAAGTGGTGCAACAAAGATTTCGATCCAGAAAATATTCCTTGGGAAAATGTTAACAGACCAAAGCAACTGTATACTCCTTTGGAAGCATTCTCGTTATTTTTGATCATACAGTGTTTGACATGCTTTTGAAATTTACAAATATGTAGCTAACAATCACAATAGGAATGGGGATATTTCTGAAAATGAGTTACGATGTTTCTTTGGAATTCTACTACTTAGTGGATATACATGTCATCCCAGACGTTACATGTTTTGGAAAAATTCTAAAGATACAAATAATATACTAGTTTGTGAAGCCATCTCTAAAAATCGCTTTGACTTTATAATGCAAAACATACACTGTTGTGACAATAATGCTTTTTTTTATTTATGATTGTGGACCTGAACAGGCTAAATAAGGCCTATCGTGCTAAAGCACTCAGGAACACTTAGGAGGATGGATAGAGGGATAATGAATTGCCAATAGATGCCTATGAACAGCTACCTTAAATTTTCTCATATCATAAGTGAGAGGAAAACAGGAACTAGGAGATCATTCCAGAGTTTAGAAGCCGTGTAGAAAATGTGGATTGCGCCCGTTTGGTACGAGAAGTGGAGATTTGTACTGCATACTGATGATGTGATTGAGCGAACGAGTGTTTCTCGCAAAGATAGCCGGAGATGGTATCAAAGAATGTAATTCACCAGCACAATAGCCGTTGTAATAACGATAATACAAAGAAAGAACTGAAACCATCCTTCTATGCTCAAGGGACTGTATGTGAGAAGTTAAAGACAGGTCATTTATAAGCCTAATCGCTCTCTTTGAATACGATCAACGATATCGAGAGCGTATTGGGAGCACTAACCAAAGGTGAAATTATATTCCAGATGAGGCCAATTTGGGCTTTATACAGCAAAAGGAGTTGTCGAGAGGTAAAGTACTTTGGCGGCAAATGACAAATTTTCAAAGGTACGTCCACTAATTGAAGTTCTGAACAAAACATTTATGGAAATGGCATCCTTAGAGGAAGCACACAGTGTAGATGAATCGATGATCCCGTACTTTGGGCGGCACGGTTCAAAGCAATTTATAAAAGGTAAGCCCATTAGATGGGGATACAAATTTTGGACGGGCACTAACAAAAATGGATATATTGAATGGTTTGAACCGTATCAAGGATCGACTACTATTATCTCTCAAAAATATAAAGATTTGGGACTAGGAGCTAGTGTCGTATTACAGTTCGCAAATGTTCTCAAAGAAACGCATCCTAATGTCGCATTCCATCTATATTTTGATAATTTTTTCACTTCCCTCCACTTGATTGAAGAATTAAAAGCTATGAAATTCCACGGAACTGGTACAATCCGAGAAAACAGGATAGGTAAAGAATATCTCACTCTAGTGCTCTAAAAAAGAAGGAGAGGTTTTTGAATATGTAACTACAGAGGATAACAATGTCGTGGTGTGCAAATGGCATGACAACAGCGTTGTGACCATCGCCTCAAGTTGTAATAAAATTTTTCCAACTGTACCAGTAAAAGATTTTCCCAGAAAGAGAAGAAAAACATTATGATACCACAGCCTTCAATTATAAGGAAATATAATGAGCACATGGGAGGGGTGGATAGGGCGGACCAAAATATAAGCCTATACAGAACATCGATAAGGAAAGAAGTGGTATTTTCCACTTATTTGTCACTGTTTAGATATGGCCTTACAAAACGGTTGGCAAATATACAGGCATGGTGGTGCACAGAAGGACCATCTCTCTTTCAGACGATCTGTCGCATTAGCGATATTGGAAGCATACAAAAACATCAAAAGAGGACCCAGTCGCCAATCTACAAATCTTCATGAACACTCAAAATTTGATAGGCTAGATCATTTAGTTGTGTATCAAGAAAACAGACCCGATGTGGTGTATGCCATAAAATTGCAACTTTATATGCCAAAAATGCTCGGATGCATTACACCCTAAAAATTGTTTTGTTAATTATCATACGAATTAGTAACGCAAACTATGTTCAATATGTGTTTTGTATTATTTTAAATATAATCTACCTCCCATTATTTTTCATAGCTGGTAGAAGTTTATTATCCCACTGTTCCTTTAAAAGAACACCCATTTCCAGAAAAACCATCCTTTTTAAAAACATTTTTTATATAATACTGATCTTGGATTACATTAAGATCTAAAATGTGAAAAACATAAATTTCACAAAAAAATAGTTCCGGGGTATCTGGGTTAAACACTGGTCGGAGATGATTCTATTTATCAGTATTACGAATCTTACTTATATAGAATACGATGAAACCCGTACCAACACCTAGACCAAAAATAGAATTATGAAATTGTTAGATAAATAAGATAGAAAGCTGTACAGAACCTATTAGAAAAGATTTAAAAGCCTTTTGGAAAACTTCCGGTTCTATGTTCTAAATGAGCAGAACAATCTATATGTCAGCAATTATTAGAGGTAAATTCATGAAATATATGTGACATCACTAAGTGGTTACTGTAACCCTGATCTAGCTAACATAAAATCTCTCTGTCTTTATGTCCGCAAACCATTTTTTTTATTTTCCATTGACACGTGTCTCATCACCCTCCGGAATAACTTCAAAACATAATTGATTCTGTTATTAAGAAGAACTGGTGCTTTGAATTTATACAAAGGATATACGTGGATTAAGTCTTCCAAGAGTCCTGTAGGCAGGGAAGAGGAGGGAGCATAATAGGTTTACCGATTATGTGGAAAAAATTCATGGAAAACTTGCAATATAATAGAACCACTAGTTGTCATAAACGTGAATATCTACAAAAGAGCAAGTTTAGAAGACATAAGAGGGATTTTATAGCCAACCTTTGGCTGGAACGGTTCGGCGAACTGTAGCGTTGGGATTTCAGAAAAGGTACGTAATGGTATGTGCTAATTTAGATTCTAAAACCCAGTAGTGAAGTAGAAACAGTATTCTATTCTGTCACACACAGAATCCATTTTTGGGGATAAAGAATTAAACTGTTTAAAAATAAAAAATATAGATGAAATAAAGTGTAAACAGATTTGCAATAAACAAAAGCCGTTATGACATAAGAAAGTATTGTGTATATAATCCGTAAGAAAAACTTTTAAAGTGACCATAACTGAACTCGAACCACACTTATGTCTGCACCTAGAAAGAAAAGTGTACGTACATATACTATACCAAGGATTAACTAAAGGAGTCCAACCTCGCTAATTAGGGTATTTCATCTTAAAAAGGAAAGGAAATTTATAAGTTAGAATAATGTTCTGTTGAGTACTGGATGATTGATGATCCAATATAGGTGCTACTGAGAGCATTTATTTTTGTGCTTTGGGAACACTTGGAAATGATAATCTTCTTTGAATGTCTTGCTTAATTTCGGCAGTAATTGTATAACTAATATCGAACATTTGGTTTGGTAGAGTTAATTATTCAGCCCATTCTTTTATTTTAACTATAATGGTTCTCACACGACAATTTTATAGTGAGACTTTAAACAATAGGTCAGTTAGGTGTATCAGATTAGCAGTGCTTTATTGGACTTATTTGATTTTTTTATTCCTTACAAAAAAGCCAAAAAGATTCAGTGCGGTAAATTTTTGTTATTTTTCGCAATAACTTTGTTTTGTTTGATAATTGAGTGTATCCTGGACAAGCCGATTACAAGCTTTAATTTGTTTTGATCAGATAAACAATGCCGACCTTAGTTGCAGTGACTGTCATAGCTTTCGTCATTATTTCTTTATTATAAAAAAGAAAAGAATTGTGATTTGGATCAACGGGATTCGCACGTTTAAACGTATACTAAAATTAAAGTTGTTTGAGAGAAAATATAATTTATGAACTACATACAAACAATTACGTTTGTTTTAATGATGCTGGTTCCTAAAGACTACTATCCTGGACTGCACTTACTTAATTGCTGCATTTATAGTAATAGTAAAGTTTTTGAAAGTATGTTTTCATTACTTTAGGTCTTACATCTAACCCACCTCCCTTCACTGTAGTTAGCCTAGTAACCTGTTTGCCTTGGTATGCCTTCACGGCGCCTAGTGCAGTTTGATCGTGTAATAACGCAAGTGACGAAAAATTAAAGAAAGCTGTTCAGGACATAACTTTCTTTTCATAACTTGTGATTCACATTGCTTCCTGACTTGCGTGTGCCACTCACACCATTCAGAGGGCAGTCAAGCTGGTCACTAAAGCGTCATCGCCGGTTTGGGGTTAAGCAGTAGCAGACACGAGTTAGTTCACTAATTTCTTCCTATTTTCAACGCATTCTTCTTGTACATCAACACACTTGTACTACACAGGCTGAAGTGCCGTTATATCTGTATTGTAGTGATGTTCAAGGTTGTAATATTATTGCTCCGTTACAGCAATTACTTCTTCGTCTGTTTTAAAGTTCTTTCCGGCAAGGAAAGGTTTGAGTTTCGGAAATAAGTGGAATAAGTGAACCTAATTTTTCACACGTGACTGGTATTGGAAGGTGCATTATGATGACAAGAGCGCATCTTTTTTCGAACGATCCCCAGTATTTTTTCATCAATTACTCCTTTTAGTTGGTCCATACCCCGTTTAGGGTTTGGCCCTTAGTCGATGAGAGGTACCTTTTTCGAATTCCGAATCGTAGATATTACATCCCCGGTTGATGAAGACAACTTCGCCTTCTTTGGAGGAGAACTACCATGATGTTTCCACTGTCGAGATTAGAGCATTGATTTGGGGATGTAGTGATAAATCAATTTTATCGTTCGTAACAAATCGGCGCAGAAAATCAACCTGATTCTTGTTAAGCAGCTTCAAAACTGTCGCTCGATGTTCGCACCTTGGTATATGCTGTAGATTACATGTGGTAGCTTATAGTCACCACCACCCCATTTCCGATCACCCCGCTGAAGCGGAAATGTGTGCATTTTGACCAGAGAATCTTAATTTGAAGTAAGTTGTTCTCTCGTCTACTACACCCCCCCCCCCCTCTCGGTCAGATCAAGTACTTGAAACTTTAAATGCGCATATCTTGGAAACCTGTACCTTTGGAACGGAGTATCGTGGGTACTTACAAAATGAAACCAGTAGATCTCGGTGTAAAATTTCTGTTACGTTTGGAGAAAAATATACAATATCTTCGCTTATACATGAATAAATACAATTTTTGTGCACAATTAGCTGTGTAAGAGATCGGCTAATTTTGATTTAGGTATTTATCAAATGTAAATGTTTCGAAAACATACCTATTGTAAAACATTGTCAAAAAATTCGAACATTTTATTTTCCTAACGACAATAATGTGTTTTCTATAAACAAGCGTTAGAGGTTTTCCGAATCGCTCAATAGCGTTTCATTCAGGAAAATTACATTTATAGGACAAAACGTTTTAAACGATACCAAACAAATCTACATTATCAATCTAACAATTACAAAACTATTATAAAAATGAAACAATTGTAATGCAAATCGATTTGAGCGTAACAAAACGAGTTCAACTCTATTTTTCACTAAAGGAACGAATTCAATCTAAATCTGTTTCGCTTGTATCGCCGGAAGGAAATTTCGATTGACCGTATCATATATTGTGTCTGGTTTTGTTTGAACTCCAAGCGATGTCTATATGATCGAACATCAAAGAGTTAATTTAATTAGTTGATCTGGGGATCTTGTTAATTAACTGACTCACAGGTTTTGATTACTACTGAGCACCTTCACAAGTACACCTTACTAGCTTACGGACATTGACAATGAGGTTGTAAAGTAAATTTAAATCAAACTATATGTCTAAAAGGTGGTCTTTGTGCGAGCATAAAGTTTAGTGAGTGCGTAGCATTAGGAAATGCGTTAAACCGGAAAATTTTCTTACCTTCAATGTAGTAGATAGACCCTTTTCCGGATGAATGGAAACTTGCTGATTTATCCTGAAAACAACAAACGTTTTCAGAAATGTAATAAATAAGGGTAACTCTATTAGGTCTACGGTTTAATTAGATTTTACTCAACATTCTTGGCAAATTACAAATAAAATGGGAAAAAAAGAAAATGTATTAGTTCTCCTTTGATATTATATACTTCTTTAAATTCCTATAAAAATGTGCGCTTTACAATAATTCGTGGAAGGAGCGTGTCTTTGTAATACAGTTCTGTAGTAGGGACGTAATTACAATGGTTATGACAGTTTACAATAAGAGCCGGATATTCACATAAACGATACAAGATTCATTTTTAACGCCTCATTAAAAATTAGTACATTATTTAAATTAGTGCTAATTTCTGTTTATACAACTCACTAATGACATTATGTACTTACATACAATCGTTTGCAACGCTTGCATGTAAGTACATAATGCATAAATGAAGTATTGTTATTGGTTGTTATGCAACCAAATAAGCACTGTTGTATATTTAGTAAAGAACAATACTGCAGGCGCCTTAAGCTCTATTCACAGTGGGAGCGTCGAGCGTCGCGTTGCGTCCGCGTTGCGTCCAGCGTCACGCAGCGTCGCGTAAGAGTATTCATAGTATACCATCCTATGACAGCGTTTACTGTCCGTGAAAAATCAAGCTCAGTCTACAATATGGCGCCAAAGAAAGCAATGCGTTAATGTTTATTGGTGCTCTTAGTAGACACACCGTATATTAGAAGGTTATTAGACAGAAGAGTTGGAATTCATCCAATAAATAGGGAAAGAGGTGTGTTTGGTGAATTCCATGACTTGTATCCTAAACTGAGACAGTATCCAGATCGATTCTTTAATTATCTAAGAATGTCTATTAGGACATTTGATTACCTCTTAGAAAGGACTGAGCTTCGTCTCGAAAAAGTTGTAACCAATTTTGTGAAGGTCACATATATTTCATCTGCTGAACGACTTATCACTATAACGTAAGAAAAAATATCAATTTTTATGTTTTTACATTTGGAACAGTTAAGAAAGCCATTATTTGTATTCATAGAGATATAACCAATTGACCATTGCCGATCTGATCATACCTGGTTAGCATTGTCAAGTTACTAGTTGGGGTCGCTGAAAGTTGAGCCACGTTTGAAGTTTATCTGCGGATACCAACTCATCGATGATAAGTTGCTGAATTTTATTTCGCAGTTGCAACTTCTTCAGGTTCTGAATTTTTGCCATATATGGTATAAAGCTTTTAAAAAAACTCAGTTCTTAATTTCCACCTCATCCTTATTATTTAAATTTTGTGCCAATAATCTCAATTTTTTGTTTTCTACTTCTAGAAACAACGTTTTCTATTTCTTTTCACTGCCTTAGAACGTATGGATGGCGTAGATGCGTGTGACGGTGTAGAGGCTGTTGATGCAGTAGATAATGAAAAAACTGGAGGCTCTATAACTGATTCGGTGTCTGATGTGCCATCTATTTTGTCCTCTTCTATATCCGTATTATTACTTTCTTTATGCTGAGACTGTTCTTCAGGTACTGGTAAATTTACGAACTTCTCGGCAGAAATTAGTAAATGCTTAAAAAACGACGTCGTATCAAAATATGGCCATTTTAATTTATAGGTGTTGGCAGCATCTCCCGAATTCAATACCGTGGCTTTTTTCAGTTCACGCCGGTACTTATCCTTTTTATTTTTCCACCGAGTGGCTACTGCATCCTCTGTAAATTGATTATTGTCTTAAGTAATGGGTATGAGTACGACAGTAACATATATTACAGGTCTTTGACAAAAGGAACCAATTTAGAATTGGATATTCAACAGCTTCAGCAACAGTTAGGGAGGCATCTTTAATTATCTGGAATGAATTAGTGGACGATCATGTGCCAGTTTACCCCCAATAACAGTTAGAGCACATTATTCGAATACAATACGCTGTGGAATTTCCCGAATTGCTTTGGTGTTAATTAAAATTTTCTTTCAGCTTACTTCTCTCTTTGCCCCCTTTTTGAATGTTAGGGTCCTTTCTTATAAAATTCATGTCACCTACTATTACTACTAAACAGGTTTATGCTTAATAACATTTATGCTAGTATAGTGTGAATAATAATTATAACCACGAATCCAAGGTGCTCAAATTACTTCGGTAGCTGCTCGTTTATACTTCCTACCAGTCATAATCGTTCTACGATATTGTAAAAGAGCCATATATACAAAATTGGCCTCGTTGCAAAATTTTGGCGCCTAACGGGTGACCCGGTAAAATTTTTGTATTGTTTTCATCTCATTAGTTACCATTTACCAGGCTAGTTAGTACACTTTTTGTTTACTTGTCTGACTATTTTTCCGATATATTTTCCTTTTCTCATTCTTAACGATGTTGATTGATTGTAGGTTGGAAGTCAATCGCATCAATGAGTGGACTCTGGTGCTTCTCGCACTATTTTAAGTAGCTTTAGATGGAACATTTTGCGTCGTTTAAAAACAACTAGGTCTGCGAGTTTGTCTACTTCATGTACCAATAGTGCTATAATCACTTCGCTATCTGCTGGGTTATACTTGCTAGGTTAAAGTCTCCCAGTCACAATCGTTATACAGTATTGTAAACGAGTTATAGATGCACAGATTTTTTTCACTTAAGTTCTAATTTACTGTTTATACAGATAATAAGACAATATGACTTTAGTATCGTTTATCATAAGATTAGCCTTCAGGATCGTTTATAATTTTAAGATTAGGGTTGATTCGTATATTCTGGTATCATAATATCACCTTCTAAAGGAATAAGTGTGTTACAGGGTAATACATGGATGTGAGGTTAGTGTAACGTTAAATATTTATATGTGGATAAAGCCGTTCATTTATATACTGCTTTAGTTACTCGTTACTCATTCCTTTTGTAAGAGCTTGCAGTAAGTAGTAAATACCTAAAACTTCCGTGACCGGTCATTTTGACCTCTGAACAAGAAAGGTAATTTTGAGATGTATTCTTTATATGTTTTACACTTATTTGAGAAAGAAACACACAAAAACACATTTTAGTTAAATATTCATTCTAATTAAATAAAAATTAAATTGATTCTAATACATTTAGAATTCGTTACAGTTTTACATGCTGTATTAGGCTCTACAGTTCAAACAAATAACGTTCTTTGTTACACTTCCACACTTTCCACCAACATATTTGTTACAAATTGAACAAACGTCAGCAGTTTTATTTTTGTCATATGTTTTAATTTGGCACGGATGACGTTTTTTAGGTTTCGTTGTATCAGTTGTGCTGGTACCAGAATCTTGTTTCGAATCGAAATACTATTTTCTTAGTTCCTCAGCTAGAGTCAAAATAAAGTCTCTTCTTTTTATTTTACTGCCTACCATTCCCATATAAACGATCCAGGCGTTGATTGTGGCAAGATCTAAAACATTGTAAAACACGTGTACTGGCCAACTACGTGAATAAGCTTTCGTAGAATATTTTCTAGACATTTGGTCCAACACATCTTTATTTAATTTCACCCTGATAAATTGACACGGTGCTTTTATCATTTTTCATTACTGTGGTAGAATATAAATCTGCCCTTTTATTCTTGATACAAATTAGTAATTCCCTTCTTGCTCGGTTCATTGTTCCTACTATTGTTGTGTTCTTTTTTGCCATCATTGTTGCCCACTTTTGGCTAGTAAAAAAAGTTGTCGGTAGTAACATTTCTACCCATATTTAGGAACGGTTCTATTAATTTTAAAACAACATATTCTGGAAGGGGTTGGTTGTTAGGACGCATACCATCTTTTCCTAAATAAGGAAAACCATTCCGGAGATATTTAGAATTCTTATCAACAGGTAGCCATAACTTTACACCAAATTTATCAGGGTTATTCGCCATATATTGTGTAAATCTGCATCTACCTTTAATAGGAAACAGTTGTTCATCTACTGTAATGTTTGCTCCTGGGACATAGCAAGCGTTACAGTTACCAATAAATGTATCCTATATTTCGGACGGCAATGTAAACTAGCACTAACTGGACGTTCTTTTCGTGTTGATCGAATATCAAATCTTAAAAATCTCATGATTTCATGAAATCGATTGCGTGACATGGGCTCACGAAAAAATTGTGGTCCCCAAGTAGCAGACCATAAACTGTTAAGCGTCAAGTTCTTGAAGAGACAACGACCAGTTTGTATCGTCTCCTATTTGTCGTTTAGCTTCAATTTTGGTACATTTGTACATGTGTTTTAGAGTTGGTGCAGGAGTATTCCGCATAACATTCCTTTGAACTATACGGCCAACATAAGGTCTACTTGATTTCACAACTTCCCATATATCATTAGATCTGGATGATTGTTTACTTCCCACAGGTACATGCACATATTTTTTTCGTTTTGGATGGTGTTCAATGTCATCACTAATTTCATTAGATGTACAAGGATTAGAAGTGATATTATTTACGCTGACATCATATTCTTCACTTTGTTCACGACTTTTGTCATCAACAGGAACAGCTTCATCACTTTCACCATATTGGGAGTGGTTACTTGCTTTTCCGGATTCACATCCAGATAAGTTTTCCAACTTGCAACTAATTTGAAATCTCAAAGTACTTGAATATATAGATCTCTATGGAAACAAATTATAACTTGCATTTTTCATATCTCGGGCGCGTAGGTAATAATAGCGAAGATTACTCATAATTTCGGACACGACTAAACATGTTCTGACTTGCAGTAAACTCCTAAAAATTACCACAATAATAGTAAAATACAATTTTTTATCTCAACGTTGCAATTATTTTTATTATACAACCTCAAAACTGATTATGAATATATGAACGGTCAAAATGACGGTTCCGGCAGTTATACAAATACTGCAAAAAAACTCTAAAACGGCTTAATTTTCTTAATATATTTTTTTATATTATAAAAGTACATAAAAATCTAGACAAGGTCTTAATACCTCAACACAGCAACTCCAATCACAACGGCAATGAAACAATAAACTCCTCCTTCTCCTTTGACATTAGTTACTTAAGTGGCAATGTTAAGCATATTTGTAAGCTTAATAAGCAAACCCATTAAAGTTGAAATAATGCCTCATGTACGACATCGTACGAATTTCCATCAGTTAATCGAATTCGAACGTGGCAGAATAATCGGTCTACGAGAAGCCGGATTATCAATTTGTGCTGTTGCCGCTCACGTGGGAGGCAGTATCGCCATAATTTCCTTATATGGGCGAAGATGGCCAGAAAATAATGAGGAATGAAGATGTTTGCGACCCGGACGTCTTGGACGCGCCAATGATCGTGAAGATCGTGCCCTTCGGCTTTTTGCTCTTAGGGATCATTTTAAACTGCAAGAAAAGTTGGTGATAGATGGAGAGCATTCACTGACCATCAAATTTCCTAACGATCGACTTATCGAAGAATTCGATCTTTTGAGTTCAGATCATACCGACAGTTCCTTTGTTAACATCTAACTCGACTCCATCGTACTGCTCTGCGGCAATGGTGTAACGAGAGTCTGCATTGGAATGTGCAATGGAATCAAGTCATCTTTAGTGACGAATCTATTCTGTTCGATTTTGTTTATGGGCTCATGATGGTCGCAGATTGGTTAGAAGACGTTCTGGAGAAAGACGCAATTTGTAGTTTTCTGTACAACGACATACGGCTCTCACTAAACGTGATGGTGTGGGGGACTATCTGCCATTGAAGCAGATTCCCTCTAGTAGTTATTGGGGCAACATTAAATGTAAACCGATACATTTATCAACGTTCTTGAACCAGTATTACTGCCATATCTGCAAGAAATCGAAAATCCAATTTTTCAGCAAGATAATACTCGGACGCATACCGCAAGGGTCACTATGGAGTTTATAAATACTGATAATGTTGATCTGCTTCCATGACCTTCTCGTTCGCCAGACTTATCACTAAGCCAACATTTGTGGGATAAGGTAGGACGGAGAATAAATGATCTACAGCCACTTACAGACAATGCGTGCAACAACAGAATTTAGAAGCGTAAGATCGTATACCTCAGGTTAGCATAGATTCACTCATTTCAACTCAATGTGTGAGAAACAGATGAGGGTCGACGCATTATTAGTGTGAACAATATTTGTATCTTGCTAAAATTTTCATCGTCTATTAATAAGAATAAAATACACGTTTTCTGAAAATTTCATTAAAATACGTCAGCGTTTACAGTGTGTTCATATATTTATGGCGGCCAGTACATTTTCGGATTTCTTATTTGAAGGGTATGTTGTAGGTAGACGGATACAAGTAGATTAGTGTCTTACATATTTATACGGGGCAGGTTTAATAAATACACGTTCGAGCGCTGTAGCACGAATGTTACTTTTGCTATAACCCCACAAAGTTGCATAAGACGTCCGCCCGTAATGTAGGTGTCTACTGTGACAGTTGACTCATGATATTCGTAGAATTCGCAGACGTTGTGCGCGTTTCAGTATGGCAGGTCGTATTGTTGAAGCATCCAAGACCGATCACCGAGCAGTCATACAGTTTTTAATCGCTGAGGGCAACACCCGTGTTCATATTTATCGGAGAATGCAAGATGTTTACGGTGAACAGTCGTGGAATAGTGTTGGAAGTTCAGTAATAGACGACCATCGACAGCGGATTTTCCGGGCGCTCCTCGGCATGCGAAGAGTGACGCCAATGTCGCTGCTGTGTGAGCAGCCGTTGTGAAGAATAGGGGGTTCGTGTTAGAGAATTGACAGATCGTTTTGATATCAGTGTGGGAACTATCCATGCTGTAATTCATGAGGCTGGATACCGAAAGGTGTGTGCACAATGGATACCCTGACTGAAGAACACAAAGCCAATCGCATGGGTCTTTCACTGCAGAATCCTCAGCGGTACCGTTAAGAAGGAGATTCCTTCTTGCACCGAATTGTTGTCGATGACGAAAGTTGGTGTCACCATTATAAGCCTGAGTCGAAACGTGACAGTATTCAGTGGAAACATTCATCGCCCCCAAGGCACCAGAAATTCAAAACTCAATCTTACGCTGGCAAGGTTATGCTTACCTGCTTTTTTAATCACAGTGGACCATTACTTCTTGAATTTAAAGACCCTCATGTTAACATCAATGTTATCCGATACAGTGAAACTTTGACTCGTTTGCGTACAGCCATAAAGAACAAACGTCCTGGGATGCCTACGGAAGGGGTGATCCTACTTCATGATAACGCCCGTCCGCATATCGCTAACATCATCACGTCACAGATAGCGCGATTAGGTGGGAGGTGTTACAGCACCCCCCTTACAGCCCGGATCTATCACCTTGTGACTTCAATGTCTTTGGACCATTGAAGACGGCACTCAAGGGACAGCGACTACAGTCGGACGCTGAACTCCAGCAGGTATTTTTTACATGGTTCCGGTAGGAGCCATAGGAATGGTACGACACCGGTATACAGCGTATTGTAAAGCAGTGGGATGCCGGTCTGTGTAGTAATGGCAATTTTGTTTAGTTTAAATAAACCGCTTATATGTTCCACCGCTCGATCGTGTATCTCTTGAACGTGCCTCGTACTTACGAAAGAGTGCAGTTTGTTCTTGAACTCGCATGTTTTAGCATCATGTCCTTTGTGTAAGGGTCAAGTGGTGCCATAGGCTACACAGCAAACAGTTTGTTTCATTGTATAGCAACTCAGCGTTCGTGTTAAGAATAAGATACTAGAGGTAGCTTAGGATAGAAATGCTTCTACCAACAAAAAAAAAGGGTGGTAGTCATGCCTTTTACCCCTACCATAATTAATATAAACCATACTAGGAAAAGAACAAACCACAATTGTCGTTTAGAAATAGAAAATTATTTTTACAACGTTGCAAATCATTTGGTCTAATTACTTCCATTGCAAATACAAAAAATCGGTTATAACTGCATACAGGCGTAAAGCACGTCGCAAAGATTTAGAATATACCGGCCATTTTATGTAGTTACTAACGTTGAGCGAAAGATTTCAGAATTCTAATCACCCCACATTTGACTCTAATCACCAGAATAGTAAAATTTCGAAACTTCAAATCTACTATAAGCAATCGCTACTGAATATGAGGGACACATAAATAACCTGAAGAAAATATTTTCATTGCTATGCACATGCACTGGTGACTACCGTAAAATACATGCAAATTATTCGAATAATGTAACTTATTCTTATAATGCATTCTACTTAGCTATTACACATATTTCGCTTTTTCTTAAAATGATCGATCATTTTATACATCTTAACACTATCCTAATTAAATTACTTTTCCCCTTTTGATTATAATTATATTAAAGGACAAAAGCATAGAAAGTGCTACATCAATACCGTCGTAGCTAAGTTTCTTTGATACTTTTCCATTACTCACCTGCTGTAAATTAGGAAGTTGGCTATAATTACTGACACAGCAAAATCGTTGTGCAGATATTAAGTTGATAATACGACGGGCGGCCTTACTAAAAACATGGCTGCGGGACTTTGGGTATGATTAATTGCTATTAATTACACTGGATATCAGCCAAGCTAAAACGAACCCCTTAGGCATACACAGACATTAGAAACGTGCCCTGCCTTTTGCGACACATTGCGTTTTTACACCAAGATATTTGAATAGTCTTGTTAAAATTTTTTGCATACGATGAAAATCCTGTTAACAACTAATTAGTTATAAACTTTATATTTTGCACCAATACGCACCATTACGTATAGCACCTCACTATATTGTGATAGCTATTTGGTGGATTTATTGTTACAAAAAATTCGAAAACGATAAAATATAACCATAATATGGTAAGGTTGCAGCGTTGTGAAGTGAAAGGGATGAATTATAAGATTAAGCAGCTTAGTGAAAAAACAAGGGATAAAAGAATGTAATATTTTTTCGTATAATGTAGTTATTTTCTTTCAAATGTAAGACATAAATGTCTTAGTATATATATATATATATATATATATATATATATATATATATATATATATATATATATATATATATATATATATATATAAATATATATATATATATATATATATATATATATATATATATAAATTAATTATACAGGGTGTCCACAAACTCTTTTTACAAAAGAAAACTGCACGTAAATTACCTTAATACAAAAATACTTCCTAAGAGAATGATTTCCCTTTAAATGATAGCGTTCTGTACATTTATTTAGTGGAATATACCCAATCGTACGGCGTGAATATGATTTTTTAGTTGAAATGATAAGCGGCTCGTTCGGGCGGGGCATTGGGTATTGTTATTCATAAGTTTTTTGTTTTTCAAAATTTCGAAATTTTAACATAAAATTTAAAAAATTTTGATTTTTTCATAAAAGAATGATGCTCTTACCTGAAGTCGCTACGACGCACTGTTTTCGAAATAAATCGATTTGAACTTTTCAAGTGTTAATCATGTTTTATAAAATTAACTAACGGATTCATTTACAATTATGAAAGATGGCTATGGAAAATAAACAAAATAACAATTTCGCGAACGTCAAACTGGTCTCATGTCATAAATTAATTTTGCTTTGGAAAGTACGAAATAAACGAGGGTAAAAAATAATTGCTTTTAATAATAGAAAAAATTCAAAATGACAACTGAAAGCATGAAATACAAAACTGAATCTAAATTTTTGCAAAAATTCCGCTATTGTTCCTGAATTCGTTGCAGGCATCCTGAATCTCCTCCAAAGCTGATCGCGTGTTTCTATTGGTTGGGTATAAGCTGAGTGTATGGGTAATGTAACTGTACAGTATAGAGATACCCAAAGCATCACGTAGTTTTGTACAAAACAGCCCCCGAGCTACAAAATGGGGAAGTGGATTGATAAGATAGCACATGTAAGTACACATAATAAGAAAGTAAGACACATTTATCGAGAAAAACAGCTTAGTGAAACCAAATAGTTGCATTTATTATAAAAAGGATGATCAAATAGAAAAAAAATTAATCAATAGTCGACTAGCAGGTAACATAATTTCTCTTCGAAGTCCCAAAATGAAGGAACAGTATTATTTATATCCCTATAGCTATTGATTACATTGTAGCAAAAGTAAAACAAAGTTCGGTAATAAATATTTATAAAGCAATAATTTTTAAAGTGCATAACGGCCCTGTTTTTAGGCTAATTGATTAAAAAATAAGAAAAACAAACGTACAAAAGTAAATTCGTTAAACACCCGATTGCAACTAATAACAGTCTCTCTCGTCTCTCTCGCTTCTCTCGTCTCTCTCGTCTCGCTCGTCTCTTTCTTCTCTCTCGCCTCTCTCGTCATTCTCGTCTATCTCGTTTCTTTTGTCTCTCTCGTCTCTCGTCTCTCTCGTCTCTCGGTAAGGTGTGGACACACCTTACCGATATAGTATATTTGACATATAGCTACGCTAATTCATTTGTTAGTAAACGTATACTCTAAAGTTAACTAGCAAAATACCTTACAAAGTGTTACAAAGACTCCTTTTGTTTTTATTATTAAAAAAAATATAAGTAACACCTAAAAATAAGAAAATCAATGAAATCGTGAATATAATGCAGATATATATTATAAAAAAAACTATTTACAGTTATTAAAATCAAAGTCGATGTAAGATACTTTATAATTGTACAAATTGAGCTCTTTATAATGTAGCTTTTAATTATGTTTAAATAAAGAAGTTTTAATAAACTTCGCCTAAAATAGCTACCGTAGATAGGAGGAACATGTAGCGAAGAATATTGGCTTCACTGTAGTATCAAACCGTTAGTATGTAACAGATAAATATATTATTGTAGCATCAAAAGAGAAAATAGGCAGTCAAGTAGCATGGACTCCCAGGATGGCATCAAAGATATTATCGATGTAATCAGATTAAGATAGATTGTCTTAAAAAACTTACCCTGAGTTAATCAGGTTCTAGATAAATAATACAGTATAAATTGCTTATTAGTATTCTAAGTGAATGTAGAATTATTAGTTGCTTATTAACATTCGCTTAAGGATATAGAAATTAGGATTGGTTTTTGGTGAAATACAAAGATATTGGTTTTCGTAACCATTTATAATGAATTATAGTCATTAGGTATAGTTTTTCTAAGCCGAAAAGGGGCAAAATTTAGTGACCCCTTTACATAAAGGCATGCATACCTAGTCCACGTGAATTGAAAATACAGCAATCAAAGCGTATTAATAGAAGAAAATCCATAACGGCAAGGAAAACCCCATTAATAAATTAGGCTTTGATAAATCTCACGTTGTGAGATTTCTTCTTTCTTTCGTGAGAACCATTTTTAACCTCCAACGGAACGAAAATGAAACTCCAACTCAAAATTCTCATTTCCGAAATCCCGTGGGATAAATAAACTTCTATTTAAAAGCTTTGAAATACGAAAAGCAATGGAAGATTGTGAAACGAATACACCGATACCGATAGGAACCAACCTAAAATGTGTACAATGATAACTAATGGTTTTAGTTAATAATAAAAAGCATCAATAAATATTGAGAAACAATAACAAATGATTGTGCGCTTATACATTTATTGATGTTATCACGTTTGTTTTTAACACAAATAATTTTTCATTCAACATTGAATTTTATTTACAAAAACTTGACAACCCTACGGAATCTAATATTTCTCCTACCCTACCACAGTATGTCATGGACAATTTATTAGATTATTGTATCCTTTTACTTTCGTTTAATTTAACCTTTATTAAAAAATATGTACCATGACACCATATGTGCCATACCATGAAATTCCGAAAATTGAGTTCTAACTGATTTTAATAATGATAATACAAACATTCAGTTTAGAATAGAAGGAGACACGTACAACAGTATTATCAAAGAATATAATTATCATATGGGAGGCGTAGATCTTATGGATGGGTTGTTAGGACGATATATTCACCAAAAACACACAGTGCGTCGCTGCAATTATTTTATCATTTTATCGATATGGCAATGGTTAACGCTTATCTTCTTCACAGACGTATTCATAGTGAGGAAGGAATCGTTAGAACAACTCCTGTGTTACAAAAGTCGCGCACTCAAGTTACGTGTTTTTATCAACCAAAAAAACCAAACGGTAGACCTGCAAGTTCCGGTAAAAACAGGTGAAGTAAACTGTGAAGTAAATTTGTGCCTTTCGTCAACAAAAAAATTTTTACAAATACATAAGCGACTTTATGTTTTTATTATCTTTCTATCTCTGTTGCACTAAAACACTAAATAAGATACACGTATTTATCTTTCTATTTGTTCCCTTACCCAGCCAACCTGCCTTTTGGCAGGTTTTTCTCACCTGGACGATAAATCGTACGTCGGATTGATGATTTTTGACTTGCTAATCGTATTCTAGGTATTACCATTACTGAAGGATAATTTTTTCATAGAGAAAAAATGACTTGCTAGAGGGTTAAGGTGAAATTATTAACTCCTTAGTTACTCAAGGACCTACACCCTTGAGTTAAACTGTTTACGCCCAGGTAACGGAAATATTCAGTGTGGTGGGGCGCCATCGTGTTAGTATAAAAATTGCCTTTGTTTTACCAGAGATACATTGCTTAAATATCGATTGCCTAACTCTTCCAGAATATTTAGATATATTTCTCCATCAAAATATATAATTTAAAATGGGAACAACATTTTCTTTGTATTTTTGGCGAATTACCATTTAGGTTTCATGGTAAAATTGTAATTTCGCTATTCTATCATTATTTTGTTACTGCACAAAATAGGTTAAATTTCCAGATTTCTTGAAAGTTCTGCAATCTTACTGCATATGGATTTGAATTGCTCCAAAAATGGGAATTGCGTATGTTAAAAAGGTCACGTTGCCCTAAAATCGAAGGTCGTCTTGTATTTTCGTTAAAATAATTTCTCAAAATTACATACACGCTTTTCAGCAAATCAAAATCTTTTTGGTGTTGAACCAATGGTATTAACTAAGGAGCCATGTTATATTTCAAAACAATTCTATATATTGAGCTCTTCAAGATTCCTATTTGCAGAACCACTTCTCTCAAGGATGTCATAGGATATTCTACAAAATATCCCAGGATTGCAATTTTTCATCTTTGAGAATGGGTTTCGTTTTATACATTAATGACTT
The DNA here is from genome assembly GCA_036346205.1 of Vesta saturnalis. NCBI lineage: Eukaryota > Metazoa > Arthropoda > Insecta > Coleoptera > Lampyridae > Vesta > Vesta saturnalis. Next base: position 6,659,869 of record JARFJB010000534.1, read on the forward strand.
ATGGTTCATTTGTAACGAGTACAGGAAATTTTGCTTCCTAGCCATCATGGATCTGGAGATCTTACGATTACGACATTTTGATTTTGTGAATGTTGAATTAAATTAAAAAAAATTAGGCACGCGTATTTGATATGATTCATAAAATATAAAGTTGCTTCAATTATAGCTAACTATGATAACAAATATTACAATCGTGTACAGAGGTCTTTTAAATGATGTCGATATAAAAAATTAACAAAATGTATTAACATTGATTGAAAATATAAACCATGAAAAAAAATTATTAAACATTTCATATATAAATACTAATTTAAAATGTTTTAAAATAAAACGATAATATTCTAGTATGATCTAAATAAATGCTACCTCTACGTAGAGTCACGTGATCGAAGAAATTGATATTCAGATGAATCTTACGGTTATTTTTAATCTGGGTTACTTCGTAACTACACGTTATATTCTTTTATAAACTAACATTTTCTATGTAATTTACGTAATTTTAAGTATACCGTGTACTTAGTATAACCTTACAACAACAGTGCTACAATGATACGGTTCAGGAGAATTTAAAAGTTTGTTAACACCGTACAATATTTAAAACTTGAAATAACTGTCAAATACGACCTTGAAATATGTTTGAATACGGCTGCAAAGGTTCTAACGCTGTTAAACTAAAAACCATATATCTGGTGGCCACTTAGTACGTGTAGCATTCATGGAGGTGTACATTTCTAAAATATTTTCTAGTATACTGAGTGTTTCAGAAAATCGGGGCGGCAGAAAGGTGTTTTTGTTTTAATGACAACCCCCATTTTTTACAGAATCGAATACAACATAAAATTATACGTATGGTACAGTATTTTAATGTAAGCTTTGTTGCGGTGTTGCCAAGTTATGTGTAATTGAAAAAAAATGTGGAAAAAACAACCTATCCAAAAAGTCGTTAAAAAAAATCACTAGTTTGAATGTGTATATAATACGGCGATGCGCATTTATAAACCTCAGGAATGTCGGAATAATTCTGTAAAAGAAACCTGGTTATAAATTATACAGGGCGTTCTTTATGGCGGTGAAGTTTTTGAAGTAGCAGAACTTAATTTTTCTAAATGGATCACAGTACTTTATTCGGGAATGTTATACAGTCTGTTATGATCCATAAATTTGCAATTACAACTAATATTCTAAAATGGACCGTTTTGCCACAATTGTAGGTTTTATTTGAAAATGCTCTAAAATATTCCTGGGCGTAAACAGTTCAACTCAAGGGTGTAGGTACTTCAGTAACTAAGGAGTTAGTAATTTTACCTGATCCCTCTAGCAGGCCATTTTTTTTCTGAATGAAAAAATTATCCTTGAATAATAGTAATGCGTAGAATACGATTATCAGGTCAAAAATCATATCCGACGTAAGATTTAGACTCCAGGTAAGAAAAAATGTATACCGTCAAAAGGCAGGTTGGCTGAGTAAGGGAAGAAATAGAAATATAAATACATGTATCTTATTTAGTGTTTTAGTACAAAAGAGAAAGAAAGATAATGAAAAAGATGAACATAAGTTGCTTATATATTTGGAAAAATTTTTTGGTTGACAAAAGGCACAAATTTCCTGGGGGACAATGCTACTTGACTACCTATTTTCTCTTTTGATGCTACAATAATATATTTATCTATTACCTACTAACGGTTTGATACTGCAGTGACGCCAATATTCGTCGCTACATGTTCCTCGTATCTACGGTAGCTATTTTAACCTAAATTTATTAAATCTTCTTTATTTAAATATAATTAAAAGCTACACTATAAAGAGCCCAATTTGTACAATTATAAAGTACCTTACATCTACTTTGATTTTAATAATTGTAGATGGTTTTTCTGTGTCATTTTTATAGAAATTTCTTTACATTGAATTCAAAATTAAAAAATTGCCAGAAACCTTCGCGGGAGTGCACTGAACAACTTCCCCAAGTTTCATAGCGATCGGATGAATAGTGTAGTAATGCATTAAGGATAAACACACAGACATACATTCGTTATATATATATATATATATATATATATATATATATATATATATATATATATATATATATATATATATATATATATATATATATATATGATAGAGGCGAGAGACGAGATAGGTGAGCACGACCAACTTCTATTACAGAAAATATACCACTAGGTAGAACTCCGATCAACTTTCATTACAAAAAACATGCACTAGTTTAAAAATACACCACTAGATGACGTCACAAACAAACAAGTCTGCTATTAAAAAAAAAATGTAATCTAATTAGAGGGGTTTTTTGTCACGCGCATAGAAAGTGAACATCATATTTCCATTTTTAAGGACAGCCAAACTTTCATGTAATTAGCTAATTGGGTTTTTTCCAACATTAGATGTACTTGAATAGCTAAAGGTTGTTACTATGGTTACATAACTGGCGGCCTCTAAGTACTTTATATTATAGTTATGAACAAGACGCCGAAAGTGAATGTGTTGTGACTGTGAGCAGCTGTTTATCGTGCCCAGGCGTTTCCCCAATATGATTTTCAACAAAAACCTTGGTAAGTGATCGTTTTTTTATTTCAACACTTACCATTTATTGTGTTTACTTTATCTAATTGCTACAAGACTGACTTCCAGTTTGGATATATTTGTTGTTGGATAGGCGTTTTGACTAATTTAACTGTAAAACGTATTTTTATCACTGTATTCAAACTTCAACAATAGTGTTACATGTTAATTTGGGTGATATTAGTATTATTATTAGGGTTATGTAATAATGATGATAAGCTTTGGGTAAAATAAAAGCACAGAGTCCTATAGTGTATTACGCAATGAAATCGGCGTTAGCTTCAAATCACATGTGTACTATCAAAATTGGTGGTAAATGTCGGCTTGTTTATTTGCCCACGGACATTTTCCCGTTTTCAAAAATTAAATAGTGCGCTCAAGCTTGCTTATAGATCAAGAGACCTCTTGTCAGATGTATTTCCAATAAGACACTCCTTGTATATAAAATAATATAGCGATCTGGTTTCGAGTTTGGTTATATCTGTTATTGTATAAACATTTTTACTAATTTAGCTGTAAAACATGTTTTTGGTTACCTCACAAATTTTTGAATTGTGATTGATTTTAGCGAGCTGTAAGTTGAGCCAAACCAGTATTTTTTAATTGTAAGCTGCTTTTTGTATGCTGTAGATATGATTCGATTGATTGAGGTTGAATTGGTCGAGATTGATATGGGGATGATCGACTGTTTTCCCACGTAGCTGCCCTTACGTTTAGGGAGCGTACCAGCCCTGAGTATCGGTTAGCCTTATCTACAAAGTAAGCAATCGGTCATAGAAGATAGGTATACAGTGGGAGGATCGTTACCTGAAGGTTATGAAGAATTGATAGCACAGCTTGTTGTTTGATTTGATCGAGATTGATTGATTCGACTGATTTGGTTAATTGCTTGATCTGGTTGTTTGATTTGATCGAGAGTGATGTGTTTGATATAGAATATAATTTCTAATTTCCCGTCAAAACAAAAATGGCTGACAAGACAACTTACGCCACAAAATTTAATTATTACTAATAGTTAAAAGCAAATTAACTGCGGAATTTTGGGGCGAAGGCCCGAGAGTAAGTTCCGATGTCCTACACCTGGCATATGAGATAGCACGAGGGCCCCTTATTAGAATACTATTTCAAATTTCCCGCCAAAAACAAAATGACAGAGGGCCTTGATTATGACTCATAAAAAATTTGAAATTAAGGTCAATTTGTATACCTTGTATACCTTTACGTTATAGCTATTGATGTAATTGTACAGTGAGAGGTGAAATGACATTGAAAATGTAATTACGGTGTCAGTCTTGTTTACGTGATTTGCTTTTTTGTTTAAAACCTGTCTGCGTAAAACCCACCGGAATTTAATTATGCCTAACGATTACATGGATCAGCATACACTTATCGGTAGGTGGTGCGACGATCAATTTCTATTACATAAAATATTAATTAGCTTTAAAAATGCACCGCTAGATGGCGTCATAAATAATCAGGAGCCTGGTAAGTGGGCGAAGACTCAGCGAGGGTTGAAGACCATAGTACAAGTTCTGGGAACCTATACTCGTCTTGTGGGATAGTATAATTCCCTCATTAGAATACAAATTCAAATCTCCCGTCAATTACAAAACTGTCCGAGAAACACCGATATCATTTCAAATTTTTCGCCAAGGAGACGAAGACCAGACAAGGGTGAAGACCCTAGAACAAGCTCCGGAGTGTTAAACCTGTTTTATGAGATGGCATGATGGCCCCTCTTACTAGAATACAACTTAAAATTCCCGCCAAAACAAAAATGCCCTATAAAACGAGTTAGCCTACAAAATTTAATTATAACTCATGATTAAAGACAAAATGGCAACAGAATTTAGTGATAACTCAATTAATAACAAAATGGCGGGGGAATTTAATCATGACCTCATAATTAAAAACAATAAAAAGGTAATGGCCAGAGATCTATAGCCGACAAGGGGGGAAGACCCGTGAGCAAGTTCAGGAATCCTATACAGGGGGCTAAGGTCTGAGAACAAGCTCCGCGCATGTACACCTGTTCTTATAAGATAACATGAGGACTCTCTTATTAGAATAAAATTTCAAATTTGCCGAAAAAATTACCCCCGCCAAAAAAAAATGGCCGTGTGCTTTGAGTATGACGTCATAACTAAAAACACAATGGCGGAGGACTTTGCCTATGTCTTATAATTAAAATTAAAATGGCCGCACCAATCAGAAACCAAGAGACGTATGGCGTCCTATACCTGTCTTATGACCCCATTATTAGAATACAGTTTTAAATTTGCCGCCACGGCCGACAAGATGGCCTGCAAAACAAGAATGACCGACAAGCCACGCCCCGAAACCAATGAGAAACTTGGGGGCGTGGCCTGCCCCCAGTCCCACCAATTAGAACACTACTTGCGCGCGCAAGGTGACTGCGGTTGCCTACCCTCCAGGGGCTGAACTGCCAAAAAAATTCTTAACACAAACAAAAGATCACAAATTAGGGGTAAAGATGACTTCAAGGGGTTGAAAGTCGCCCCTGAAAAGAAGAAGACCCCATCCTCAAAGACAGCGAGGTCACTAATTAGGGTAAAAAACACCCCCACCCCTCGCTACACTCCTCGTCCCACTCTTCCCCACTCCGTCCCCAACCACACTGGTGTCACGTCCTCAACGGGCCTCCTTCCACTATTAGAATATGTAGTACATAACGAGATTAAAGTTAATAATGAAATTATCGAACGAGTGAAACACTTCAAATATCTAGGTTGTGGAACAGATGAAAATTGGTCCTGTTCAGAACATTGCAAATAAAATTGCTAAAAAATTAATGTATTAGGGCATATGTCACTAGACTTAAGTTGTTGGCCCAGGCTGACCATCTATAAAGCGATTTTTGCTCCAAATTTTTATTTATGATCGATACAATCTTGTTAATATCTAATTTGAATGTTATTTCTCAGTAGCGTTTTGTTTATGAATAGTTTTTCTTTGCAAATCTTTTATAAACATTTGTTTAGCTAGCCAATGAGCTATTAATAAAGATTAAGCTTATTTTATAGATGTCAATAGGTTGAGACTTTAGGAAACTTAGTACTCTAATCTCAAATGTCAATATTATTATACAGGGTGATTTATAATGAAAATGTAACTTTTTATAATTGCCTTAAAATTAAATAGCTCACAGAGTAAGCGGAAGAATTGATTTAGTAAAAAAAGAAATGAGCTTCAATATCATAATAAGTGTTGAAAATGGTGTCTGTTTCCCTCCATCCAGTAACAAAGGGTCTGCTCAAAGCTGTTGCGAAAATTTACTAGCATATCTGGGGTTATTCATCTACATTCATCACCAAGCTGGTGGCGTAGTGGTGACACGACCTGCTTAGCATTCATGAGGCAATGGACTCGATCCCTATTACCCTCTACCTTGTATGAGTTTTTTTCAGGGGGTTTCCTCATACATACGTAGCGGCATGGTCACTGTGTATATGCACACCATGTGCCGCTACTTAGGCGAATGCTGGGGTAGTATTTCCCCCTCCGAACCCTAACTCCGTTCCCTCCGATCCTATCTTGACCACACCTATCCTTAATCCTACCATGCATATATATATATATATATATATATATATACACGTAATGTATGTATGCTGGAAATCCATGATTGTGGCTGAAGGAGCTCGGAAAGCTCCAGAAGCCCGCCTTCCCCTTTGGGGAGGGAATGAAATACGTGGCCCTTTCCTTTCCCTTACATTCATCTGTAATTTGGTGTCAAAGTCCGGGGATCTCGGTGTCCACTCAATTCGGCCTCGTCTATTAATGCAGTGACCAGGAAAGTGAGTGTTCAGTAATTGTCGTACAGGAGCTACGTAGTGGGATGGTGCTCCATAATGTTGCAAGTGGTGAATGATAAGATAAGATAAATTTATTCTGGACCACAATTGGTATCGAATACAGGTGATACAGGTAATGCGTCATAAGATACAGTAAATAACAGTTACATAACTAAAAAAGGTATAAGGACAAATATACATTAATTACAACAAACAGAAACAGTTCCGATATAAAAAAAACAGAAAAAAATATTTAAATATAACATTACATAATTTTTTAATAGTATCTAATATAATACTTTTCAAGAAACTTTCTGGCTTTTATATATATATATATATATATATATATATATATATAACTGCTAAATGTTAAAATGCCTAACTGTAAAAATGATGATCGACATGGGTCTGTGTATTTTAAATTATTTAATATACGTATAGCTCTTTTCTGAGTTTTAAACAAAATATGGCAATGTATGAAAGTTCCGTAAAACTGAATAGCGTATCTTAGGAGTGACTCAAAGTACGAGTAATAAACCGTCTTTAATACATGTTGAGACACAACTTCTTTCAAACGTCGCAGTGTGTATCACACAGCTTTTAGCTTAGGATTAAGTATATCGATACGGGGACGGAAACTTAGATAGCGATAGATATGTAAACCTCAGAAAGAAGTGGTGTTGACTGATCCCAGCGCAGCACAGTTGAATACTAAATCACTCGGAAATGTAGCAAACGAATTGTTAAAGGTAATAAAATTTGTTTTGCTAACATTAACTTTTAACCTATTGTCTCTAAACCAGGTTTCTAACTTATGCAATAAGTTCCGTGACTTGCAGTTAAATTCCTCTTGACCACTAAAGGAAAAGGTAAAGCTGGTATTGTCTGCGTATATAGTTATATGCTCAGTTATTAAACGGGATAAGTCATTAATTGTCGTTTTCTATTGTTGCCGTAATTTAACGGGTCTATAGTATGTTCAAGTACCAACTCACCCGGCAGGTTTCCAGGGATAAAAAGAGCTCCTAGAATATTATTCCCTAATATTCCTGCTCAAACGTTCAACTTTTGAGGATGTTGCTCATGGATTTCTCTAAATAAACCAGAGTTAGGGTTATTCCAATAACGACAATTATGCCTTACAGCACCGTTGACCCTTTTATTCGCAGAACTTCGACATTCGATCATAATTATTTTTATTAAGTTTTTGTCCAAGTCTTAACTTGTAAAGATGAAATTTGTGATCTTTCAATATCTACTGGATTGTTATGCGAGAAACTCCTGAAAATATAGCCAGTCCTTTAAGTATGGTCAAGTGCCACGTATCCCAAACCCCTATTTTTATGACATTTTTGTCACCGTTCGATTTGGAAGGTGCTGAATATCCATCACAGATCCAGTGTCTTCAAATTTCCTTATTAATCTTCCTACATACTTATACTGAATAGTTCTCTCTGGATGTTCCTGATTAAATAAGCGGACGGTAGCTCTGGCTGAATTCGATTTGAATTCAAAAAAAGGGCAAGCTTACACTGACATATCTGGACAGTGACTGCAAGATAGATAGATAGACTTTATTGACGGATAACTGTATAGTTGTGGTCAAGTAAAATTCATACAGTGCAAAAAGAATATCACATATGTAGTCACTAATATTAGGAATTAAAATGGGAAATATAACGTACCTAACAATATTTACACACACACACATAAGCGACACAGCCACACCGTATCAGTGATCAAGGATTGCAACCGCTTAATTTTAATAATACAACTAACAATTTGAATTAATGGTGTATTAGATCTGCACTTAAAAACTCCATGTTATAAAATACACATTTATTTAAAATATTTTTTATTTCTAGCGGTAAATAATTATATAGAATTGGAGCTATATGCAAAAATGATTCACTAAAATATTTATTCTTACTCGAAATGCCTCTTATGCTATCCTTTTGCCTTGTATCATGGTCGTGGTACTCGCCATTAAAGTGAAAAAGGTTCAGTTTTTTTTTAAAGTAAGATTTGGAAAATGAGCATATTAATAACCTTTGCGATATTCAAGTCCAAAAACTCAGAACGACACGACGCCCTGTTTGGTAAATTTGCTATTATTCTTATTGCCCTTTTTTGTATTTTAAGTACATCGTACGCGTATGAAGTATATCCCCAAAGTAGTAATCCGTAACTTATATGTGATTCAATTAAAGAAAAATATATCACACGCATAATGGATTTTGTCACAAAAGGTTTCATTTTGCTTAGGGCAAATAATCCTTTATTTAATTTAGCTTTTAGCTGTGTACAGTGCTGTAACCAGTTCAATTCTTTATCTAAATGCATTCCTAATATTGCATTACTTTCTACTTCATTAACGATAAGTTTAAGAATGCTATTTGGGCTGTTACATATGACCTTTTTGGTATTAAAAATTATGCAGCTAGTTTTATCCATGTTTAAAGATAACTTATTATTGTGAAACCAATTTTCTGCTTTTTTCACAGTTTCGTTAATTTTATTTCGGAGGCTTGTTAAACTGTTTGATCTTATAACTATGCTTGTGTCGTCTGCATATAATGTAATTTTAGTGCTGTCTAAGGTAATGTTTGATGGTAGGTCGTTGATAAAAATTAGGAATAAAAGGGGTCCAAGTATGGACCCTTGTGGAATGCCGCTATCACTTTCCTGCATAGATGATCTGTAGGGTTTAATAATATTATTGCTGTTATAGTGTATTTCAACAAATGAGTACCTATCTTTGAGGTAGGATTGGAGTCACTGCAAAGCTACTCCGTGGAAACCATATTGCTCTAGCTTATTTAATAATATTTTCCTATCCACAATATCGAACGCTTTAGCTAAATCCATCATTAAACAGGCTACATTATATTTATTATTTATGTTTGATATAACATTAAACATAATATCCTGAATTGCGGTTTGGGTAGATTTCCCCGACATAAAACCATGCTGTTCTATACTAAAATAGTTGTGTTTGATTAAAAAATCCACAATTCTCTTTTCTATTGCTACTTCAAACACCTTTGACAAAGTTGGTAGGATTGATATTGGTCTATAATTGGAAATGTCATTCTTACTTTTCCTCTTATCTTTAAGCAACGGTATAATTTTAGCAATTTTTAAAACACTTGGAAATTGACTATTTATAAAGCTATAGTTAATTAAATATGAAATGACGGGAGATATGATTTCGGTCGCAGATTTGAAAAGTTTAACTGGGATGTCATCAATCCCTATGGAACTAGTATTCTTCAATTTACTGATAATGTCCTTTACTTCGATCGTAGTCGTTGGCGAAAAAAATAATGATGATGACTTCGATTTGATAGGTTTTGACTTATAATTATGTGTTGATGGGATGCTGTCTTTAATTAATTTCGGAATATTATTGAAATAGTTACTAAAGCAATTTGTTAATAATATGGGGTCATGTATCGTATGACCTTTCTGCACTATGTGTATATTTTCATGTCCGCATCGAGCTTGATTAGTTTCTTCTTTATGATATTCCAAACAGTAAGTTTAATACTAATACATTTGGATCCTTTCAGAGTTCTAGAGATACTTATTACGTTTAACTTGACTAGATTCTTATTCAGCTGTGATCCAACATTTACGTTCTTGTCATATATAGATTTGACATGTAACGCTTAGTAATACTTTTAATATTTGTAAAATTCTTTCCGGTTTTACTTAGCTTGATTCTTCAATATTCGCCCAATCGACTTGATTAAATGTGACTAGAAATTTTATTCACAGCTGTGATACCAAATTATACTGTTCTTTGCAGTATCTTATTGCTTTTAATTTTGACGTACCTAAAGGTCTTAGCAGATACAATTTTGTAGATGGTGATCAGTAAACATTTCACAGTTTCGCGTTTTAATAATGACGCTGATAAGTCTTGTAAATACATTATCAAGACAGGATTGTGATATTTCATAACTCGTACTGAGAAAATTCATATTGAGCAATCATTGATATCAGTATTATACCTGTTCCTACGGTATCTTACTAACATATTAATGTTTGAAATTCGATACCTAAAATTGAATACTTAAAGCTAAGATGTCTAAAATACATTCTAATTGTTCATCAAAGATATTAATATCACCCAGCGGATTTCGGTAAATTGATACAACACTGTAGTTACCTAACACTTGAACACCACAACATTTAAAGTGCATTTCTACACTGTGCTTACCATGTCTGCTAGTATTTTATAATTGAGCTGATTATTCACGAAAATTACAAATCCCCCATGTTGGTGTTTAGTACGTGCATAAAATGAAGCGAGTGCAAATCCTTTTATTGTTATCATGCAAATTTGATCAAGCGAGGGTATCCATAAAAGCGATAGTGTACCCAAAGTCTCAACCTATCAATAATACAATGCTAATTGAACAATAAAAGCACAAACAAAATTAAAACCGTTAAAAACAGGTATAGGACCCAATTTACTATAAACTTTCCATCTTGCGATATCTCATTTGTAGGCGATTTCAATATTCATAACTCTAATTGGCTTCAATTTTCATCTACTACAAATGCTGGTCATAGTGCAGAAACATTTGCTATTTGATGTGATCCCACACAAATGATTTCGAACTCACAAGAATCGCTGATAACCTAACCATACCACTCTTCTGGATCTCTTTTACATCAAACCCTCTTGTTTATAAAACGTCCGTTCTTCGCCTTTAGGTCTTTCCGACCATTGTCTAATAAAAATCATTTCTACTGTACTAATTCACACTGTTGTTCGCAAAACCGATAGAACCTTGTGTCTTAAAGAAATGTTCCCCGAACTAATACGTCCTATTTAAGCTCTATACGATCTCTATATCTTCTGGGAATTCCTTCATCATGGAAGTTAGCAAATGTTCAACCTATTCCCAAAAAGGTGATAAGACCGATCCTCAAATTACAGATCAATTGCCATCACTTCCATTTTGTCCAAAATCATGGAAAAGCCATCAATCAGCAACTGCTCACGTTCCTTAAACTAACAAACTCCTTAGTGACCACCAATATGGGTTCAAGCAAAGTCGTTCAACAGGCGATCTTCTTTCATATGTGACCCAAGTTTGGAACAATACAGTAGAGCAGTCCGGTGAAACAGTTGTAGTCGCTTTAGATATATCAAAGGCATTTGACCAAGTTTGGCATAAGTGTTTACTTGCCAAACTCACCTCGTTTGGGTTAAATGATACGCTCATCAACTGGGTTTCTAGTTTCCTTGATAAAAGACGAATACGTGTCGTAGTTGATGGCTTTTTTCAAAAGAAGTTAGCATTAACGCGGGAGTACCACAGGGATCCGTTATAGCGCCTACACTTTTTCTGCTGTACATAAACGACGTTATTGCTTCAACAACTAACCCCATCCATTGCTTTGCTGACGATAGCACTCTTCACTGTAGTTCATCTCAGTCTACTCATAGTGATAATCCACCTTCTATGTCAAATCAAGAAATTAAAGCTGAAATGGCAAATTCAATCAACAAAAACATTCAACGTATTCTCGAATGGGGAAGCAATAATCTAGTCAAATTTAATGCTAACAAAACTCAGTGTTACCTTATGTCCGCCAAAAAGATCGATCATTTCCTGTTGTAATTATGAATGGCTCAGTTCTTAAGTTATCAGACCCTATTACTCTGTTGGGTAAGACTGTATCTTCAAATCTCTCATGGGTTGACCATCTTCTATCAGCTACCAAAACAGCTGCTCGTAAAATAGGCTTTTTGGACAGATCTAAGCAGTACTTTACCTCTCGACAACTCCTTCTGCTGTATAAGGCACAAATTCGGCCTCATCTGAATATAATTCTCACCTTTGGGTTAGTGCTCAATACGCTCTCGATATCGTTGATCGTATTAAAAAGAGAGCGATTAGGCTTATAAATGACCCGTCCTTAACTTTTCACATACAGTCCCTTGAGCATAGAAGGATGGTTTCAGTTCTTTCTTTGTATTATCGTTATTACAACGGCTATTGTGCTGGTGAATTACATACTTTGATACCATCTCCGGCTATCTTTGCGAGAAACACTCGGTTAGCTCATTCGCATCATCAGTATGCAGTACAAATCTCCACTTGTCGTACCAAACGGGCGCAATCCACATTTTTCTACACGGCTTCTAAACTCTGGAATGATCTCCCTAGTTCCTGTTTTCCTCTCACTTATGATATGAGAAAATTTAAGGTAGCTGTTCATAGGTCTCTATTGGCAATTCATTATCCCTCTATCCATCCTCCTAAGTGTTCCTGAGTGCTTTAGCATGATAGGCCTTATTTAGCATGTTCAGGTCCACAATCATAAAAAAAAAAACTTCAGGAAAGAACAAAAAAATGGAATAAAACAAGTAAGTTTCCATTCAAAAATCAAAAATGTGACGTAATGTCTTATTTATGAGTCATTCTGTATAAGATAGTTTTAGTGGACTAGACGTTCCCTTAGTAATCAAAGTTTTCATGTGTATAAGCGTTTTTTTTTCTAAATCTGTTAGGAGAGTGATGAAGCGTATAGTTTTGCGTAGAACCTGAAAATGAACATATATAGTATTGCACTTAAAATAAGCAATATGGCATTAATCTCCGGAATAACCAAACTTGAAAATATTTTAGTCGAAATCCCTCAACCTTTCCGAGAAATCAACCACGGCAGTGCATCGTGGGACACCCTGTATAGTACTGCAATAACGTAGTCCATAACTTTGTCAAATAGATAATTTTGCAATATTAATATTTCACAAGAGAACATAGGTTCCAACTTTTGTTACACGTCCAAACCGCACTAGGCGTCGTGTATGCTTACTAATGTAAGCGGGTTGCCAAGCCAGCTAACAGGGAGATGGGCGTGGTCGAAATAATAAGTAAAATGAATGATTAATATGCTCAAACACCTTACACCTACATTCAAACAGCTCAGTTCCGGGAAAATATGTCTCTAGGCGCCACCACAATCGAAACTTTGCTAAAATAATTGTCTTAAGCTGGGTGTTAATTAACCCTACTTGATTGTGGAAAGTAGGATTGTGCTTACTCAGTAAACTCTTACACGAGGGTTCTAAAACAAACACTCGTCCCAAACAATTCAACTCAAACTCAAATATATTTAGTACTACCCAGGTTATTAGAAACTTTTTGAATACACCTCGTATACCAAAACTTCCAAAATAAAATTTATTACTCAAATTTAACTGCATTCACGTAACTAACAGTTATATTTTCTACGTATCCCTCGTATACATATAAAGTTAAATTTCTACTTATTAATGAATAAAATGCTTCTTCATTAAATGGTCGATAATTAATTTTTTTTTTAATTCCTAATCAAAAGAAAGCAATGTCATCGGCTTAATAATTGTTACTCCAATATAATAGTGATAAAGTGCTGCAAAACAGTAAAACGAGAATAACCCTTGAAGGTTTAATATTCCTAACATGAACGATATCTTTTAAATTTAATTTAATTTTTATAATACTTCTGAATCGTATCTGACATTCGTAAACATGTAAGTTCTCAAAACTCATCTCTCTTAGTTATACTTAATGAAATTTTAATTAACAGCTGATCCGTCATTAGTGTACTGCGTTAATGAAACTAACATGAAAATTTTTACAATCAACCTGGCAAATATAACCTTTCAGGTTGTTCATTAATCTTAAATCCAAAACATGCAAAATCTACATTTAAGTTGTCAAAAAAAAAGTAGGTCACCAATTAAGTAAACGTCACAAATGTATCTCATAACTGGCTACATAAACAAAATAAAATTAACGATAAATATATATTGCCCTGCACCAAAATAATAAACAAATGTTTACATACACAACAGCGTGGTTGAAAAACCACTGTCAATACAAATTTGCGTTTTTGGCAAAAATTCTTACTACTAAAACAACCAATACAACATAACTCGAGACCGATTATCTTTTTCCTTCAACAATAACTAATTAACTAAACATTACGCAAATTACAACTAAACAAAAAGATAATCGTGCTTTACTAAATTTTCAAGGTCCTTAAATCTAATTCTTACTTAAAATTGTCCATTAACCCTACGCTTTTCTTTCTTCCTTAAATCAATTATTTGTAGTCCATTTGTATTCCTTAAATTGCCTGACTGCACATAACAAATACCTCACAATTCCACAAACACATTCCTTTCTGTAATCGAAAATAGTCTTAACTATACGAGGTTATTACTCCCATAAACCGTAATAATCTATAACATTTGGTTGCCTCTTAAAGTTTCGCAACCTTTAGGACAATTAAGCCCTTCCTTAACACAAATAAACTTTTAATGTCACATAAAATTACCTTAACATTGGCTCAATTTATTACGAAAATTTTGTATACTTAAAGGTGGTCCCATAAATAATTTTAACTAAATATCGGTACAAGCCGCGCCGCACTCAACACTTATAACGTAATAACTGTTATCTTTATAAATCTGCTTACGCACTTTTTACTTTCTTGAAAATAAACAAACTGATTTTATCTTCAATCTCAATTTAATTAACTGTTTTATTTATGAATGTCTTATACGATTCATCCCTTTTCGGGTTACGCAGTTGTTTAAACAATGACTGCCTTCAATATTATTCACAAATATAACTCCAACTTAACCCATTCTGATTTCACACATCACTCGCGCGCTCTCACCAAAAGCCAAAAGCTAAAAGCTAAAAGCTAACTAACTCGTCAATTTCTGACTTTCCTATTTATACCTTCAGCCATCCATCTTTAAACATGTCTTCCTTTCGCGCTATATTCTCCAATAGTATTCATTCAAAATTTCTTAGTCCCGACTGATGCTACCATCTGTACAACCACGCTTATAACTACAATACATCGCCATATTTGTTTTACCTGCAAATTTTACAATTACTTTATGAAGAAGCCATTTCGTATCACATTCATTCAGTAGCCACTCTGGACCATTACACAACTTTCAACGTTTATTTCCACATGCGCTCGATCTCCTTCCGCAACATTTGCAAAAATAAGTACAGTCTAAGGTCTCAAATCCCATGTACGTACACGTATTCTCAAAACTTATTGCACAACATTACGAGAACAAATTAACATACCAAATCGTTTCTATATATTTTCTAAAACATTCTACACTTATACACTCACATCTTGCGGTCAAGATTACTCCTCTATCTTCCAATATTCCATTCCTTACAGTAGCAAAACAGTAGCAAACATTATCGTCCCATCGACAAATTTCTTTTCACATTTACATTCATCGGAATCTATTTATTCCAACACCAATGTCTTTGTAACATTTAAATACACGTATCTACATACTGAATTATATTTCTCCTAAATTTCCAGTGGCGTATCATACACCCACATACATTATGCATATACACAAAAAAAATTTTTTTTTCTCGCTCAAACTCAATACATCCGTACTCAAAACACGTAATACACGTCATTATAACATCCTACATACAGGGTGCGTCAACGCAACCTGACACTTTATTTCATTATGGTGATCCTGCTCGAAGGACCATTTCTCAAGAGAAATCCGTACGGTGTATAGAACACTACCTAAATTTTTAATACATAATACCTAAGTATACATTAAGATTATGGCGGTTTAATTATATATGTGCTGTTTACTGATTAAACACATCTCTAACAATTGGTTTAGTCCTTTGTCGCTCGAATATGATAAAGTTGCCAATGGTGCTCCAAACATTAGATTTGTCTTTCATTACAATTACAAACTGAAAATAACATTAGTATAGCAAATCACATAACTCTTGCATTGGACAACTTCCTTTTAGAAACATAAATGAAATAGAATTCAATTTGTTTATTCAGTTAAATACAAATTAATAAAATGAAAAATTAAGAAGAGTGTTTATTCTCTTTTAGGTAGAAGGAAAAACGATAGTTCTGTTCTCAAATAAACAGATAAAAGTAAATTTATTTAACATATTCCTTACTTGCTTAACTTTTCTTTAATTTGATAACAATTGTTTTGAAGCTTCAGGCAACTCCAAAAACCACAGATAAAATTTATCTTAACTACCGCTAAATAAATGTTATTGTTATCAGAGTTTTCTAAAAGTTATTTCCACTGAGATTTGTACGGTTAAATAGCAGGCAATTTTTATTGCTTTTTCTCTTTTATATCTTACCGTTTTTATACAATTAACTTAAAATGCGTAGCCAATAAATTATTTTTTTAAGTCGTTATAGGTCATCATCTAACAATAGTCGAGGTATGCTTGAGTATAATGAATAAGTAGATTTACAAGGATATTTGTACATACCTTACATGAGTCCGTGAGATTATGAGAGAGAAAATTGTACGAAGTTAATAGAAAATGAGCAGTTAGTAGTGGTCTTCTTTATCACTCCATAATTTACTTACAATTGAGCTTGTGGTGAACAAAGCTACATTTTTTACTTAGTTCATTGTTCAGGAGATTAGTGATACTCAAAACCTTCCCCACTATGTTTAATTCAATATCACTACACTTCTTATCACTACAACCCCATCTAGAGCTTTTCCGACTATGGAGGATAATTTAAATTAGTTTATTGTATACAGTGTGTCTCCGGATAGGTGAAACGACTCTTGTAAACGATTAAAAATTTTCCATTCGAATTCTCGTTTTTTGGGGTTCAGTCCTGCTTGACTAGAAATTTATTTCTAACATAATTTCAGTTTTGTCATTTGAAAAAGTTGCTCAGAATCAGCACTTAGACATGTGTACCAAATTACGAATTTATCGGCCAACTTTGATTTTTCATCTTTTAATGTTCATTTCACAAATCAGAGAATCTTATTTTTACCAATTCTTTTATTATGAATGAAAAAAAAAGATTTTACATTTTGATTTCTAATTACTACAAATCACTGGTGTAACATTAATAAGTTATAATGAGATGAATATAAATTGAAACATTAGATTAAATGTCATGCTCAACTAAGCCCTCTCCTAAATATGCGCATTTTTCAATACGGTTTCGGATTTTTCCAAAAGCTTCCTGCACGTGTTCTCTAGGGATTGACCGAAGTGCGTGTGTTATTCTGTTTTTTAATGTGTCGCTATTGTTTGGAATTCGTTATTGGTAAACCATTTGTTTAACCCTTTCTCTAACAAAAAAATCCATTATTGTAAGGTCTGGGGACCAGGCAGGCCAAAATGTCACGCTCATTCTTCGAAACCATCTTCCACTAAACTGATTATTTAGCCAATCAGTAATCATTTGTGTGGAATGGGCAGGGCAGCCGTTATCTTAGAAGAAACACAACTGTCGAGTATTTAAAGGAAGTACGTCAACGAATCTCTGAAGGGTATGTAAGTGTGCTGATTCAATCTTCCTTCGATAAAGAAAGGGCCGATGACTCGTAGCTCGTTTGAAATGGCACGCCAAATACTCACTTTCTTAAAATACTGCCTTTTTGCATTAACCCTAAAACGGTAACCATATTTACATATAACTTAAAGGTAACCATCGTAAAAATTACGAGTCGCCACTTTGGAGGACAATTGACACAAAATGTTGCACAATGTTCTAAGCAATATGGTTGTCGGCAACTGTTGCAAAAATTAATTGTCATTCGTCTTTTTTTCGCGGGATAAATGGAACACATGCTTCTTTTGGGTAGTGAAGGTGTCCCTTCTGCTCACTGAATGGATGTGGTTAAATGGTCTTTAATTATTTCACGAACTGATGATTGCAAAGTTTTTATCTTCAGACGTTCTTCCATCCAGGGGATTGACAAATTATGGTGTAGTTCTTTCATGAAAAGTCTCCTGTTCATTGGTTTCAGTTCTTTCTTAATTGTATTCTGGTAATATATTGCATAGCAATTGACAATAACCACATTTAACATACCATAAAAAATACAGAGTGGCCAACGTTTAGTCTTTCTGTTTGCGCTTATATGGCTACAGATTTGATCAAAAATGTCCACTGCGCCTTTAGTGGAGTTGTAATACTGGATCATTTCTGGTTTTCCGGCAGTACCTTCGCTAGTTGAACTCGGATGCGTAGTGGATAAAATCAGTGCACTTTTGTTAGGCTTAGCCTTGTAATACAAAGATTCTTTTTATTGTAAAGTAGTGTTGTCCATCACCAACTTAACGTTGTCTAAGGCTCAGGATCTCCGCAGGTATTTCCCGCTTATTTGATCGAAGGGTACCATGCAGTGTTAGGTTGTATGGATCTTTTAGTAAGTCATCTGCCAGTTTTATTGACGTAAACCAATTGTCCATGGTTACGTTTCTATTCGAATTATGTATCGTTTTAGTTAAAGTTTTCACAAAATACTCCCCTACTGGCATATCATTAGTTTGTGTTGATTTTCCCAAGTATGGAGCCGCATCTATCATATATTTAGTACTCACGTCACAAACCATAACAATTTTAAGTTCGTACTTAGCAAGTTTGTTGAGTATAAACGTACGAAATGGGAAATGTCGTCTGAAACCTATTAACTGTTCGTCAGTGGTGACATATGTTCCAGACTTATATAAATCATTACAATGTTGTATATATTCATTCCATATGTCACGAATGGCTGCAAAGGCATCTGATTGTTTTCGTTGGTCTCTAGTCTTCATATCAGCGAATATCAAACAATTTATTAAGCAACGAAATCTAGCTTCACTTATAGCTGCTTTATAGTTGGAACCGTAGAGCTTAACATCGAATAACTCCGCACTTGGTAAATTATGCTTTTTCATAGCTGCCGCAAAATATAATAGACCTATAAGAGCTTTTATTTCTGTAGCATTCGTATTCGAAACAGTTGCTTTATTAGGGTTTTTATAGCTCATATGAATTTCTGTGTTAGTATGTGTAACAATAGTATTAATCATTAAATCTGTTATGAATAACTTAAATGCACTAAGGAGCGAGAATGCTGCTTTAGCGGCATCCTTTGGACCTGGCGTTATATGGACCATAGCTCTCTGGTGTGTTCTAGTGACTACTATGGATAGTAGTGTTGTCTGTAATAGCATCAGCTGCACCTATGATATCTGTTATCGCGTCAGAAGCATGAGGAGATATTCTACTTGTTTCAAACTGTTCTTCATTGTCTATTGTAGACACCTCTCTTTCATTTATATTAGTCACCGTTCCAAATTTATTGTGTTTTGAAGTTCTATTTGATTTTGTTCGTGTTCTTTTCTTATTTGGACCCGGTTCATCACCAAAGCTGTCGTCCTCTTCATTTGATACTACATAGTCTGATTCTGAATCTTCAATATCCATAAAGTCCTCATTTTCACTGCCACTTTCGTCACTTTCTACATCACTCAATCCTTCTCGATATACTTTATCCATTTAATTTTGCAGTTCCTTTGCTGTCAGCGGCCTATTTGTCTATCCACTTTCCCGCCATAAACTGAACTGCAAACTCCTTGCTTCATCACCTTCCTCCGAAGTGTGGGAGAATTGAACTTTGTAAGGATGAATTCTGTTTGCTTTATAAATTCTCTGTAAATGAGTTTTACTTATGTTAGTATTCATGCTTCGATTCCTGAGTGATTTAGTGATTTTGTGATTTGCATCTATTGAATTCGAAGCAACCAAAGCACCTGCATTATTGTCATCATAAGCTTTTTTATCTCTCTTCTTAGAATGAATTGTTGTAATTGTTGTAATAAATTTCTTGATTAAACGCCAAGCAGTAATTCTGTTAATTGCAGTATTTGGATATGTTTCACTAAATAAACCAATAACCATATTTATCGGTCTTTTGCCGATTCCATAACACTAAATCACACAAACTTTTTGCTCTAATCTTAACATTGTACTTGAAAAATAGTTTAAGCTCAATAAAATAATGTTCGAATTTTAAGTTTGACATATTGATATTGCTATTTATACAGTTTTGTTCTTCCATGGCATACCGTTTCAAATTAAATATTTTCATTTGGGAAAGGAACATGAAGCAAAAAAGTAGCTGGTCAATTCGTAATTTGGTACAGAAGCCTAAATGTTGATTCTGAACAACTTTTTCAAATAACTTTTTGTTGTATATGCCCCATGAAAGGTAGTTTACTATACGGAAAAACTGATTCTTTGAAAAGTTCCAAAGCATACTTGATTTTTCAAAATTGGAATTGTGTTAGAAATAAGTATCCAATCAAGTAGTGTTGAACACCAAAAAATGAGAATTCGAATCGAAAATTTGTTATCGTTCACAAGAGTCGCTTCACCTATCCGGAGACGTTTGTATATATTGTTCCGCTAAGGTCGGCCTCTGGCGGTATCTCAGCCCCCGTTCATCGCAGAGTATTCTCAAAAAAATTCATAATGAAAGTTCCCAAGTGAAACTGTCAAGCATTATTTTGAAATTCGTGCCTTTACCGCTAGGTGGCGTTGCACACATGATCGTTTTGAAACTTTTTTGTAGGCACTTTAAGGTCTAGGCCGGAAAATAAGGCTGGGAAGACAAGGGAAAGTCATATAATTAATTACGCTGTAATTTTAGTTTCGTCAAATCAAAATTTATGGAATTTGACAGAAAAAGGTTTTTTAAGCACAAAAATGTATGCATTTATAATATTTTACTTTTAAAGCCACCGCTAGATGGCGCCCATTAAATGTATACTAGTATCTTCGATTTTTCTTGAAAGTAACCATAACATTATTTTATCATATTCAGTAAATGCCTTAAATTTTTAAAATATTGGATATCTCTGTTAGTTAAAAAGATATGGTAAAATTAAAATGCAAAACCAAATATTTCATTACCTACGCAGGTCTTGTTTCAACTTTATTCACAAGTATTAAAATATTACATTTATGTACAAAAGTATATAAAAAAAATGTTTAAACCTTTTGGTAATATTTTTACTAGTTTTCAATTTATTAACTTTGAACTTGGTAATCCCTGGCGTAGTAACCATTTAAACAAAGAGGCAGAGCACGGTAGCCCAAGTGCAGTGATTTATGTCATACCAAATTGAAATTTATGAAACGGTATTTATCTGGCAAAAGAAAGGTTTTTCAAACATAGCCTTTATTATTAATATAATAATAATAATAATAATAATAATAGATTTTTAGAGTCGTTATACTGACCTACCTCTAAATCATTCGATATTGTTCTCCACTTAAATGTGAATCCGCCTCAGCATACACAAGTACACATATAATTGAATCTTCACTTCGGACTGGTCGTTCTCTTCTATTTGAGGGTTGTGAATGAACATTTCTAGTTTGTCCAAGCCGACTTTCCAAACGTTTAAACACTAACTTTTATTTGCAATAATATTGCTTTTCAGGGTATTTTGTCGTACATCGCCTAGCGTTAATGCAGGCGTTTTCAAAAGCAGAAGTGGTAGTGGGCACTTGCCGCCATCTTAAATTTTTGTGATTTGGGGCACCTTAGCCGCCATTTCTTATATGCCCACGTGGGGATAGTATTTTCTCTCCCCTTTTTAATGGCTTCTTTTCGGAGGCCATTTTCAACCCTTGATGGAATTTTCACCCTATTTAGAGCTCTTTTGGTTGTGTTAAGAACCTTTTTGTCAGTTCTCTCCTTTTTTATGGCTTCTTTTCGGGGGCCATTTTCAACCCCTTGCCGGAATTTTCACCCTAATTAGGACTCTTTTGGTTGTATCAAGAGACTTTCTGGCAGTTCAGCCCCTGGAAGGTAGACAAATGCGTGCGCATACAATGTTCTGATTGGTGGTCCTAAGGACAGCCCCTTTTACCTGATTAGTTTCTGATTGGTTCTTAGGCTTGAGGTTCTGGAATGGTTACGGTGGGGGAAATTTGAAAATGTTCTAATAAGGGGCCCTAATGATATCTCATAAGGCAGCTATAAGAATTTGTGTTAGGTCTGCGCCCTCTTGTCGTGGCCCTTTGGTTGGAAATAGGATTATTATAAGGGGGCTCTAATGCTATCTCATAAGACCTCTATAAGAACTTGTTTTAGGTCTGCGCCCTCTTGTCGTGCCCTTCCCCCTTGGCTCCAAACAGTATTATAATAAGGAGGCTCTAATGCTACCTCATAAGACAGCTATAAGAACTTGTGTCAGGTCTGCGCCCATTTGTCGTACCCTCCTTGTTGCGAAATTTGAATTTGCTTGTAGGGTTACCTAGTTGTGTATGGGCTAACGAATCTTTTTTCTGTAATAAAGGTAGCGTCACTTAGCGGTAAGACTAACTAGGGATTGTTGTGGCGCCATCTACGAGGGGAGATTTGAACATATATTATAATAAGGGGCCTAATGCTGACTTATAAGACATCCACAGGGCTTCGCAACTTGCTTTCGGGTCTTAGACTCTGGTAACTTGACGGGAAATTTGAATTTGAATATGTATTATAGTGTTTACATTCTGATTACTTATTGCGAGAAATGTGAACTTGTATTCTAATAAGGGGCCTATTGCTAACTTACAAGACAGACATAGGGCTTCGCAACTTGCTTTCTGGTCTTAGCCCCATGTCCCTGGGTGGGAAATTTGAATTTGTATTTAAGTGTTTACATTCTGATTATTTATTGCGAGTAATTTAAATGTGTATTTTAACAATTGGCCTAATGCAAGACAGGGCTCTAACGCTAACTTGTAAGGGTAGTGTGGAGCTTCGCAACTTAATCTCGGGGCTCGACACCTTGTCCTGACCTCTAGGTGTAAAATCTGAATTTGTTGATAGCACTATCTACTTGTGTATAGACTAACGAATATTTTCTGCAATATAGCTAACGCCACCTTGCGGTATATTTTAAAAGTGCATACATGTTCCGGTAATGGTTATGGTGAGAAATTTTAAATAAGGGGTCTAACAATAGCTTTTAAGGTAAGACGTATGCATATGGGCCTCATATAGGTAAAATTTTGCGACGCGAGGCTTTCGGCGATGGCTGTTTTGGCGGCCCCCACTCCAACCCTCCCCGAACATTAACGAGATTGTGAGTGCGTCGCAACTTGTTCTCGGGTCTTCGCCCTTTGTTGTGATCGGAACCTGTTCGTGGGCCTTCGTGTATTGTGGTGATATCCTTGGAAAAAAATTTGAATTTGCATTATAATAAGGGGGCCTAATGCTAACTTGTAAGACAGGTGTCGGGATCGCAACTTGCTCTCGGGGCTTTGCCCCTTGTCGAGGTCCCATTGGTCGAAAATTTGAATTTGTATTTGTCTCTGCAGGTTGTGGCTGGAAATATGAATTTGTATTGTAATAAGTGGTATAATGCTAACTCGTAAGATAGATGTAGGGCTTAGCAACTTACCTTCAGGCGCCCCTCGACCAAAAGTTTGAATTTGTTTGTGGCGCTATCTATGAGAGGAAATTTGAACTTGTACTGTAATAAGGAGGCCTAATGTTAACTTATAAGATATACATAGGGCTTTGAAACTTGCTTTCGGGTCTTAGCTCCTAGTCCCTTGGCGGCACATTTGAATTTGGATTTGTATTTAAGTGTTTACATTCTAATTACTTACGTAGCGCTACACTTGTCTTACAAGTTAGCATCAGTGTCTTATTAGAATACAAATTTAAATTTTCCGCCAAGGGAGCCAGGGTTCTAAGCCCCGAGAGGATTATACCTGCATTATAAGCTAGCATTAGGCCCACTTATTAGAGCACAAGTTCAAATTTCTCGCTAAGACCCGAAAGCAAGTTGCGAAGCCCTATATCTGTTTTATAAGGTAGCAATAGACCCCTTATTAGAATACAAATTCAAATTTCTCGCAATAAGTATTCAGAATGTAAACATTTCAATACAAATTCAAATTTCCCGCCAAGGGACCAGGGGCTAAGACCCAAAAGGAGGTTGCGACGCCCTATGTTTGTTTTATAAGTTATCATTAGGCCCCTTATTATAAGGTTATATCTCCCCTCATAGATGGCGCCACAACAATCGCTAATTAGTTCTATCGCTAAGTGACTCTACCTTTATTACAGAAGAAATATTCATTAGCCCATACACCACTAGATGACCCTACAAGCAACAAGGGGGCCACGACAAGAGAGCGAAGACCTGACACAAGTTCTTATAGCTGTCTTATGAGATAGCATTAGAGCCTCCTTATTATAATACTATTTCCAGCCAATGGGGCCACGACAAGAGGTCGTAGACCTAACACCTGTTCTTATAGCTGTCTTATGAGATGGCATTAGAGCCCCTTATTATAATACTATTTCCAGCGAAGGGGCCCACGGCAAGAGGGCGCAGACCTAACACAAGTTCTTATATCTGTTTTATGAGATAGCATTAGGGCCCCTCATTAGAACATTTTCAAATTTACCCACCGTAACCATTGAAGAGCCTTACCCTTCAATCAGAGCTCAGAAGCTGGGTGGGGTTAAAAACCAATCAGAAACTAATCAGGTAAAAGGGGCTGACCTTAGGACCACCAATCCGAACATTGTATGCGCACGCATTTGCCTACCTTCCAGGGGATGAACTGCCAAAAGGGCTCTTGATACAACCAAAAGAGTCCTAATTAGGGTGAAAATTCCATCAAGGGGTTGAAAATGGTCCCCGAAAGGAAGCCTTAAAGAAGGAGAGAACTGACATAAAGATTCTTAACACAACCGAAAAGGCTCTAATTAGGGTGAAAATTACATCTAGGGTTGAAAACGGCCTCCGAAAAGAAGCCTTAAAGAAGGGGTGAAAAATACAATCCCCACCTGGGCATATAAAAAATCGCGGCCAAGGTGCCTCAGGTCACAAAAATCCAAGATGGTGGCAAGTGCCCCACTACTACTAACTAACTTTAAAAGGACTTTAAACGAAAAATGTTAAAAGCGATGTCAACAATCAACAATAATTAAATATATCTGTTATTCTAGAGAATCTATTGTTTTTGCAAAGCATTATAGACGAACACATTGCACTGCCGCAATTTGCTATATTTCAAACATATTTGACACGTCAAAGACGGTTAAATTAATATTCAATAAATTGAAAAAGTTAAAATTTTATTAATTTTATATGTTTATTCTTTTGTAGACACATAAACTTGATTTTTTATTAGTTATGAGAAATTTAAATCACAAAAATAAAATAATGATTAAAATATTTTCATTTTGCTGTAACGTTTTAGCTAATAAAGACATTGACCTAATTTTTTTACCAGTGTTTTACAAATTTCTGGTGAAATAATGGTGTGGTTATATTTAAAAATTTCGAGAAAAATCGAAAAAACTACTGTGTATTTAAAAAACGCCTCCTAGCGGTTGCTTTAAAATAATATATAAATTTTTACATTATTATGCCTAAAAGACGGTTTCTTTTTTGTCAAATGGGAGCCATTTTATAAATTTCGATTTGATGAAACTAAAATTATGGCGTAATTAATCAAAAGACTTTCTCCTATCCTCACACCGTCACTTTTTGGCCTAGACCGCAAAGTGTATTTCAAAAAGGTTTCAAAACGTAACAAACTTTACCTTAATATTATTTGTCGTATACACTAATCGCCATGTTTACTATGAAAAGGCATTGCTAATAAAATCGTGCATGCTGCGCCACCTAGCGGTAGAGGTACGAATAATGTCTAGCAGTTCCTCTTTGTCACTTTTATTATACATTTTTTCCGAACGCTCTGCGATGATAGGGTGATGAGATACCGCCGGAAACCGACATTATAGGGACACCCTGTATAAAGCGTAATCAGGTTTATAACTCGCTAACAACCTACACTTTGCTAATTGTGCGCAGCTTCTTACTTTCATATGCACTTTGACAGTGGGTCAATCCCAGTAGCCCCTTCACAACTTCCAGAATAAAACCACGATTTATGATATTTATACTTCAAAAAGAGCTTTCTTGTTAACTGACCGCTCTTACAGCATTTTATTAGTCCTGAATATACTATCAACTAATTCATTTCCTCATGTTAATGTACAGATATTCTGCCGAATTTCTTCTTCTGTTCATCAAATATTAATCTCATTCAACCTAAGAAATAACCAGTTGCTTCAGAAGCACTCTTGGCTGGACTAAAAGCAGTACGAGTTGTATACACGGGGTAAAGAAAACGTGTGTGAAAAAACGAAAATCCTTAGTAGTCTCATATCTCAAAATGTAAACGACTTTTAGAAAGAACCATTGCAAAAGAGGGTATTGTTTACTCTTTGCACTTTCTGAATGGTTCGACCGAGGATTAAATGTCCCAAATTTCGAACTGGCTAGTACGCTTCAAAAATTAGTAAGTTGTTGATGTGTTGTAGCGTCAATCAGATGATTTTGTTTATGTAACCTTTCAGCAATATTACAAATTAAAATACTTATCTTCTATCAATTTTTCAGTTTTCACAAAATTTTCACATCTCTAACAATTTTTGAAAGATAATATTACGAAGATTATTGCAAGTGTTATCGAAACGTATAACATTAATAAAAAAGGCGGGGGTCTGTATACTAACAATAATACTGGGATGATGTAATAAACAAAACGCAAATGTCATAAACTATTAGCAATTGTTCAAATAAATTTAATTAAAAATTTATTACCAAATAACAATCGCCACTGCCGTTGGCTCAATCGGTAAATTAAGATAAGGGAGGGTTCTAATATACTGATTTATTAACATACCTGAAATGCTGCATGCTTCCCATCTGCTTAATTATTTTCACTTCACTTAATTAATAAAAAATATGTAATGTAAATAAAAACAATAAAATGATACCTCGAGCGCCAAGCTATTTTTAGATATACGTTTTTGGAACAGCTAAACCAAGTTTGTTAATAATAATAAAACATTAATCAAAATGAAAATAAAATTTCAAGACACTAAAGTTTATTTAATACCCAATTGTAATGGAAAAGGTCTTAAATCTATTCGTTAATTACTAAAAAAATCATACCTTTGAACAGTTCTGTATATATATTTTATTACCGCTGGTGACACATGAAACGAAATGGTTAACTAGATGAAATCATTATAGCATCATTGTGGTGCAATCTCCAGATCTAAGGTTACCAGCCACATCCCACTGGAATTATCTTGATAATTTATTCTTAATAATTTGAATCCATAATAATCAATGCATTACTTGAAGTTTTTAGTATGTAAAAAAAAATTGCGATTTATGATGTAAACCAAGTAAAATAAGGTAGTTAATAAAAGTGGTACTTTAAAAGTAAAAATTAAAAATTAATTCCATTACAATTAAAAAATAGCAAAATAGTGCTTTAAAAAATTATGCATTATTAAAGTATGCAAAAGGTGTAAACGTATAAAAGTGTTAACGTATAAAATATAAAAGTGTAATAGTAAGTAAGTGAGTAAGTGCCTAAAAAAGCAAAGGTTTTAGTTTTAACTATAATGAAAAAAAATAACTTACCATCTACCGATGGCACTTTACACTAAAATTTAGGGAAAATTCCCCACAACTACATGCTATTACATTTAGCAACAAGTAAATTGAAAAAGAAAAAAGGCTAATTATTACGCATTGCGCGGCTTTTAAATGATCAGAATACCATTTCTAAGGAAAGGGAAAGGGAAATATGTAACTTGAAAAAAAAGGTTGTTACAAACGTCTAGATAGTATAACTTAAATATACAAACACACCATATAAAAATCCAAAAAAAGATAAGTATTTTAATAGATAATTTTTTTTTAATTTTACTTTGGCCAATAGATTGGAAAATAATGATATTTTTGGATAGGCAATAGAGAAATATATCACAAGCTCGAAAATTTGGGGTTTTAGCTGTCACTCGACCGGGGCTCTATGTAGGGATGAAATTGTTTCGTGGTAAGATACCACTTCACAATGTAAAATTGACGTATTTCTAGACTTTTATAAAAATGCGCAATAATTATAACAATGAAGTTATTTTACATGGCTGTTCCAGACAGTATTTCAATCTGATAGGTATTACTAATTACAGTCAATGAGTTAAATTAATTAGGTTAAAAACCAGTATTTCCATTTCATTGAGAAGGATTCGATTTGCATCCATATAATTGGAATTAAGCTTAGTTAGAAACTGTCATTTTAGAATACCATTTTAAGCTCTGTCTAAATTAATTCTAAAGATACGTGCACGTACTCAAATCTCCTACTAAGAAGTTGACTGTATTTGAAGCATAGAGCTTATGTGAGATTATAATCTTACGCACTTCTGCTAAATTGTTCACGCACGACATTATTTTCTATTATTATTATACACTACATGGAAATTTCGCAAATGTCTCTCCATTATTTTAATTGCACTGACCATAATCTCTCTGAAAAACAAGCATTTTTCTGAAATCAGCTATAACAATTACTCATTATTGGCGTTTGTAATTATTAAGAGTAATAGAAAATGCTGTTTAAGCAAGAGATTGCTTTTTTTTATATACACATATTTATTATAAAGCAGGGAAATTATAAATCACAACTCGGAATTTGTTAGAAAAAGTAAACAATGCAATGATTTTTACAGAACATTTTCTTTGTAAACAGAACTTCCTATAGCACTTCATCCTTGCAATGGTCTAGAAAATATTCAGCTCTCGGCCATCAACGTTATACTAGAATAGTAGAAATTATTTTCATGTCCAGCGGCGACCCGTTTTGCACAATAGGCTGGAATGATAGCAATGTTGTATACCATTGCAATGCCATTTTATTCCGTAATAAAAAAGATAGCGAGATATCGTGGTAAATTTCAAATTCAGAATGTAAACGTTCGCCTTGGGGTATGTTATCATTTTGTTGTTAACTTTGATTACGCTTTAGTACTACAAAGAACATCAATTTTAAAACCATTTTTAAAGTGTGATAAAAAATATCTATTATACAATTTTTGGATAAAGGTAGATTACAATTACAAAAACGAAAATGTTGCAGGAAAATATTAATCGAATTAACAATATTAGAGAATTGTAAAAAACAGTAACTAAGAATATTCCCTTTAATACAACAACGCCGGCTCTTGTAAATACTTAAAACTACCGTGGCCGGTCATTTTTACACCTCAGGACAAGAAAGGTAATTTTGAGATGTATTCTTTATATATTTTACACCTAATTGAGAAAGAAACATAAAAAAAACACATTTTAGGTAAATATTCATTTTAATAAAAATCAAATTGATTCTAATACATTTAGAGATACGAGCAGTAAACGGACACCATCCCCACTCCTTTTTTTTACGTTACAAGCCCCGCCCACTTTCACTTTTTTATATGCCCACGTGGGGGACCGGATTTTCCCCCCTTATTTTTACTCGCTTACGTGTAGGACGTGTTTTTTCACCCCTATTTTTGCACATCCACGTGTGAGACTGCTTTTTTCATCCCTAATTATTTTTATATACCCTCGTGTGAGACCTCATTTTCAACCCTTTCTTTTCGAAGGCCCTTTTCAACCCTAATTATTTTTACTTGCGCACGTATAGGACGTGTATTTTCAACCTTTCTTTTTATCCCTAATTAAGGACCTTTTGACAGCAATTTTTTAACCCTAGTTATTATTGGTAGTATTAAGGACCTTTTTGTTTTTATTAGCTTACGCAAAGGGACCGTATTTATTACTCTTATTTTTATGATTTCTTTTGGGGTTTATTTTTCAAACCTTATGGTAGTATTAAGGACCTTTTGACAGCTAGGACTTTTTTTTGTGATTGCTAACGTGAGGACTGTATTTAGGGATGGGGCTGGTCTAGGTATAAGTCTTAGGGTTGGGGGCTGGACTAGGGGTTAGTCTTAGGGTTATTTTGATGGTCCTTCTGGCTATATTAAGAACAGTGCCCCTAGAGGTTAGGCAATTGCACGTGCTCTGACTGAAAAAGATTTTTTATTTAGTCTATTGTTTTAAAATGGTCAAATGCTATTGAATGATCTTTTACCTATAAGCGAAAACGTATTTTCTAATAAGGATGTAAGATAGCAGGTGTATTAAGGATTGATCTTGCGTGGGGGAATTTGAATGACAGTAAAATTTAATTATAGAACACTTGTTTTTATTGTAAAATGTTATAATTAACCCCAGTGAACTATAAAAAAAATTACTGACATTCCTAAATGAAAAAATTTTTTATTAAGTTAATTATTTTTTAGCCTCTGGGGAAATAATGTAAAAGATAGTTTATTTAATTTGTGTTTACTATTAACATTTATTAGAACTTGTTTATCAGATATTATTTAAAGAATTGATTAGATAATAATAATCACGTACGCATTGACTGTATTTCCCCATTTTACTTTATTAGCGTATTTTTTTTATCAAATGAGAGTGTTATTACATTTATTTTAATGCCTATCTACAGGTTGTATTTAGGGGTGGGGCTGGTCTAGGGTTAATCTTAGGGTTATTTTGATGGTATTAAGGTCCTTCTTTCTATATTAAGAACAGTGCCCCTGGAGGTTAGGCAAATGCACACGCATACAATGTTGGAAATTGCATAATTAGTAAGACATTATTATTAAAATTATCGACCCTATTGCTTTTAAAATGGTCCCCAATCACAAAAAAAAGTCCTAGCTGTCAAAAGGTCCTTAATACTACCATAAGGTTTGAAAAATAAACCCCAAAAGAAATCATAAAAATAAGAGTAATAGATACGGTCCCTTTGCGTAAGCTAATAAAAACAAAAAGGTACTTAATACTACCAATAATAATTAGGGTTAAAAAATTGCTGTCAAAAGGTCCTTAATTAGGGATAAAAAGAAATGTTGAAAATACACGTCCTATACGTGCGCAAGTAAAAATAATTAGGGTTGAAAAGGGCCTTCGAAAAGAAAGGGTTGAAAATGCGGTCTCACACGAGGGTATATAAAAATAATTAGGGATGAAAAATGCGGTCTCACACGTTGATGTGCAAAAATAGGGGTGAAAAAATACGTCCTACACGTAAGCGAGTAAAAATAAGGGTGGAAAATCCGATCCCCCACGTGGGTGTATAAAAAAGTGAAAGGGGGCGGGACTTGTGACGTAAAAAAAGGAGTGGGGATGGTGTCCGTTTACTACTAATAGGCACAGTTTTACATGCTGTATTACGCACTACAGTTCAAACAAATAACGGTATTTGTTACACTTCCACATTTTCCACAAACCTATTTGTTACGCATTGAACAAACGTAAGCAGTTTTATTCTTGTCACATTTTTTAATTTGGCACTGATGATGTTTTTTAGGTTTCGTTATGTCAGATGTGCTGGTACTTGCACCAGAATCTTGTTTCAAATCGAAAGAATCTTTTCTTAGCTAGAGTGAAAATAAAGTTTCTTTTTATTTTACTGCCTACGACTTCCTTATAAACTATCGAGACGTTGATTGTGGCAAGATCTAAAACATTGTAAAACACATGAACTCGCCTACTACGTGAAACAGCTTTCGTAGAATATTTTCTAGCCATTTGGTCCAACACATCCACCCCAAACTTTGTTTCATTGTAATTCAACACTGTCTCAGTTTTCTTCTTTTTGCCATCATCTATAGCCACAGTTGAATGTAGCGTACTTAGCGTACATTTTTATTAACTTTACCCTGATAAATTGACATAGTGCTGTTATCATTTTTCATTACTGTGGTAGAACATTACTCTGCCCATTTATTCTTGACACAACTTGGTAATTCCCTTCTTGCTCGGTTTATTGTTCCTACTACTAACTGTTGTGTTGTTTTTTTGCCAGCATTGTTGCTAACTATTGGCTGGTAAAAAAGTTGTCGGTAATAACATTTCTACCAATATTTAGGAAAGGTTCCATTAATTTTAAAACAACATATTCTGGAAGGGGTTTATTGTTAGGATGCATATCATCTTTTCCTAAATAAGGAAAACCATTCAGGAGATATTTTTTAGCGTGGAGCGAAACTATAGGCGAAATTTTTAAGTTTTCTACTGAAAGTTTAATAGTAAAAAAATATGTTATTGTATATCAGAAATATAGCGCTAAAATTTTTTTGCAAACAAACTATTCCTTTTGCCCTCTATTACCCCCTAAAGGGGATAGTTTTTTAAATTTTTAATTTTGACATCTAATAGCGAAAAAAAGTTTTTAAAACATATAAAAAGTAACCCCAAAAATTTTTGTTAAAATATAATAATGTCTTTTGCCCTCTACCACCCTCTAAAAGGGTAATATTTTTGATATTCTTATTACTATTACGTAATAATGAAAGGAAATCCCAAGAAATATGTTTCAGATATATTAAAAAAGTTCCACCCCTCCACGCATTAAATAATTAACCTACTGCACTCGAGAAACCGGTCCTGCCTGCATGTTCAATGATGACGTCATTAAAAGAAGTAATGCGTGCGACGTCTCTCACTTCCTTTCCAAATTCTCAGTTTCCTAGAAGCGACACAGCGACAAGCCACAAATATTGTTAGATAATTGTGAATAGTGGTGATTGAAAAACGCTTATTTAGTGATCGTTGTAAATTATTAAATACGGCAGTAATTAAGTAAAAATGAATACCAGGAAAACAGTGGAATGTTCTATTTTCGGAGAACCATGTGATTTTAGTGGTAATATGTTGCCAACTTACAAAGATGTAATTAAATGCTTTTTGTATGTACGTTATGACGTTAAGGCCCCTAATTCCAAAAAGGAGCTAACCGTTTCTGACATTTGTGAAATCCAAAGTGCCAAAATTTGTAAGATGTGGTCGAAAGCATCACTTCCGACTGTCTCTCGTCACGTGTCATTCAATGTATTCAATCGTATCACGACAAGTATCTTAAAATTATCAGGTATCCAGAATCAAAACGAAATAATACATATTTATCAAAAGTAAAGACATTTAAAGATGACTCCAGATTCTTGTCTGATATAAGTACTTGTAAATGTAAAACGTTTGTTCGTGCCAAAAAGCAAATAAAATATCAGTCCAAGAACAAACTTTCTTAACTGATCAGAGAACGAACCGGAAAATGTTCACCGGCAATGTAGACTTAGTAGAAAGCAAAAAAATACCGAAAAGAGAAGAGAGAACAGTAAAGGAAAATAGACAAATTTCCAGATCTACTCCTACTCATAGTACTCATGAAGTTTATAATGAAACAATGCTTGATATTTCAGCCAGTTGTAACGAGGAATATAACGATTATATTACATCTACGTCAAAAGGAACAGATGGCCTACAAACTACAGGGCAAAATCGCATCGAATTACCAACATTTGCTCAACTTTGTGATCGATACAAGTTATCTTACAGATCTGCAGCAACCATAGCATCAGTTGTGATGAAAGATGTTGGAATTATCTCCGAAGAAGACAAAACGAATGTTGTAGATAGGAGTAAAGTCAGAAGAGTTAGAGTAAAAAGAAGGCAACGTTTCCAAGACGACGATGTTGAGAAGTCAATCAAAGCTCTTTATTTTGACGAAAGAAAAGATAAGACCTTGACACAAAAAGTAATTGGAAACAAAAGGCATAAAAAAACCATAGTATAGGAGCACATATCACACCACGCTTACGTCAGGTTCTGCTAAAGTGTTACAGAGTCCATACGAACTTTTTTTGCTTCAAATAATTTTAATTTGGACAATTTATTAGCAGTAGGATGTGATGGAACAGTGGTTAATACTGGATCAAAGAACGGATATCTCAGATAGAAGCACATATTAACCGCCCGTTACAGTGGTTTATTTGTCTGCTGCATTTTAATGAACCTCGTGGATTTGTGGGAGCTGTTGTAAAATCGTTGGAAACCTGTCAGAACTTAGAAGTTGTACCTTTTAAACCAATTGCTTGTAATCTTCCTGATGTAGTAGTTTCCGAGTTAAGTACAGATTAAAAATATCTCTATCAAATGTGCTCTGCGATCTCCAGTGGTAAGTGTTTTTTGGAATTATCCAATATGGACCCTGGCAAACTAGCTCATGCCAGATGGTTGACGACATCCAATAGAATACTGAGGATATATATTGGCACAAAGAACCCGAGTTCAAATCTTAACGACTTGACAGAGTTTATTCAAACCGTCTAGGCACCGATGTGGTTTAATATCAAGTTTAATGCATCATGCACAAATGGTTCTAAACATATTTGGAAGACAATTCAATTAAGTCGATACTTGAAACCGGAGCTAAGAAATATTATTGATGCAGTAATACAACGTAATGCCTTTTTTATTCACCCTGAAAATCTGTTAATATGTATGCTTACAGATAATAGAACAGTTATTCAAGAACTAGCGCTAAGACGTATATTAAAGGCTAGAGTGAACTGTGATAAAAAGAGAACGTTTAGTATTCCAACAATAAACTTTGAGGCAACCGATTATATCGACCTTATAGATTGGCAAGCTATTAAAATAACAAATCCACCAATTCTAAATTCTGTTACCGATGAAGACATTAAGAAGCTAATTCAAGGCGATAACACAATAGAACTTCTCAACTTTCCCTGCCATACCCAGGCCGTGGAAAGAAGTGTCAAACTAGTAAATGAAGCTTCACAAAGCGTTATGGGATCAGAAGCCACAGATGGTTTTGTTAAGGTTACTCTTAAATCCAGAGCAGTAATGCCCAAGTTTAACACAAAACGTCAATTTAATCAATAGGTGTATCTAGTAAAAGTAAGAGGGATAAAACTGGAATAGCAGCTACCCTTTCTTGATTACCTAAGATTTTTTATATTTTATCATTATTTTAAGGGTTCGTATGGGAAAAAACCATTAAAAATACGAGTAAAGGTAAAAAATTTTCTTTTCACACTTTTTCCATTATTTAAGGGTGTCTAGAGGGCAAAAGATACTCTCGGATTTTTTTTTTCTAAAGCAGGGTTATAATTAAACTATAGTAACAAGATTTTTTCACTAGTAAAACGAAAAATAAAAAAGTTGATATTTTCACTTTTTTCGATCTTTTTAAGGGTGCGTAGAGGTCAGAAGATATTTTCCGATTTTTTTTTAAATCAGGGTAATAATTGAGCTTTAGTAACAACTTTTTTTTACTATTACATCAAGAAACAAAAAAAAAAGATTTTTTCGCTCCACCCTAATATTTATATCAACAGCTAGGCAAAATTTTACACCAAATTTATCAGGCTTATTCGCCATGGATTGTGTAAATCTGCATTTACCTTTAATAGGAAACAGTTGTTCGACTACTGTAATGTTTTCTCCAGGAACATAGCAAGTTTTACAATTGCTAATAAATTTATGCCATGTTTCGGACGCCA
This sequence comes from Vesta saturnalis, assembly GCA_036346205.1. Taxonomy (NCBI): domain Eukaryota; kingdom Metazoa; phylum Arthropoda; class Insecta; order Coleoptera; family Lampyridae; genus Vesta; species Vesta saturnalis. The sequence goes on from JARFJB010000534.1 coordinate 6,695,366, forward strand.
AAGCAAACTTATCACTAACTAGACGTTCTTTTCGTGTCGATCGAATGTCAAATGTTAAAAATCTCGCGTGACATGGTCTCACGAAAAAATTGCGGTCCCCAAGTAAGAGATCATAGACCGTCAAACTGTAATGATCTTGCGCCGTAAGCGTCACGAGCTAGCAATATTGCAAGAAAAACGTCAAGTTCTTGAAGAGACAATGACCAGTTTGTATCATCTCCTAGTTGTCGTTTAGCTTCAATTTCAGTACATTTCTGAATGTGTTTTAGCGTTGTATTATCTATACACAATCGATATGCATTCAGCACAGAGTTAGCAGTCACATTTCTTTTTGCATAAGGAGTTGGTTCAGGAGTATTTCGCATAACATTTCTTTGAACTATACGGCCAACATAAGGTCCACTTGATTCCACAACTTCCCATATATCATTACATTTGGATGACTGTTTACTCCCCACAGGTAAATTCATGTAATTTTTTCGTTTTGGATGGTCTTCAATGTCATCACTAGTTTCATTAGATATACAAGGACCAGAAGTGACATTATGTACGGTGACATCAAATTCTTCACTTTATTCGCTACTTTTGTCATCAACAGGAACAGCTTCATCACTTTCACTATCTACGGAGTGGTTGTTTGCTTTTTCGGATTCGCATTCAGATAAGTTTTCCAACTCGCAAGATAATCTAAAGCCTGTTGTGTAAAACCGCGACACGACCACATTTCTTTTAATACGAAATTAACCCTGTAATAGGTACAGACGCATCTCACAAGAACGTTCACTTGCAACTAATTTGAAATCTCAAAGTACTTGACTATATAGATATCTATAGAAACAAGTTATAACTTGCATTTTTCATATCTCAGGCGCGTAGGTAAAAATATCGAAGATTATTCATAATTTCGGACACGACTAAACTAGTTCTGACTTGCAGTAAAGTCCTAAAAATTAAAACAATAATAGTAAAATTAAAAAAATTATTTATCTCAACGTTGTCATTATTTTTATTATACAACCTCGAAACTGATTATGAATATATGAACGGTCAAAATGACGGTTCCGGCAGTTACACAAAAACTACAAAAAAAAAAACTCTAAAACGGCTTAATTTTCTCAATATATTTTTTTATATTCTAAAAGTAAAACCTCTCGAAGTACAACGCAGAAACAACATTTAAAGAAGGCACACGGTCAAATTGACAGCCGTGGCAGTTCTAGTGTTAACGGTTACATGGTTCATGTAAACTAATCTTTACAGTGTACACATATCAAATTTATATATATATATATATATATATATATATATATATATATATATATATATATATATATAGGGTTTTCAAAGTTAAGCCTGCACTATTGCTAACTTTCTTATTAATGGAGCTACGAAGTCGGTTAAATTAGCAAAGTAGTGTGTATTTTACGCTGATTACGATGGTGGAAAAGAAAACAATTGAAAATCGTATTCTCGAAAAATCGACTAAAACATACTTTTTCTACTGGAACACCCTGTATACAATATTCTCAGTCGATAGAGAATTAAATTCTGAGCAAAAGTTGTCATACGCATTTCTATCCTACAGTAAAAATTAAGGGAGATTTTGCCGATTTTTGAATTTCATCAAATACGCTTGATTCAAAAGTGATTGTATATTTTTCATTCAGAAATTTTTGGTAATAGAGGCGTAGCTACGAATGGTCCTGTTCGCTGGCCTCCTCGGTATTCGTACATAACCCCTTTGGGCTTTTACTTGTAGAGATATTTAAAAAATTAATTGTATAAAAGACGTTAAACAAATATCGAACTCCAACTAACGATTATTCATATTATTAACAGTATTGATGCTAGAACTATTTTGAAGGCCACAAGACGTGTTCATAAGCACGTAGAAAAATGTATGGAACAAAGAGGAGACCTTTTACAGCATTTAATTTAAGACCTGTTAATTATTTATTATTTCAAGCATGTTCAAATTCATAAAATAAAGGATTACTTTCGAATCATAACCTACATGATAAAATTAAAAAATCGCCAAAATCTCCCTTATTTTTTACTGTAAGATAAAAATCCATATGACCACTTTTGCTCAGAATTTAATTCTCTATCGACTGGGAATATTGTATACAGGGCGTTCCATTAGAAAAAAAATATGTTTTCGCCGATTTTTCGAGAATGCGACTTTCAATTGTTTTTCTTTTTCCACCATCGTAATCACCGTAAAAAAACACACTACCTACTTTGCTAATTTAACCGACTTGGTAGCACTATTAACAAGAAATTTAGCAATAGTGCAGACTTAACTTTGAAAACCCTATATATACAGAAGAGTCCGTGATTTCTTAAATGTTAAATACCCAAATCGCTGGATGGGAAGGGGTAGTTTGTTTCCGTGGCCACCTAGATCCTCGGATTTAACTGTATTAGATTTCTACTTGTGGGGAAGAATAAAAGATATTGTTTACGAAACGAGACCAACCACCCGTGAGGACACGATTCACCGAATTGAAATTGCAATAAATTCGATTCCACGAGACGAAATCGAAACAGCTGTTTCCAGTACAAGAAGAAGAATTAATAGTTGTATTTTACAAAACGGCCGTCAATTTGAACATTTATAGCTTTTCACTTGTTTTTAACAGTTGTTCATGATTTTTATCATTCTATTAAAAAGTTTCTTAAACAAAATCAATCATTACTTTGATATCGTTGTTATGGCCCGTTGGCCTCTAAACACGCTCCAAATTTTGCAATTTGCTTAGTTTGGGCTAGTCCTAAGCCTAGATAGAGTGTGAAGGGAGGCACAGACTATGATAAATGCAGATTCCTCATTACTAATCCAACCTATACACCTTAAGAAACCATAGCAACAATCAATTATTAAATTAAACGGTTAAAAGTCTTCTTTTCGCCATAACTCTGGAACAAACAAAGATATCAAATTGCGTTATTTACGTTCTTTGTTACAAATTTGAGCTACTTTCCGCTTATGATGTCATAATTATACCGTATGGTTTAATTTTTCTGAATAAAATCAAAAATACTTTTTCTTCTAAACAAGCCTAGGTTTACTACCATCGGATAAGTCGTTTAAAAATAACAGCGATTTAAATGATTACACATTCAATAGCTTCCCCACTCTTATTAAGGTCGGTACGCCAATGAGCCTTAGACCAAAATGATGCAGAATTGTCTAAGCTTTCTAACGATGTTACCAAAGGTATGCCTTAATGTGGGAATTTTCGGAGAAATTTATAATTTTATTTTTAATTTTCAATTGCGCCCCTTGCGATGAATTACGGAACTTAAAAATAATTTCCAGGATTTTCTCGTGGCGACTTTTATAATGAATTTTTTCTCCACTTTTTATGTCCACTGGTTTCTGAAATATGGCCGGTAGCCAGCCTTAATGAAACACCCTGTATATATATATATATATATATATATATATATATATATATATATATATATATATATATATATATATAATTACAATACTTACATTTAAGTTTATAAGCTGTGTATTAAAAAGTAAGCAAAATCGAAATACTTTTAGATTTGGATTTTCTGAGTTAACTGTAATGTGAAAGACGATATATTACCATTAGTTGCTGAGAATTTGTGTCATCCGAATATAGCTTTATCGCCAATACCATAAGTACATCTTGTAATTTTCGTAAACCTAATATACTAGGCCTTTACAATGCACTTAATGATATACATATATATTATTCATTATCCTCTATCCATCCTCCTAAGTGTTCCTGAGTGCTTTAGCACGATAGGCCTTATTTAGCCTGTTCAGGTCCACAATCATAAAAAAATATATATACATATATATATATATATATATATATATATATATATATATATATATATATATCGATGGCTTAGTTCTAACAGGTCGTAAGCCACAATATTGACAAAATTACGTTTAATGCATTTCTGAGATGATAGATGGCTCTTACATCTAATTTCAATACATCCTAAGCCACAAAGAACTAGAAATATTATTAAACAATCATTTACAATAGGACGTATCATAGTAGGCGTTTCTTGTAAGTGCAACAAGTCGTAACCCGCGAAAATATAATAGTAACAGATAGGTTATAGGTGCTGAATTTTGTAATAGTGTTACCTGAGTTGTCATAGAAAACTAATAAAAAGGTAAGAGCATAAATGAATATTGCATTTACTCTGCAGTGTAGTGTGTTACTGTTTTGAACTTTTGTGTAATATTTACCTATTATTAATACAGAATAAAATATTGCCTATTTAAAACATTATGTTTATACGGCTTATTGGAACTAACGATTTATGCTAGTAATAGAAATAATTGTTGGATACGACATTTCCGTATTTATCTTTTATTTGATTCCTCGTATTTTTTTGCAAATTTCCGTTATTTAAAAATATTTATTTCTCCATAACTATAATTCCTTTTTGTTACTTCGATAAGCTCTACTTTTTTTCTATTGGAATTTAATTTGACTTTTGTTTATTTATTATACAGAGGGTAACAAGAAGTAAATTTTTAACAACACTGGAATAAAGCCTTTTTTGTTATATTTTATATTTTACACATTTTCAAATAAAAAACAAAAATAAGAAACAAACGTGATTTCTTTCCAGATGTATTCAAGAAGTAAAAGAATGATAGAGCTATGCACTGCAGCTCCAGTAGCAATTAATGTAAACAATGTTCAAGATAATGTAGTTTACGAATGTCAATTAATTAATAATGATTTAGTTCCATTGTCAGACATAAGTAACGAAGTACTTGAACATAATAATAATGTGATAGACGTTATCCAAAAAGAGGACACCTCAAAAACTCTAGCAATAATTTGTGAATCGAATGACATTCTGTCTGAAAATATTGAAGAACTAGATTATTGTCCCATGCTCATAGGAAGTATTGATTTGGAAAATATCAATATCCTTGAAAATTCCGGGAAAATAGTAAATTCAATACAAAATTCCGGGTTTCCGGAAAAGTTCGGAGACGAAAATCTAATAGAAAGTGTTCGACATGAAGAACCTTCTGTGGAGGATGTTGATGATCCAGAATGGCTACCACCAACAGAAATAAATGAAGAACAAGGTAAAGTAAATAAAGAAAAGGATGAAACAGATGAAGTAGATCATGAAATTAGACAAGGTAAGAATGGAATAGCTGAAAATAGCAAACGACGAAAAGTACCTGCACCTGACGAGTGGAAGAAAAACAAAAATAAAAAGTTGCAGATGGTGGGAGAAAACTATTTGGGATACTCTAGGTCAACCAATGGAACCATTAAGGGAAATGTGGAACGGATGGCTCGTAGTCTTAAACTTCAGTGCGACAATAATGAATTTTGCAAAAGAAGTGGGAAAAGAAACTGCTCTCTTTTACCCTTGAAAATCGTCAAGACATATTTAATAATGTTTGGAAGATGACTTGGGAACAAAAAAATCTATCTGCCCAGTTTAGTAGTTTATCAGCCAAAAAAGATGTTACGTGAAAGGACCTTCCAGACGACAGGAGTCATTTCTTTATCACTTAAGATTGGACAATACCCTATTGCAAGTGTGTAAAGAAATGTTTCTTTCCACTTTTGATCTTAAAGAAAAAATGGTTCGCTTGTGGATTATGAAAAATCAAAATCATGGAACAGCAGACAGTTCTGAGAATAATAACAAAAGAAAAATGGATAAACGCAGAGAATCGAGTTTTGCACAAAATAATGAAGCAAAAATTAACTTTTTGAAATCTTTTTTTGGAAATCTGCCGAAAGCGGAGTCCCACTACTGTAGGAAAGATACCAATAAGCACTATTTACAATATCCTTTCCAGACAAAAAAGGACGTGTATGAGGCTTACAGTAGTCATTGTAAAAATGAGCAGAAAACACCACTTTCGATCTTTACGTTTAATAAAATCTTCGACAACAAAATTTAGCAATTTTTCAACCAAGGAAAGACCAATGCGATATTTGTTGCCAATTTAAGGTGCAATAATTACCAGAAGACGAGTATCAAAAACACATAGACAACAAAAACCTGGCCCAAGATGAAAAAAAATCTGACAAAGAAGCACTTATTCAAGGCAATAAATATACCTTTATTATGGATGTCCAGGCAGTAAAACTGTGCCCTGTTATTGAAGCAAGTAAACTGTATTATAAAACAAGATTACAAGTCCACATATTTACTGTGTATAACCTTGCCACACATCAATGCACCAACTATGTGTGGAACGAAACAGAAGGAGACCTACAAGCATATATATTTGTCTCATGTATCATAGAACACCTTAATAAGCATTGCTTGAATGAAAAAGAGATCATGTTGTTTTCTGATCGCTGCAGCTACCAGAACCGTAATTCTATTTTATCTAACGCGTTAAGTCATTTTCTGCAAAACATGGGATTCATGTCCAACAAAAATTTTAGAAACGGATCACACACAAATGAGTGTGACTCCACACACGCCTAATCGAAAGAAAATTGAAAGGGCATCAAATAACACTTCCTTCGAAGTATATTAGCGTAATAAAGGAGGCTAGAAAAAACCATTTCCACTAGACGTACAATACCTGACATACGACTTTTTAAAAATTATGACGACAAATCAGTAATTCGTTTTGAGTCGATTCGTCCGGGAAAAATGAACAACGACCCCACTGTTTCTAACCTAAGAGTATTTACCTGATGGGAAAATACAATGCAAGATTAAATTCAACGACGAATACAAAGACTTGCCTCAGAGACCCAAAATGCCTAAACTAAACAATAACGTTATCCTTCAACCACTATTCAGGGGCGATTGCCAATTAAATTTTCTAAATGGCAACATTTACAAGAAATCAAATACGTCCTGGAAAAGATGTGCACAGTTTTATGACGATATTCCTCATTTGTCTAAATAAAATTTAAGAAAAGAAATTAATAGTAGATACCTATTTACATATTAAATAATACTGTTTTAATAATATTGTATTCAAACTAGTGTTTTTGTGTTAAAATTATTAATAAAAATATTTTCTTTGTCTTTTTAATTTATATCCTAATATACAGGGTGAAATGACTCAGAATATTTTCCGTATATTTCGTAAATATAATAAAAATATTATCAGTGTAGTTTTATTCTCAAGGGTTTTCTGAAAAGATGTTTGCCCACCTTTTCTAGAACGCCCTGTACATTTATTTGTGTCTTAAATGCAGTTTTACTAATTGTTGCTCTAAAACATTTTCCAAAAAACTTTCATTTTTAAACTTACATTACGTGACAAAAAGTGGTAGCTAAAAGACCTAAACAACATAATACAAGAAAACAAAAGGCCGTATCCCACACAATTATTTATCCATCTCAAAAATTCAAAAAATAACTGAGTACAACTATCTATGATATTCTCGTGTAACTAAATCCTTAATTTTTTGCAATTTTACCAGTTAATTTGTTAAAAATCAGTTTTTACGTTTCCTGAAAATCTTATATAAATGGGATACAACCTGTTAGAACTAAGCCATCGATATATATATATATATATATATATATATATATATATATATATATATATATATATATATATATATATATATATATATATATATATTTTTAACCAATTTGTTTCAACTTATGATACAAGAAAACATACCCACAATGGTATAGGTAATAGAGAAGTAATTAATGCTATCCGGACGAAATGGTCTGCTTTAAAAAGATTTAGAAAACCCGATTTAGGCAGTGAGTTCTTCATTTACAAAGACCATCGACACCGCACCAAATCTATGGTCAAATTAACATACAATAAGTATCTAATTGAAGTTCAAAGCCCTATCTGCGCTGATAGTAAACAATTTTAGTCTTTTGTCAAAACAAAACGGCGAAACCCGAGAACACCTGGCGAATTAGGTTTGAATCAGGTCGTAGGCTCTAATCCTGAAAGAATAGGTAACGGATTCAGACAATACTTTAGTAGTGTATCCCCCCTCCCCCCCACACGTTATTCATCCTTCTAATCTAAGGTTTAATTCACAATTCTCAATATTTATTGCCATAAATTGCATTGATGAGATGATGATAGAAAAGGTTTTAGATAAACCTCGGTTTACCATTACGGCTGGCTTAGATCGAGTTCCGTGCTTCCTAATAAAGATTACACTAGCTCATTTCTTCAACCCTCGAGATTTGCCTTTAAAAACCGAAACATTCCCTGATATATGAAAAATAAAATGGAGATCCAGGAAATTCGAAGAATTACAGACCAATTTCTATACTTTGAAATCTTGCTGAAATATATGAGATAATATTAGTTATGTTAATCGGCCTTTTTCCACAGTTTTTGCTTCTACAGTACGACGTTTCGGATACGTACTCTGATTCCGTCATCAGGCTTAGTCCTAAGAAGGACTGTTTTCGCACTTGTGTCGAATGCATATGTTATGATTTTTTCTCAAGCATTTGACTGCTTTCAGATTCGAACTTTGGTATCTTTCACTTACAAGTCTGATACGTCTGAGCCACGGAATAATCCAATATATATATATATATATATATATATATATATATATTGCAAAATGTAACCAACATCATTAAACATTGCGATAAACTACACGCTAAAGTTATTAGCTCAACTAACTAAAATAAATGAAAATACGATACTTAGTTCTTCTATTTAAAACAAAAACACGCCACTACAACAAAATTAAGCGAGACGAAAATTTATAGAACCCTAAAATTTACGAAAAGTCGATTTCGGGATGTAATACGAAAATTCGTCGAAAAATACAGCTCATTTTCAAACAAGTAACAAGCTGCTTACCTTTTGGCCAATCAGGTCAATTTCTGCAACCGTGGTCGATACTTATAAAAAGTAACTCAAAACTAAGTGAATGCTAGTGCATTACAGGACTTTCTTTCAAAATACAAAAATGTATGGCGTATTTTATATCTTTGGAATACTTAATGAATACCAAAAACTGACACTAATAACCCCGCTCTCCGAGACATCCAGACATCATGGCCGATCTGGACGAAACTTGGCCAAAAGTTGTAAAATGAGCTAATAAATCGATTTATCGATAGTAAAAAAAAGACGCTTGCATAACCTTCTATAACTATATATGTATACGTAGGTTGGAAGGTAAAAATAAATATCTCGCTTATCTTTCAAGATAACTATGGACCCTTTCATATCATTTTAAAGCAAATTTCGCTACCTTTCAAATAAATTAAGAATATGTGAATGTTATACCAGCAATACGAGGAATGCTTCAAATTGAAAAAAGGGACGATAATGCTTCTTCTCCAGATTTGAAAGTGCCACATCAAAGCTCGATTGCGATCAATGCTTTTATTTCGTCTTTGTATTTGTATAACTTCGTTCATCTTCATGTTGTAACTTAGCACGCATTTTTTCTAGTTTTTTATTTGTATGAGCCAGTATTTTTTATCAATCATTTCAAGAGTTACCAAAGAAATTTTTTCCTAATCTGCTTTAATCTCTTCCTTTGTGTAGCATATTGATGTCTACTTTACTGGAATTATATGGCCGAGCTTGTTCTTCAGCAGCAAACTGATTTTCCTCATCTTCTCACTCAACCTCTTGTTTACTGTTGTGTTCCGAAATCTCTAAATTTGAATCGGCAGGTATGTAGGGAATCATCAGAGTGTATTTAAGAATCCGATTCTTCGAAGTCATCAACAGCAAAACGCATCACTTTCTTTGTGCGTCTTGATATGTTCGGATGTGGTTGCCGTGACATTTTATGTATAAAAAAGTTCGGTATAATAGTAGTGCCAAAATTGAGATAAATGATAATGCAGTCGGTGCGAAAAGCACGTACACCACTGCAGAATATTTCTCTTCGAACTCAATGGAACGATTGAGGTTGACACAAAGCAAGAACTGTCTAGTCGAACGTAATGAATCCTAGCGACGAAAATGGGAGACTCGAGCTTGTAGGCGTATGTTCTGTTTACAGCGTTAGATTTTAGTTGGTATTTAAGATTTCTATTTGTAAGGCTCGTATCAATTTCAAATTAAGTTTTTCACAACTTTACACATATAAAATTTAAACTGATTAAATTTTACTAAATTTTTTCTTGATTATGACATTTTTCACTGTTAACCGTCGACCGTTAAAGGGACTTCCCGTCTTCAAGACAGTTTAATAAAATTAGTTTACTAAAGGTCTAGTTACACTTTGCTAAAATAAGACAAATTTAGATTCAATAGTTGCCTTTATACCTTTATCAAACTCTTGTATAATTCCAGGCTTATATTCGCGTTTTCTTCTCTGAAACAATGCACTTACTGAGGACGATAACTATAATTGTTATCAAAACATATAAATTTATATAAAGATAAATAGACACAATTTAATACATAAAAGTATTTTAATTATGTGAGATAATCGTGAAAGTTAACATTTTCATTGAAATTTTAATTTTAATTTTAAAGGGAAATGAATTTTTTAAACCTTGAAGAGAGCGCCACGGGAACCGCCAACTCAATTATAAAAACGTAAACTTTTACCATTATTACAAATAGTTAAAATACTTATCTTTTGAGTTTTTATGGTGTATTTTTATAGGAGGCCACGTTACACCTCATTTGATACGTTTTTACTCTACGTATTCCTCCTAAAAATTTAAAAACCCAATTATCACTTCTCTAGCTATCGCAGATTTTACAAATTGGTTGAATAATAGTGAAGCTCGGCCCTACAGAATTTTGGTCAAAAAATAATTAATAATTCGACTGAAATTGTGTTAAATGTTTTGCTGAAAATGTTCCACATGTACCTCTTGACAATGTTGGAATTCTGTTGGTGTAGACTGCGCAATTCTTTTCTGCTTTAATCGATGCACATTGATTAATTATTCCCACCGTAAATCTAAGAGTCTCTAGTTGGATAACAAGTGTTTAAAGCAATCCCACAAGACAAAATATGTCAAATCTAGCAAACGAGCGCGCCATTTAATTAAACAATGTGCAGGTGCACAATCTTGCTAGACATCGATGATAATTTCCACCATATCAAGATATAATGGCCCGGTCAGGTTTCGCTCAAAGTACCAACTGAAAAATTCAACTTCTGAAGAAATTCTGCATGTTTTCTTATACCAATATGTATTGTAATTGCTCCAGTAACACTCTTTGTTCACATTTCTATTAACCCTGACCCGGCCGTAAAAATAAAGATAATCAGACGTAGTTGGTATCGGAGTACACCAATATATTTAATATGTTTTTTTTTACTGTGATAGAGTAAACGAAACCGGTTTACCCAACTCATTTGTTTCTATTCGGCAGGCGTGTTGGAGGGATATAGACGATTTAGTTGAATGCGTTTGGTGTGCTGTAGACAACACGTGATATTATTACAAGTAAAACTGTTTGTCATTTCATGATGAGTGTTGACGACGGTGCTGGGCGTAGTGTCAATGTTCGACTTGAAGGACAGCCGTAGGATTCGCATGGTCGCTTACGTGTGGCTCAGTGGCTTATTTCATATATATTTATTGCTCTATGTTTTGGTTTAGAATGCGATTAGATTCGTTAATTTTCCTAACAGTAACTTTAAATTCCAAATTTTAATAGTTTGACACGCGACCAACTGGCGGCGTTGATAGAAGATGACGGTGAAGAGGACATGGATCCGTTTAGAGGTGATTATCCGACCGATATTGATTAGCAGACAACAAAAAGAGGAATCTGATGTAGAAGACGTTTTATTGCTCACCAATATGAACGCTGCTGTGGAAATCCAGAGATAAGAGGATTCGGATTACGAAATCGCTGATGAGCATGATACTATTGAGGAAATTGGTTTTCTGAAATCTCGCGTCGCAAGTGATTGGAAAAAGGCCCTCTCCATCGTCATAAACTCGCAGCAGTAACATCATGCACCAAACAAGCACCATTGGACGCACTCTTATTCTACAAACTAACTCAACAGATCTCATATCCAATGGCACTAATGTACAACGGCACTGTGCACCCAGTTGGATATATTTACGAGCATCTTTCCAGACGCGATGATGGATCTCGAAATCCGGGAAAAACTAGCGAATTCAACGATATGAATTCGAGTAAAGGTAAAAATGGGTGTCCATGACCAGGGAAGAATTCCGGGTATACCTCGGGATACTGATCTGTGCTGAGGTTTGTAAGTCTGCAAACGAGGAAGCAGTCGACTTATTGCAATGGAATGCTAACCGTTTGTATCACTCCAGCTTCAGTGGGATTAGATACAAATTTCCAAACCCGTGCTGCTCGACTAGCCAAGAGTAAGGCTGCCCTATTTGATTATCTGTGGCTTATAGTCAATACGAAACCCTTTAAATAACAGCAATACACCGGTAGACCTCTGGCCTCTTCATTCTTCATTCGTTGAATTTCCTATTTGTGTGGTTGGGTATTTATAGGCCTAGAGAGTTAGTGGGCGTTTTGTCAACTTTGGTGGGATCGCCATAATGCTTATAAACAGGCTAGCCCAAATGTACCGGCAGAATTTTTTCCATCGTTCGTTTGGTTAAATACTTGAATAGCAAGGGATTGACTTGGACTGCTACATTGAGAAGAAATAAGTCGTACACTTCGTAAGAAACGTTTTCATCGGAACCAAGAAAGACTCCACCGCTTTGGCTTTCAACATTGGATCACAATGTGCTCATATGCACCGAAACGAAACAAATTCGTAGTGTTGCTATGCAAATGGACACAGCCACGGAGGTCATGAAGCCTTACATCATCCTGGACTCAAAGGAAGATGTTAACCAAATAGACCCAAGCTGGGAATATTGCGGTATAATCAGGTGTCTCGGGAATCAATCTAGGCAAGTGGTGATCTAAAGGTCTAGATTCCTCTTTGCGGGAGATAGGACAGTAAAATCTGCGGTCCCCGTAGTATGAATTCAAAAGAAAAATGTTAGTTGTGCAAAAAAAAAATCCTGGTAAAAGAGTTGGAGGCGATTGTTCTATTAGCGGGATAATAATAAGAATTCAATACACACTGTGTCCAAGATGAGGAGGGCCATATGGGGATTTCGGAAACGGTAAGAGATAGAGTTTCGGGTAAATAAGAGAAAAGTTGGGCATTTTGGACTTTAGTAAAATGACATTTTTAAACTGACCAAATTCCGAACTGTTGCGAAGTTATGGGACAAAAATCGAATTTTCACGATTTAGTTTTTGACAAATTTTTGCTTAGTAGTTGATGTTAAATAAAAAGTAAAAGAACCTTAAACAGGCACTTTTTAACTTTCTTTAACATAGCTTGCAGCAAATTGGAATTCGACCTTTCTTTTTCGAGTAACTAGCAGCAACTTTGTTTTTAAATACGATCCTGATTTTTCTATACAAAATATTAGAAGAGCTTTTTATTTTGCATTCAAGCATGTATCGTGATTATGGTTTAATTGCGATTTTTACGGTTATCGGAGAAAAGCTAAGTATGAGCCTGTATCCCTCCCAACAACATTTAAACTGAATCTTATTCATGAATGGGCTTTAGCTAGTTGTGCTTGTAACAACCTTTCTTTTGTGGTTGTATTAGAAAGTACATTAATTTAAGAATCGTTCATTTATTTGGCGTATTATTAGAAAGGTTTTAATTATTAATATGTAGAATTGAGAATGGCAATTTAATTGGCATTTCCGAGAACATATCTTTTGGGTGTAATATTACATAGTTTTAGTTCCCTTTCTTAAAAAATTGGATTTATATTATTGTATTCGCGCAAGCGTGAGGACTTTAGGGAATAGACTTGAGTTATTCTGAAAGCTTTTATACTTCACTTGATGCTGAATGTTAACAGCAATAAGCATGATTTTACTTAATTTTTATATTTTGGTGCCATCAGAATTTTGGTGGTAAGTTATCTTTTTCTCATTATATTTTAAACTAAAGCCTTTGTTTTTTAGGCACTTTTACATTTTAAGTACTTACTGTTTAAGTACTTACTTTTCAAGTATGCACTTTTATTTTTTTATTAAGTACTTTTTTTTACGTACTTATTTTTTAAGTAAGCGCCTTTTTAATCACTTAATTTGTATACTTAATAATCTTTAATGGCACGTGTAAGTCAATATTTAACTGTACGATTATTTTAAATGGCAAGTTTTACTTGAGTTACCTTTACAACGCAAGTTTACATTCTTTGACAAATAAATTTTGCGAATTAAACTTCAAAGAAATTCCATATTTTAAGGATAACTAAGCAAGACATTGACCTCAGCATATGAACCATTCTGCTTCATAGTACCTGTAACAGTGTATGTACAGAACCGTTAAAAGGTAAAGTTTTTTATAATTTAGTTTATGATTTCTGAATTTTTTCGTTTTCAAACATATATTAAATAAACTTATGTATAGCTTGTTATTTTATTTTCATTTGTGTTAATTGTTTGTAATATTCAATAACTAGGTTTTGTTGTTCCTAGATAGATATAATAAAAAAAGAAAGACAACATGGCGCTCGAGAATTTATTATTTTTTCATAATTTTTGATAACATTTTTGGAATATAAGTGAAAATAATCAAGCAGAAAAGAAGCAACTAGCATTTCAGGTAGGTTAATTAAACTATTTATTAGAATCCACCCTTATATTCATCTACCGATGAGCCGACGGCAGTAGCGATTATTAAAGGTAATTTTTATATTAATTAAATTATTTAATCAATTACGAATGGTATATTACATCATCGCTTTTTATTTAATGTTATAAGTTGGCCCAGTTTTAGTGTTTATACACTTGGAGCCGCTATTAATGTTACAATTTGACGCCTTTTAATAATTGTTGTTATACTTTGGCTTAAGTTAAGGTTATATGCTTTCCTCATCAAATTAATGAAATGACACAGAATTTTTCAATTTTGAATACAGATTTTATAATCAATTAATTACAATTAATAACCAACACATAAATGGACAGATAATATTTGATGACAAGAAAATTTAAACATAACGCATAACAATAATTAAACAAAAATTGTAACAAATGTTCTAAAAGCCCTCCTTCGTTCTCCAAACATAAATAACATCTTCTAACTGTAGAATCTAATGCATTACTTAACTTTGTAGGTGTTACTATTTTGAATCCGTTAAGTACCAAGCTTCGTAGTTCTTGTGTTCCAAAGATATGTTTATAAGCATAACTTTTATGTACAAAAAAATCTTTCGGGGTTATAAGGGGAAAACGAGTGTTTCAGAATGAGTCCTTAAACCTCTTTCGGCAAACCTATTTGAAAGGTAATCCTTAACCAACTGTGTGCACGTACACCATCCTGCTGAAACCAACAATCGCATAACAGTTACACAAAATATAACCTAAGTGGCACCCAGTCTAGCTGATGCGCAAGCCAAACAAAGGCAATAAGCGTAAAATGGTAGTACAAAATACTGTCAATTATTAACGTAATATGTCTATTTAACCCGCAATTGGCCCATTGAATGAACATTATTATAAATGGAATGTTATCTAATTCTACGAAATATCCATATGAAGCACATGTGGATGTTCGCCTATGCAATAAATGGAAAGTAGACGTAGTAAAGACGTACAAAATCTCCAATAGCACAAAAACAGTAAACTAAAACTAAAGCAAGGTGTGAAGCACATTATATCAATACATTAAAAAAAATTACAGTTGCCACTTCGCAAGAGGAGATAAAGTGCTTTGAAATTTTACACGAGAGGTTACCATTTACAAAATATTAAACATCCAAATGCGATGAACTATATTCATGTATAATAATTAGATCACGTTATGGTTTGTTTATTAATTACAATAACAGTTGAGAGTAACACTTGCTTGTCAGTTCACTGCTTTCGGCATAACCATTGCTTGAGTAATTTCGAATATGTAATTAATTAAATTAATTAAATGGCCGATTATATGGTTTAAAATGACATCGGCGCAGATAATTGAGTTACTTTCCAAAACATTGCAAATATGTCATACAGATCAGATAAGAAAATAACAGAATCCTTAAAAGAAAGGATTCTTGCTAAGTATATAAACGAATTCGAACCAGCAGTAGTTGAAATTCAATTTTAATCTTCCATTAATACCAGAGAAAACCGCCTAAAGTTTAATCAACAATTAACTATTACAGAAAAATGAAACGTTACTCACGTGCCAATTTTTGTGATGTAAAAAAAAAGCCCACTTAGGAAGAAGAGATTGAATGTATTACATGAAACACGCCATCGAAAGCTATCTACACTCTTCTTTCCATTAAGAACTAATTAACGTAAAACCACAAAATATACTAATTATGATGTTAAATTGATCTTTTTAAACATCAAAATGAATCCGAGGTCTTCGGCGAAAAAATTGTTGCAACAGGTGTCAATTATTTTACGAAAAATAAAACTAGAGCACCTTTAGTAGGACATTGACTTATCGAGAAGGTTATTATTGATAACTAGTAAACCATCAAAGGAATACTAGGGTCTATAGCATTGTAAATTGAAAATAAGCATAAAAATGTGCAAATACAACGGATTTTTAAAGTATGATTTCAGGTGAAAATGAGCACGCCAATGCACGCACAATTCGTTAAAATGTAAAGAGCCAGCCTGCTTTGCGCCTTATTTTTATTAATTATTCGCTAATTATCCATAAATTAAAAATTTACAGAAATCATCAAATAATGAATTTACATCCCCTCCGATGTGAATTTCAAAAACGTTAGGAGTTCCGTTACGTCACAGCCCCGCCAGTCTATCCGCCCATCACGTCATTAAAATTCCAACGAGAAGCCGTCCCCATCCTCCGCGGGTTTTAAATAAAAACGCGAGCACCACGATGATAAGATATCTTATCCAATTCAGCTTATCTTTCCACTTCTTTCCGTTCCGTTCACCTGAATTCTGTCGAGACAACTCGACACCACCAGCCTGAACTTATCTAATACACCAGGGTTTATTACTGCCTCAATCTGCGGTCATTTTATTGTAAGTTAAACATATAACACCACCCTTAACCCAGTGAACGATTTCACGTCGGGAGAAAAACCCGATGTAGGCTTTGCTCACTCCACGCCGCACACGCAAACCGACTCACACAGATACGACTACACTGGGCCAAATAATTAAGAACCGAAGTGCACCAACCCGACAGATTGAAAGCAACAAACCGCTCACAATTAGACCATAGTTCGGTCACCCTGTTTCGTAAATTACAAACACCATACGTAACAGTGAGCATTACATTGTAATGTCGCTAAGCGTAATCGACAGCTTAAAATTAGTTTTTCTTATAACACTTCTTAGTAGAATTCCCGTAACCATCTTTAATATCCGCTTGGCCATCGCGAGACACCTAGAATACTTCTCTAGCGAAGTTTTGAACCAGCATCCATCCTGATCGCTTATCGCGATAACCCAGACTTGAAGGAGAAACCCTTTTCCAAGCCTGTCAAACGTTTAGTTTATCCTGCACTTAAAAATCTTTAAGGTAATAGCTCCCAAAGGTTTAAATACATTATCATTATTATTACTAAAATCGGCCTCGAGTTAGAGTTAGAAGAGAGGCAGTAGCGCAGGGAGCTGCTAAACGTCCACCGCCTTAAGCGCACCCGTACTCAGAATATAATACGAAAGTATTAATTTTCAATTCCAAATTAGTAAACACCACCAATTTTGTTTTACTAAAGCTTCCGCTAATTACTAAGTGTAATAAAAATCCAAAGTAATTAATAACCTACTGTAAATAGGTAGTTAATCAAAACCCTGTGAATATTATTTAGTTTCTTCAAAATTCACTTCAATAAAAGTTACAGGTATGAAAGTTGCATTTATCCAATTTAAACTCGTATTTTTTGTAAAACGCATAAAGCGAAAATACTCTCTTTAAAAGTATTGACTGTTTGTTGTCTATAAAGGAAGGTAGAGAGACGTATCTTATCACCGCATGACCCAGCCCACTATTATGAACACAGTTACACTAACTGGATCAAATTTTGCTGCCGTCAGCTACCCGCCAGGGCCGGCTTTTACAATTTTAATTTTACTTTTAAAATACATAAAATTTAGTTATATCGTAATATAAATTAGGAGCCTATAAGCATCTCGCTAACTGTAATTTCACAGAAAACATAAGCACAAAAGCAGCTTGACGACCTGCACTCCAATACGTTCACAAAAGGCGCTAACCCAGAGAATCCTAGACCAACTGTCGACATCATCAGGGAGGCTAGAAGTCCCGATCATTGGTACTTCCTGATATTTGTGTTTATTTTACCTGAATTACTTTGTTATTTTACTTACTTATCGTTTGATGATGGTTCTAATAGTATTAAGTGTAAGTATTTTGATTTTATAAACTAAATAGGAATAATACACGTATAAAACCCTTATAATTATATTTTTCAGTGTGAACGAACCTGGTAATAGTGATAAACCCCAGTAACAACGAACAACTCTCCCTTTCTTATATAATTAAAAACCGGTGAAGATAAACCGAGGTATATTAAAGTAAACTTTAATTAATTACAGAATGAGTTTACCGAAAAACATAGAAGACACCGAAACGAGAGTAGGTTGAATCTACCACCTAAAGATGGAAGAATTAGGCGAAGAATCCTTCAAGTATAGATTAGAGGCAGGCGGAAATGTAGGTACGCTAAGAGCTCGGTTAATTAAATATTTACGAACCAGAGAAGGCCAGTTAACAATCCCAGCTCGAGAAATAGTAACACTCACCGCCCAGAATAGGCCACCACATACCGTAGAAAACCCAGTTACCACCGGAACCGTACGCACCCAGATGGGGTGTGAAGTATGACAGTGTAAGCGACCCGATCTCTATCCTAGAACTGATAGAGGAACTACAGTCCTGCTACAACGACCACGATCTTCTGCTAGCAAGATTTCCTCGCTAGTTTTAAATTATAATTCTTACCGCCCCACATCATTTCCCACTTTCCAACCTTAGGGTAGAATACAAGTACTACGTCCACCAACGCGACTTCACCGACCCGACCGGACTGCTAGAATTAGCCACTCAATTCGAGATGCCGAAGATTCATTCGCAGCCCACTAGCCCCAACCGTTAGAAAGCCCATTTTAGCGGTTTAATCCCGATAACGGAGACACCACCATGTGGAAAGCAATATGTATTAATCCCTAGTCAGGAAACTTCTTACACCGCTAAGAAAACGCCAGGAAACTTTAACCGCCCCGGATCAAGCACCTGGAGACAAACCAAATCAACCAAATGGGATGCTTGGCTGCTGACCGTGCAAAAATTCAATAAAGGGGACACCAATACATGTTCTCCACGCACCTCCGATGACTCCTCCTCAAGTTGAGAATATTCGAGATATATATTCACGCTTTAAACACCGGAGCCTCGAGAACGTATATAGGAGAAAAGGCAAAGTACCTAATAGTAGCCAACCACACACCCTACGCACCGCGACTGTACGTCTGGCCGACAGCTCCCTTGCAGTAACACGCGGGCTGTATTATATTTTCCCTGCCGTCATAGAGAAGCAAACACTAGATACCCGGATATATTATCCAGCTCTCCACCGAAGTCGTGCTAGTGTTATATTTTCTCGAACATATACAGGCCCCGATACACCTATCCACAAAACAGTTAGAAATCGCCGGTCCCTTCATCCAACTTCAAGAATATGAAAGTGTAAGCTTAAGAAGAATTCACGGACAGGGCGAAGACCAGCTTACCATACTAACTAAATTTACAGAAGAAAAGTTACATAGGTTTAAGTACGTGAAAGGGAAAGCCAAAGGCATCGTAAACCGTACACTCGTACCTAACGCCACCCCTAGTACTATCCACGCAAACCAGGCCATTCAGGATATAATCAACAAGGAAGTGGACTGTATGTTAGCCGAGGATATCATAGAACCGTCCATAGCCCCTGGAGTTTCCCTGTAGTGTCCGTAAAGAAACCCGATATCTGATGTAGATTCTGTGAAAACTACCGAAAAGTCAACCAGGTCACCATTAAAGACCCTCATTCGCTACCCTACATTCAGGGAATATTGGACCAACCACGAGAAGCGAGTTATGCAAGCACCTGGAACATAAAATAGGGATTCTGGCAAGTTCCCCTGGAGAAGGACAGCAAGTTACTCACCGCCTTCACCGTACCCGGACGAGGATTATTACAGTTTGAAGTTCTCCCGTGGGGACTTTATTCCGCCACCGCTACGTTCCAGAGATTCCTGGATACAATAGTTGGACCCTACATGGTTGGACGATCCTTTGTATATTTGGGTGATATCATCGTCCCCGAATAGACCTTCCAGGAACACTTGCACAATCTCCGTCAAGTATTCCAGGGACTCGGGCTCTAGCTACAGCAGAATATAATGCAAAAGTATATATTTTCAATTTCAAAGAGTTTAATAGCTCGTAACCACCAATTCCGATTCACTAAAACTTCCACTAATTACTAAGAGTAATCAAAAATATATTAATCCACCGTAATCAATAACCTACTATAAATAGATAGTTAGTTAATAAAAACCCTGCAAATATTATAGTTTTTTCAAAATTTAGAGGTATAAAAGCATTTATACAGTTTAAACCCGTATTCCTTGTAAAACACAAGCGAAAGCAATCCCCTTAAAAGTATTGATTTTCTGTTGACCGTGAAAGAAATTAGAGACCTTATTACCGCATGACCTAGCTCACTATTATAAACACAGTTATAATAACTGTGTAAAATTTTGCTTCCGTCAGTTACCCGACAGGTTCGGGTTTTACAACTTTAATTATATTTTTAAAATGAATAAAATCTCGTTCTGTCCTAATATAAATTATGATCAGTACCTTTTAAGTGTATAAACATCGCGCGAACCGTATTTTCACAGAAGACAGAAGTGCCTGACGACATCCGCTTCAATACGTTTACAAAAGGCGCACACCCAGAGATTACTGGACCAACTATCGATATCCTGAGGGAGACCAGAAGTCTGAATCATGGGTACTATCTAATATTTGTGTTTAAGTTCCTTGAAGTACATTGTTATTTTGTTTACTTATCGTTTTATGTTAGTTGTAATAGTATTAAGTGTAACGATTTAGATTTTATAATCCAGAGAGGAATAATATAAGTGTAAAACCCTTACACGTCTATTGATCAGAGTGGACGAACCTGGTAATAGTGACAAACCCCATTAACAACGAACAACACCGCTTTTTATATAATTAATAGCCGGTTGATCCAGACTCAGGCAAATCCAAGTAAACTGTAATTAAAGTAATATAAAGCAGGATACAAAACCTTGGAACAGAGAAAGTAATATGTTTGAATTGACCGAAGTAATATAAAATGAATCTTGAATATTGGTTAAAAGAGCATCTAACAAATTTAGGAAAATTATGCTGGATAAAATTAAAAGTTAGACACTCCTATGCCCATGCACATGACCACCTACGCACAGGCAAACGCACACACATACGCTCGCGATTAAGCGCACTCACACCCACACGCACAGCCATATACAAACACACACACACACACACACACACACACACACACACACACCACACTCACATACATGTACACACACGCATGTACGCACGCACGCACACAACACACCACACATGCATGCACACACACACACACACACACACACACACACACACACACACACACACACACACACACACCACACACACACACAACACACACACACACCACACACACAAACACACACAAACACACAAACAAACACACACACACACACACAACACACACACACATCACACACAAACACAACACACACACACACAACATAACACACACACACACACACACACACACACACACCACCACACCCAGCACTGACACACACACACACACCGCACACGACACCCACAGGCACCAGGCACGACACGACACACACAACACACACACACGACACGACACACACACACACACTACACACACACACACACACACACACACACACACACACACAACACACACACCACAACCACAACACAGACAGCACACAGCACAGACACAGCACACACAGCAAACACACACACAGACAAGACACACAGGCACATGACACACAGACACAGACAAAGACACAACACAGCACAGAACAGAACAGACACATACACAGACACAGATCAGACACAGACACAGACAC